>JADBJO010002282.1:205582-255582 GCA_016801955.1 Conus betulinus
ATGGCAAGGCATTCACCTAAAAAAAATTATTTAAAACAGAAGAAAAAAGAAATTCCCCGGGTGTGAGGTTTGAGTCTCTAGCGGAGTTATTGTGCGGGCTTTCACTGATATCATTCGTAGTTCAGATTACGAAGAAATGGGTGTACAGCACCCGTTGTGTGAAGAATCACGTAGAGAAGAATATCTCGAAAAGTGTAAGAATACGTTAGAAGTCCCACTATGTACGGACAGTTAGTTGCAGAGGTTATGCGGTTCCAGCAAAATTTCATCCTCCCCATCAGACAGCATGACCTGGATTACTTCTTTGTACAACTTTTTTTTTTTTCAAACGAATAGGCTTATCACAGGCTACAAACCTGTCTGTCAATGACTGTGTGAGCCATTGCAAACAGTTGTCTCGGTCCTTTGTTGTTGTTGTTGTTGTTGTTGTTTTGGGGAGAGAGAGTGGGGGGGGGGGGGGGGGGGGGGGCTAAGGGCGGAGGAGGTTGGAGTCATCAAGTGACTGTCCACTCCACCTTGCATGGAAAGTGACACTCGTCAGAGTGAATGTGCACATGACTCATATCGCACAAATTCTCATGTCAGTTTAATTCGTACCCCTGAAAATTCTTGTGAGAGTTAAGACTAACCCCACCCCCCTAACGTTTTAGGCGGAAAAAGATATGATTTTCATGTTAATCTGAGATGGATTTGAAACACTGTTGTTGTTGCTGTTATTAGATTGATTGATTGATTGATTGATTGATTGATTGATTGATTGATTCGTTTAAATGTCTGCTTATTCCCCTTTCCACAATATCATACATGAAGGTCTGGGTGTTTGTTTTTCGGAATCAGTGAAGATAAACACGATATCTCAGGTGCCGGTGCGAACACACTGCTCGTTAAATAAGAAAAAAAAAAAAAAAAGAATCACAACACAACGGAAGTTACCTCTGACCAAAAAAAAATGTCTGTAGACAACTCCATTTTGACAGCAAAAATAAAACGAAACAAACCAGAACAAAACAAAACAGAAAAAACAAAGGCAGTCAGTTGGAGAGAACTATGAACAGCTGGTGATGCCATACCGCTAAGGTGATGGGCTCTTCTCAAACACAGCCGTGTGTGACTTTATTTTTTATTTTTTTTTTTTACACTTTTGAGACAGAAAAGAACTACGAAATCATAATTTAAAAAAAAAAAGAAAGAAAAACAAAGAAAGAAAGCTGATGCACACATGCTTCTAGTCGTCCCCAACCAATCGAAACTTGACGCCTTGCCGATCGTCTCAACGGTAAGGTAACTTCCATTAGAACGTCTCACCACCTGAGAGCCGTGGTGGATAGCCATCCTGGAGAATAATATTAGGGGACGTAACTCTACTCTACACTAACACAGCAACAGGTCAAGATGGCCTGCGAAAGCGGCAATAATTGTTATCATTATTATGTTTGGTGCCCGCACCGTTCGAACCTCACGACTTCTGCCTGTGGACTCGGTTCTCTCCCACTGATCCAAGTTGAACCCGGCTTCTTCGGCAGCTTCTCTCTCTCTCTCTCTCTCTCTCTCTCTCTCTCTCTCTCTCTCTCTCTCTCTGTGTGTGTGTGTGTGTGTGTGTGTGTGTGTGTGTGTGTGTGTTAGATAATCAGCTACTACACACAATGAGACAGTGACTACGCGTTCAGTGTGACCGTGACCAGTCGTCCAATGGTGATTAAGCAAATCTCCCATTCCTCAGTTACCGAGACTGGCAGAGCATGTATACCGTATAATTCAGCTTCAGAATGAACCACATAAACAGCGGATAACCTCTAAAAAAGAAAGAAAGAAAGAAAGAAAGAAAGAAAAGAAGAATACTTACTTTCCAGTGAGCATCACACCTGCTTCTCCAAAAGGAAAAGATGAAAACAAAAAAAGGCCTTCAGTACTGTTACCGTTATAAGTTGCTGAGTCCTGGCTATTCTGTGTGACTCGTCTTGCGGTTTGCGAAAGGGTCAGCCTTTATCTATGCTGTGGCCTACAAAGAACACAACTGTTGGCACAGATCTGTCTATGGACAGTCACAAGTGTCAAAAAGTGTTGTATTTTAACCATGATTTTCTCCTTGAAACAAACAAAATCATCAACAACAACAACAACAACACAAACAAAAAGAAAGAAAAAAAAGAAAAAACCCAAACACTTGATTATTCATCAAATATGTTTGATCCTATAGATAGTTATCATTGTGTAGAGTGAAACGAAATTTTGACATACAAAAAAATACAATTTAGCTGCTTTCGATATCATAGATACTGTTTCTTTTGTTCAAAAGAAGCAACACAATCATTAGGAACCCTAAGCTACCTGAAAGAATTATTTCCTCTCAGAAATCACCACCTCTCAGCAGTACCAACCAACTTATATCAATATCATTGATGTACAGGAATTTTCTTTACGCAAAGTCTTTTGACGCTCACTTACGTCTAAGGCATTATTTACATCAATGCAGTTTGCAAGGCAAATACTTATATCAAATGAATTTCAAGGATTTGTTTTGTTTTGTTTCGCTTTGCTTTGCTTTGCCTTATTTGTTTTGTATCGTGTGACTCACACTCACACATAATCTTTTTTAGTTACGAAAATGGCAACGCAGGCCTTTCAGTTATTTCCCTTACGATCCACTCGACCAGCTGTGTGTGTGAGTGTGTGTGTGTGTGTGTGTGTGTGTGTGTGTGTGTGTGTGTGAGACAGAGAGAGACAGAGACAAAGAGAGGGGGATGGGGGGGGGGGGGGGGGGGGGAGGGGGGAGAAAGAGAGAGAGAAAAGAGGGAAAGAAACCAGAAATGGCAAGATAAAAACAAATAAGGAGGATGACAGATAACATCCGTCCTTCGCCAGCTGAGTGGTAAATATAGAAATGAGAAGGGGGGGGGGGGGGGGAGAAGATCCGGCCTTACCCAAGGTAAATTATGAGAGAGAGAGAGAGAGAGAGAGAGAGAGAGAGAGAGAGAGAGAGAGAGACAGACAGACAGACAGACAGACAGAGACAGACAGACAGACAGACAGACAGACAGAGAACATCCGGCCCTCACATGGTAGAGGGCAAAAATAGCACAGACAGACACAGAGAGAGGAACAGACAGACAGATAGACTGAGGACATCGAAATCTCTCACGGTAGAAGGGAAAATAAGAGAGACAGACAGACAGACAGACAGATACAGAGACAGAGACCGGTAATTCAATGCCTTAGAGTTAGACTGTATCAGTCGCCCAGCCACACGGAGGTCGTGTTCATACTGCTGCTAAGAGAAACAGGTTTTTCATAGCACTTTTTGAAACCTATAAAGGGAGAATCAATGAAGCTAGCAAGACCATGCTATGAAGATTTAACTTGTTTTGAATGAAGATTTCGTATCGCTAGATGACTCCCTTTCCCTCCCTTATATCTATCTATCTATCTATCTATCTATCTATCTATCTATCTATCTATACATGTGTGTGTGTGTGTGTGTGTGTGTGTGTGTGTGTGTGATTACTATATGTCTCTCTTATATATGTCATTACCATAATGATAGAAGAATTGTTAACCTACACTTGTTTTCCCCACTACTTAGCTGTTCGGCATTATGTTGTTTGGTCAGTTAGTGGGCGATTGCATCTATTAGGAGATCCAAGTAAAGGTTGTTCTGCACAATTCTTAGCCGCTGTCAATGCTTGGGTTATTGAACAGCAGAGCTGACCACTCAGACTGTTCCATATCTTTTGATCTCCCTTGCATCCTTAAATGGATCCTCAAGCATAGGCTCAAAAATTGTCCCCTACATTTTATACTGTTTGCATAATGTTTTTAGTTTTTCAGCAACTTTTTTTTTCTCCACATTTTCGTTTCTTTTGTTGACTATCTTTCGCTGGCTGCTTTGGAGTGCTGTTGGATTCTTTTTTTAACCGTTGGTGGTGAGAACACCACAGAATTATGGACTTTGGTGTGTCTCTAACTGACGCCAAGAGCAGAAACAGAAATAATTGTGTTTTCCCAAAAGAGTACGAACCAACGGTAGAAAGGCGTAGAAGCAGGCAACACACATAAATTTACTTTTGAAATGGGTTGTGATAGAAGCAGGCAACACACACAAATTTACTTTTGAAATGGGTTGTGATAGTTCCCTTTAGCAGGCGTAGGAGCAGGCAATACACACAAATTTGGTTTTGAAATGGGTTGTGATGGTTCCCTTTAGCAGGTAGCGATGTGTTTTCATATACAGATTATACATTCTTATGTTCAAACTAAAAATTTTTATTCAAGCTTTTGTCATTACTGCAATGATGGGAAGAATTGTTAACCTACACTAATTTTCTCTCAACTACTTAATCATTCAGCATTATATATAAAGACAGAAATAAATATGTGTATGCGATATATATATATATATGTGTGTTGCAGCGAAATGGCAATGTGTAGTTAAAATATCAATTCACTGGTAAGATTACGATCAATGTAGGCTTAATCTTACCGTTTCACTCGGAATTTTTGCAGAAGCAATATTTCTTTACGGGAATTGTATAACGTTCCTCAATATGTAGATAACTGATCAAGAGACAAAACGGATTTATTTTTCAATACCGAACCACGAAAACACAAAATTAAAAAATACCAGACCTTTGATTCGCTCAGGCTACAGAGGTAATTGGAAAGAAAGCAAGAAAAGCTTGAAAAAAAAAGGATATTTATTACAGAAGAAGAGATGGAGAAGGCGGGAATGTTAGGCAAATACAAGAAAGACAAAAAACTGCATCCCCCCGCCCCCAAATTCATATTCTCTTGGCAGTTAACTGGTGATAAGAAGCAAATCTCTAGCCCAGCTGCTTGTCTGACTCTCGTTTTAAGAACATATTTTTGCTAGCAGGTTCCATGCTAACTTGCCGATAGTGCCAGATAATGAAAGCTCTGAACAGCGAATGGTGCCAGAGTGGACCTGTGCTGGGGTGTATTGTTCTACTGTCTACATTTTTCTTCCCCAACGCTGTAGCATTCGATTACTGCGATTTTAGCAGTGAGGACAGCTGGCCACCCAGCGGGTGACATTGAGTTGTCGGTGTAACGTCAGTGCAGACAAATGCCGGGAGTGCACGATGAAAATCTATGGACTGTAAATCGAACCCGTGGTGCGGGAACCCACGCCCTGATAGTCACTGAACCGTCCAGTACCCCAGAAAGGACACCGAGAGAATATGTCAAAGAGAACACCCATGGATTCACACTCAACCAAGGTCACTCCGAGTCAGTCATCCTGTTGAAGTGACATCTGAGTGTCGCGCTCACGGACTGCACTATACCTATCATGCCAAAGACCGGGACTATTCATTGGAGATAACTTTTTCGATTACTACAATACAAACTTTTCGATGGTTGTCACAGCAAATCCCACGGCTTCGTTTTCAACCGGAATCGCTACATCGAAAGAACTTACAACTGTTAATGCAATAGGCGAAACGTCTGCTAGACCAGCAAAGTTCTTTGGTACTCTTTTGCCTAAAACTTTCTGCTCTTTTTCCCCTTCTGGTGTTCTTTTGCCTGTTGTGGTTCTTTTGCCTGTTGTAGTGTTTAGTGTTTTTCGCTAGCTCTTGTCCCTGCTCCTCTTAAAAAAAAAAAAAAAAAAAAAGAAGAAGAAGAAGAAGATAAATTCTTTCTCTCGCTAGTCTCTCTCAGCCAAAAGGACGTTTAGTGTCTTGTCAGTGTTAAGTCACAAGAATATATCTTTGATCCAATAGCATCGATACCGTCTGCAGCAAGACGAACAGAGTGGTCTTGTTAAGTTTGATCCACCTTCATTGCAAGACGCTGTACTATTTATTCTGTGGAATAATGAATGGCAGGCATCATTGTTCACTAAAATCAATAAAACACTATCTACCATGTGAAAGAATGTTCCACTAATAGTAGTCTTCTTCTTGTTTTGCAGAGCAAGGTGTGGTTGGTCATTCTTGTTTCATTCTTGAGCATACACGATCATTCATTCATTCATTCAGTATTAAAGTCAAACATAGTCCAGTATTGGTTATTCACCACAACATCATCATAATAATAATAATAATAATAAAAACTGTGTAAAACCAAATCTTACTTGTTTCTTGTATGCAGGGTGGGGTAGGCAACAACAAGTTGTGAATGATCAACAACAAGAATGAGCAATACACCAACAAGAAGAGCAGACTGAACGACGATACCAAACATGAATGGGTCTTCTGTCATACGCATTGCTGGCAAGCACCATCGCCCTCAAACATACTGAATAGAGAAATATTCGCGATAGACTTACCTGACAGCTGGTAGAGGGCCCCAACAACAGTCACCGTCAGCACTGGTTTGCTACACATGCAGATGTCAGTTAAAAACAATGAAATGCGCTTTCTACCCCGCCTTGCACTTTTCCCCGTTCAAATCGCTGATTATAATCCAATTGACACTGATGTCATATATATCAACACCACTGCAAATTCTTGCACTTTCATCTTCATCGTATGCCTACTTGCGACTGGGTCACATGATTTTGCACAGGTGTGTGTGTGTGTGTGTGTGTGTGTGTGTGTGTGTGTGTGTGTGTGTGTGTGTGTGTGTGTGTGTGTGTGTGTGTGTGTACCAAGAGAGACAGACAGACAGACAGACAGACAGAATCGTTGGTATTACGGCTCACTCTATGAAGGCACGCCTGGGTACTTTCACTTGCACATACTCACGCTCATGTATGCACATACACAGAGAGTGAGTAAGAAATAAACACTTGGGGGTGTATATGCACAGAAAGTAGAAAACACACACACACACACACACACACACACACACACACACACACACACACACACACAAAGATGTCTCAGCACGACGGCTCCCACAACTGACCAACTGATGAGAACGCAGAACACCACTGTAAAAACACTGAAGGATGCAGAGTTATTACAAACGGCACGATGAAGGAACACAACACACGAATCACACACACGCACTTATGCTCGCACGCACGGTAAGGTAAGGTAAGGTAAGGTAAGGTAAGGTTGCTTATAGCCCAGCCGACCGCAAAGGGCCATATCAGGGCTGTCACCACGTTTAAAATCAACTCACAAGTCAAAACAAAAGCAAACACACACACACACACACACACACTTTCACACATCTCTTTAAAATACATCTTCTAAAAACGCACCAGAAACTTCGTTAAAAAAAACTTTCTTCCGTAAAAAATCTTAATCAAATGAAAAAATATTAATCTCTTTCAGAAACTCAAAGATCACGTCAGGTGGGACATCTCTGAACAGGGTTTTCATGGAGTCTGCTATAAAGTGCTTATGTCTCACATCGTGCAAGTCCCAACACTCTAAAAGAATATGTTTCACTGTGAGTGGAACATGACATGGAATACACCACGGAGCTTCTTCACCTTTTAAAAGATAAGAATGGGTATAAAACGAGTGGCCTGTGTGCAGGCGGCACAGGACTGTTTCCTCTTTACGACCGCCTCAGGAACAGGGTAAAAACTCGTTCAGGTTTGGACGAATTTTAAATAGCACGCACGGACGAACGCATCTATTTATATCCAAATCTAAAGTAGGCACCCTTTCAACCCAATATTGACGCCGACACCAGTGCTTTGTTTTCCCTCTTTCATCTTATATTATTACGGTGATTGCAGCTCCCTTTCTCCATTCTCCAACACTCCTTTCATCTTATATTAATTACTTTCAGTGCACCAGCTGCTCCTGACTGCAGACCCAAAACAGAACACTGGGACACCTGCCCTAATACATTATGTGAAGACAAGACAACGACTGACAATGCAGTTAACGTCATATATATCTCTGCCATTTTCCGAAACAAACACGACAACAACAACAACAAAAAAACACCCTTTCCCCAAAATGCAATGTATTTCTCAGTGTGCACAGTGGTGAGGGGCGGTAACAAGGTATGTACAACTTCCATTCTTCGTGATCCCCGTGTTTTCCGTGACGTTTCAAGGTCGGAACTGTAATTTTGAGTTTAGAATTGAAGAAGAAAATGTTGGGGTTTTTTTGTTGTTGTTGTTGTGTCAGTGTCCAATACCCTGCTTACCTTTTTGATTATCTGGACGAGACAAGACAGAACGTCGCTATCCAAGTACCAATATTGCCGTTGGATACTAGTATACGATTTCACAGACAGTCATAACATTAGATTCGCTATATAGGCCTAAGACTGACACTTACACTGTCGCTTTTCAAGCTATCAGATATTTTGGTAATGTTAGTAAATCAATATGCTTTAGTTGTGAAAAATAACACGTCTGATGTAAACGGTTCAAGTAATGAGGTGCATCCTTTGCAAATATTCTTACCCAAAAATGTCTATACTCTCAATACCACGACAAAAGGTATCCCAAAGTCGACTACGCCGGCGGATACGATGACAAGACCCGCTTCAACCTCAGAAGCAACAACTACGACCCCGGTAAAGGAAAGCTCTGGCATCACAGTAAGGAAAATAAATTGTATCCTCAGGACTGTGACGGATAAGACAACAACAGAAACCGCTTCAAACCCAGAAGCAGCAACACCTACGACGTCGGGAAATGAGAGCTTTAGCAACAAGGAAGATAAAACACAATCCTCAACAGTGTTTCCATAGTTATGATCAGTTCAGTGATGACAGTATTCATATTGCATATTGTAATTTCTCGACTCTGCAAATTTCCGTAACAGTTCGCTGTAAAATCGTCGAGAAATGTCATCCACAAAACAGTTACTTTGTAAAATCCCTTTAAAAAAAAGTGAATACGCGAAAATCCAGAGTGAAATAGGAATTTTGCCAAATTACTGAATTTCTTTTTTTTTTTTTTTTTTTTTAGTGATTTTATAAAGTACCTTGTTTTGTGAATTCACTGTCACACACACACACACACACACACACACACACACACACACACACACACACACACACACACAGAGAGAGAGAGAGAGAGAGAGAGAGAGATGCCTAAATCTGTGTGTGCGTTTGTAGATATACTTGTGTGTGTGTCTATGTGTGTGTATACACACACACACACACACACACACACACACACACACACACACACACACACACTCTCTCCTCTACAACAACCCCACCCCCACCCCCACCCCCCCTCTCCACAGCCACATCCCATTGAAACCCTGGCACGGGTAATCCGAAAGGAGCGGTCAATATGATGAAATCATTCCGAGGCAACCCACCACAGACACTGCGCTGCTGCCGAGTCACTTAATCAGTGCTCAGTGTTGTCGGTCTCGATCCAGCATATGCAGGACACCACCAACTAAGCCCTCTTCTCATGACAATGGCTTAATTAAGTGCGGAGTCATCGTGAATGATCATCTACGCGTCTGCCCAGCACGTCTCCATGAACTTGCCGATACGAAGTCACGAAAAGGCCTAGATATGGAGAACAAATCAAAACCAGTGTCACCAAAACAGCCCCATGTAAGAGCACAGTATGAAACAGTTCTCTCTCTCTCTCTCTCTCTCTCTCTCTCTCTTAAAAGCTGGTCGATGAAGTAGAGGATGATGCTATGTTGTTCTATTCTGTCACACACACCACATGAAAGGGCTGCATTCTACGTTTTCTTTCATAATTTTTGTGTGTCCCCCACCTAGTAAAAAAAAAAAAAAAAAAAAAAAAAAAAAAAGACCTCAAGAAATCAGGGTTCTTAGATCAGTTCCCCGATCTGCTTGAATCATGATATATGTACGAAAATTGTGTCATTGTTGGTGATTTTAATCACAATCCATCTGATCTCTGCACTGTGGCTTTAAGTGCTGTTCCTGAAGATCTTAATCTCCAACAAATGGTGACTGTACCACTCTACGTAAAGGTCGTACTTTAGACTGGTGAATCACCAACCGCGTTTCTGATGTGTTTGATTTATCTGTTCGAGACATGCTATTATCAGACCATTTTGTTACTCTTTTGAACTCTGTCTTAGAAAAGCCTGGTGCAGCAACAAAGAAAATTGTTTCACGCTATCGCAAGGCTGTTGACGTGCACGCTTTCAAGACTGACGTTCATACAGTGCTTGATTCAATCTGTCAGTCCAATTCATCTGACCTCACGCGTACCTACAACACTTGTTTGCGACAGCTGTTTGACCAACATGCCCCTCTCACTGTACGTACAGTATCAGACCGTACATCCGCCCCTTGGATGACTCTGGATAACATTCATGCTAAAGTGCTACACCGGACTGTTGAGCGAGCACGGCGCGAGTCTGATCTGACTATTCACAATGAAATATATGCAGAGCAGCGTAACATAGTTACAAAAAATGATACGTGAAGCAAAGAAAAATTACATATATAGTAGGATAGCAGGTGCTGACAGCTCCAGAAAACTCTTCAACCTCAGCGATCAGCTGCTGGGCAAAGCAGGAGTTACTGTGCTTCCTTCTAGCATCCCCCCAGAGTCTCTTCCCAATAAATTCAATGAGTTTTTTTTGTTGACAAGATTGAACAGATCAGAAGCAGCTTTGACCCTGATACACCATGCCCCACTGATGCTGTTGTACACTGTTTGAAAAATTTGAGCCTGTATCTGAGAGATCTGTGTAAGAGAAATACTAAAGAAAATGCCAAAGAAGTCCAGTGACCTCGACCGTATTCATGCCCAATCCCTCTTGATTGTTTAGACAAAATTACACCCATTGTCACTGATAATATAAACAAGTCTTATTATCTGGCATTGTGCCTGAGTGCTTTAAGCATGCTCTGGTGAGGCCCCTTCTACAGAAGGCAAAGCCTGGACCCAAACCGCTTGAAGGACTATCGTCCAGTCTCCAATCTACCATTCTTGTCAAAGTATTGTACTAAAACAGCTTCCACATCATCTTGAATCTCATAACTTGCTTGAGCAGTTCCAGTCAGCCTATCGTGTCATGGCACAGAAATTGCTTTATTGCGTGTGCTCAATGGCCTCCTTCAGGCCTCAGACAATGGGCGTGTGTCTATCTTGTCACTGCTTGACTTGTCACCAGCATTTGACACCATAGACCACAGCATCTTCATAACGCACTTGCGTACCACTCTGGGCTGCTCTGGAAGGGTTCTGGAGTGGTTCAGCTCTTTTTTAAACAGCCATACCCAGTCTGTTGTCAATGGCCAAGAATCAACTCCATCAGTGCTGAAACGTGGTGTGCCACAGGGTTCTATTTTGGGACCTGTCCTGTTTACTATGTACACACAGCCTCTCAGCACTATCATTCATCAGTCAAACCACTCATACCATTTCTTTGCAAATGACTCGCAGCTGCATAACTCTTCTACTCCATCAGATTTTGACTCACTTGAGTGCAGTCTGAGAGATTGTATAGAGGATGTTTCGAAGTGGATGAGTGAAAACAAGAGGAGTAGGGTTTGGGACTTTTGACACCCCACCCCCCACCCCCCAAAAGGGATATCGGAGGAAAACTCCACCGGAAGTGGTCGTGCACATGCCGGAAGTAGGCAGAAGTTGCCCTGGACCGGAAGTGGTCGTGCGCATTCTGAAAGTAGGTGAAAGGGTCAAGGTCACAGTGTGTCCTGAGTCGAAAACCGATCAATATTGTTGACGTCATGTGCTGAAATATAGATTTTTGTTGTTGTTGTTGTTGTTGTTGTCACGTGGCTGTCAGCTTACGAAGGCAGTTAAAAATAGATGGGGGTGTGTCATGTTGCAGCATGCGCGTGGATCGATGTTTGTCAACGCTGTGTTTTTGTTTTGTTGTTGTTTTTTTTAATCAGATGAGGGCGTTTTTTTTTGTTTATTTGTTTGTTGTTGTTTTTTTTTTGCCTCGTGGTTGTCAGCTGACATAGGCGGTTAAAAACAGGCAAATTAAGGGATGCTGAGATCACTTTCCTTGGGTTCTTCAAGTGTGCGAAACTTAGGCATCACCAGATGGGAATACCCCAAGTCGTATACTGACGGAGGGAGAGTAACTGGGAAGTGATTCGCATGTACAGGGGGATAGTAACAAGTACATGTCGACCTGTCCTGGGTGGTGGAGAGTGTCCACCTCCACCACCGGCTATTCACTGGGTTCTCCAGTGGACCTGAGGGGAGGCGATTGTGGCAGGCGACGGTCACGGTTCAGTGACCATCAGCCTGCAGACAGGGCACAGTGACCATTCAGTCGGTCTTGTCCTGAAGGAGAAACACTTTCGGGGAAGTTTCAGCCTGTTGAGTGCTTTGCACCTTGTTGTCTATGAGTGTAGTAAATACTTGAAACATCAGTCCTGACTTATGGAGAAGTCCGGGCTGTTAGTACAATGGGTAGCTTCGGGGCTCGAACATACGTTTGTATTGGAGTTTATGCGTTAACCACTTGGTACCCAACTCTTTGTTGACTCAAGTAGCTGTGGTGTGTGTGTATGCGTAGGTGGCTAGTGATTCCATTGGTGGAATAAAAAATAACTTGGGGAGTTATTGTTTCAAATCGTGTGATGATGTGTGTGTGCCAGTGATTCCATTGGTTGAACCACTCTAACTTGGGTTCTCTGTGTTTGGGAATGGATATAAGATGCTCGAAAACCAGGAAATGTGTGACTCGTTGAGGGAAAGTGAACTCATCCCGTCTTGCTGAGGGCTCAAGAAAATACAGCGAGAAGCAGAGGTTTGCTGTCGCCTTGAAGCCGACGATGGTAGAGAATTGTCTCCTGGGTGGGGATGTAACACAGTGGAGGTTGCTGTAACCTAGGAGCCAACAACATGAGAGTATTGTCTCCTGTGTGGGGATGGTAGACAGCAAGATGTGTCAGCCTGTTAGGGCCTAGACAGGGAGCTGCCAGACAACGGTGGGGTGTTTGCAGCAGGAGAAGACCTGTGGGAGAGGCCGACAGGAGCCCTTTCCGTGGAGAGGGCAAAGTTCAGTGGAATCTGGGAGACTCGGTCTGAGGGTGCAGCTCGAGCTACGATGCCAGTGTCCCCCAACTGGGATTTGGCCAATCAGGAGGACACAATAGTGTGCAGCTTCAGCAATCGTAGTCGCACTGAGTGAGGAGAGAACTGACTGGTCAAACAAGGTATGCTGGCAAGTTACGAACGTTTATTTTTCCTTGTGTTAACAGGTGTGTACCCAGAATATTGGAATGTTGTCTTTCCTGGTTAAGTATGAGTAACTGAAGAACAGGGGATGCGATTATGAGATTATCTGTGTGATGTTTACATTTTTTTGTATGATACAGATACGTGTTTTGTGTAGTGACGGGTGGGGGCCCGGCGTCAAGTTAAACAAAAGTTGACTATTTTCTATGAAACGTTATTGGTTTCCCGTCAACTTTGCGCGGGCCCGATGGAGCGAGAGTGTGTGTGCCTAAGCAAGAGTGCATTTTGGTTGTGGAAACGTGAATGTTTCTGTCTATAACCCCCTGCATCCCTGAATATGATAATCATATTCTACTAACAAGGGGGAACGTCAGAGACCCGTCATATCCATGGTTATTTGCCGTTCGACCTTCGTCAGGAGATACCCAATCATCTCCATCTGAGAACAAAATATACCCCCCCGAGTCACCAAGTGGTGTATGTGCAGAAATGATTTTCAGCTTCCAATATGCAATGTTTTACGTTCAAATATATTTGTTTTGTTGGTGGGGGAAAATGGAGAGAAGTATGTGTGGAGATTATATAAAAACACTGTGAAGTCTCTGATACAATCTACGCTGAAGTACCCATTCTTTGTTTCATGGTGGTAGTCTTCTGAGAGATTGAGACTTTGTGGATCTTTAAAAGCGAGAGTGTCCATCTACACAACTGTTATTTGCAACCGTTACATTGACTCTTCACCATCATGTCACACACGTATGAGAAGGAATTTACCCATGCTGCAACTGTCATGTTGCAAAGCCTGCTGTTATTAAGGTGGTCCTGAAAGGGGCCTCAGCAGATTTGATCAACGCCCTGAGTGAATGTTCCCTCAACATCTTAAAAGGCAACATAAGACTGACTCCTGCTCAGAAGAAACAGTTGTGCAGATACAAGCAGACCTTACATTCACTGGCGAAGAAAGGAACATCCACCAAGAGAAAACCTGACTGTTAAAGTTTATGACAACAAAAATACTTGGCACCCTGTCCTATTCTTCACAGTCCCCCCCCCCCCCCCCCCCCCCCCCCCCCCCCCTTCATTCCTCAAATTCCCTCCCAACCCTGTTCTCTCCCTCGTGCTCTTTGATCATTTTGGGATTTAACATCAAGTTAGCTGAAGTGATCTATCTATCTCAAACATATGCATGCTTACTCATGCATGTGCTCACACACACACACACACACACACACACATACACATAGTATACATTCTTTTTCCCCACATCCAGACCATATCAAAACGATATAACAAAAACCTCTTTTTTCCTTCGTTTTCATTTGCGAAAATCACTTGTATTCATACAATTTATCGTTTTATAGAGGTAAAATATCAACAATGATAGATTCATCTCACAAACCTCAAACTCCCATACCTCCCCAAGACTTTGGCGTCACCTGGCAACCAGTGAATACTTCATTATTACAACCACTCTTTTTTTTTTTTTCACTGGACGGCATGCGAGAAATCAAAAACTGGAAAAACGCTTCACATGCGTATGCTGATGTTGTTCCACAACTCTCATCTCATGGTATTCTTATCATTTAAGGCAGGCACCTAGTATATTATCAACTGGGGGAAGAATGGAATCATAGGTATTTTGAAACAAGACAAAGTGGTTTGTGTCTGAATTGAGAAAAGTTGGAGGACGTCTCTTTTTTCCTCTCTCTCTCATCAATGTTACCCTCTTCACTGCACTGCTGACGAACAACGTTCATCATAAAAAGTGCCATCTGCAATGCTCAGTTGACGAACGCTGTTCGTCATGATTCATCATCACTCTTTTTCGTCCAGCATGGGACTTAGCAAAATATGATAGCAGCAAAGGGGTTAAAGTAATCATTCTGAAAAGAAAGGAAAGAATAACACTGCTTCCTTGACTTGTATTTGACGATGTGTGGGGGAAAAAACGGCAGGAAGACAAATGACATGAAAAAAAAGAAGCCGAAAGAAAGCATCTTACAATACACATAATAAAGAACAGTAGAGCAATGAAAACTGGAGAACACTCGTGCACTGAGGACTAAAATGGAAACTTAAGTAACAGTTGAGTTGAAAATCAAACAACTGCATTCCAATCAACTTGGACTTATACACT
This sequence comes from Conus betulinus, assembly GCA_016801955.1. Lineage (NCBI taxonomy): Eukaryota > Metazoa > Mollusca > Gastropoda > Neogastropoda > Conidae > Conus > Conus betulinus. Next base: position 220,765 of record JADBJO010002282.1, read on the forward strand.
TAACATGCTGCAGTGACTGGTTTGTTATGTATATAAACAAAAAAAACAAATTCTTGATTTGCTTAAAACTTTTGTCAAAATCAGACTTTAACTTCTCACATGAATAAAATAAAACATAGAGACTAAAAAATAAACAACAGGAGCAACGAAACTTCTTAATCTTATGTGAATCTGTTTCAATCACTTTTCTTCATATTATTCTATTTCAGGACAGCGTACCAAACAAATATGATTAAGCTTCAGTGGTCCTTTAGAACAATGAAGCGTCATCATTTATCTTTTATTCCCAGCTCACCTTTTGGGCTCACACCAAATATTACATTCACACATGATTTTACAATTCTCCTGATTTGAGTCTTTCAAGCCAAATTAAAAAAAAACAAGTGTTTTACTGGAGAACCTAGTCTTTCCATCCAATTTAAATGGCTACAAAAAAAAAAAAAAAAAAAAAAAATCAAGTCACATGGACCCATGTCGTCAATATGCTTCATGTATGTCTTGACTGTGAAGCATCACGGTCTGACTGACATAACTAAGTGACATTCACGTTTCTTTTGAAAATTCAAAAGAAATAATGCAACGATCATGATACTCATGCATATTGTGAATCCTTTTAGCCCGTCAATCATAACACACACACAAACAAAAACACATGCACATTATCTCCCTTCTGTAACAACAAAACACCACTTTGGTCTGTACAATGATCATTCATACTTTAAGCCAAAGCATGGCACGCAAACTAACAATTCAGAATCCTTGATACCAATCCTTTTTGGCGTAATCTGTATAATAACATTAAAAAGCCGACACATTATGAGCCTGCAGCCGGATAAGACTGAAACCTATATGAATCAGCAAAGAGTGATCATAGTTCTGGACTGTAACATTCTATTTGAAATTCATGTTTAAAATCATTTTTTCTTTTCCTTTAAATTACAACAACAAAAAAATCTTTTTGTATGCTATAGGAACCACTGTCTTCTCAACTCAAGGTTATTTCTCCATGTAAAATAGGTAACATATGAAAAATCCAATAATAATCAGAGCAAATCGGTTAGTATAAAAGCTAACACCAGCAAGCAAGTCAACTCTTTTCATAAAAGTGTCTTTTTTATGACGTATAAAAAGCTAATGGCCGTAACAGCAGACAAAACACACACACACACACACACACACACACACACACACACACACACACGCACGCACGCACGCACGCACGCACGCACACACACACACACACACGCTGTAAAGTCTTATGGTAATCTGGAATGTGATTAAACAGAAGAATCACTTTGGAAGTCTTCAACCATTTCATGTCCTTAGTGCTTACATGCAATTAGTTAAACATTTAATTCACACTATTTCTTTCAAACTATGGTAGTAAAATCAATTGAAAAAGAGAGTCAATTCTTAAAAAAAAAAAAAAAAGCCTAATTCAGGCAGTACATCATATTACAGAGTCCTCACTGAATCAGGAATAAAGTGTCTGGGTCCAGCATCAAATAATGTAGTTCACTTTTCACATAGACTGTCCAGTTCTGAATCTTCTCATATTAGTCATAATATGAATAAAGATAAGCAACAGGTACAGATAAATAAATTCCACAAAGCAATTTTCAATGACATGAAGAGAGCCAAACAACAGATATAGACAAACGAGTTCCATAAACCCATTTTTGATAATATGAAGAAAAGAGAAAACAACAGTTATAGATAAATGAATTCCACAAAGCCATTTTCTGTCTGTTGCTGATCAGAAGCCGATTTCTGAATTTTTTAAAGTGATCAGGCCCAGCTGTTGATCTAAGCTAGCTGTTGAACATAGACGACACAGACATATTCATTTAGTAAAAAGTACAGTTGATCTTTTGACTAATGACAACAATGCTTGGCCCTGATGATGCACGTAACTACTGAACCATACAGTTAGAGTCACTGAGGCTGTTATAGTGTGATTAAAACATTTTGCAGACAATGATTTCTTTTGCTTGCCAATGGAGGGTTTTGCTGATAGAAACTAAAGCGTTGCCTGAAAATGAAGCTGAATAGCTCATCAAACCCCCAGAACAAGAAGTGCATCATCACTTTTGTTTGATCTGGCCACTGTGTGTGGTGTGGATGTTTACTATTAAAATTGGAAACATAAACATTTCCAATTTTCATACCAATTTTGAATGTATGAAAGCATCTAAAATCTTGAACATAACCACTGCTTCACCTTGTGAAACGCTTGGTACTGAAAAGATTATTAAATGATCAAAACAATTCTATCCATTCTGCTACTGGAGACAGGATTTCCAAATGTATACAGCATGATCAAAACATGCACAGAAGTAAACCTCGGGTAAACAATAGCAAGGCTTTGATCAGGTCATGCTCTCAGATTTGTACACAAAGAGCCATATGATGGAACAATGCTTGTTAAAACATGTTAACTTATTGAAATTCTAGATTGTGGAAGAACAAGTGTTATAACAATCTGCATAAAACACATCAAATTTCTGCAGTATACTAAAACATGAATATACTTTTCAATTTTTTTCCTGTTTTTCTTTTACATCTTGTCTCGAAACAGATTTCTGCACTTCTGAATAGTGTATGTGCGAATCACTTGCAAACTTGAATGGAAAACTTGCATCAAGGTCGCGCGCACACACACACACACACACACACACACACACACACACACACACACACACACACACACAGCAATATCTGCGGAAAACACAAGCAAAAACCAATAAGGAACATGGACGTATGCAAAGTACTGGTATCGAAGAAATCCCACCTAGAAAACACAATGTCTGTCATTTGTCTCATGACCAGCTCCTTCCTTTTTTAAGTTCCAGGAAACGGAAATAATTACCTCGGCCATTTCTACAAAAGAATGAAGTCACTGTGCAGAAGACCTGTAGCACAGGAAAACAATCATGATCATCATGACAAACACACAAAGACATGCAGGTAGAAGACCTGGAGAAATGGAAGATCAGCCATCACAACACTTGTGCTGAAGAAAGATGTGGAATCAGGCTGGAAACACGGGTGAAGATCAAATCGTCGGAACACAAGCCTGTGCAGAAGATCCAAGACTGCGAAATGTGCGCCCATCATTCATTGCGACAGGAAGGCACCCAAGGGATAACAGGCAAGAATTGCAAAACAGGGGAGAACAAACTCGATCAAAATCACAGGCTTCTTTTTCATCAAATTGCAACACACTTGATCATGGACCGGGGGGGGAGGGGGACACAAGGGCTTGATCACTACAGATTAAAACTGTGCATTGTGGAGGAGAGAAGATTCACACGTGAAGTCAGCTGTTCATGAAAATTACTGAGTCATACATAACAGGAAAACGGGCAAGTCAAAAGATGGATCTTCAAGTGCAGACCATTTAAGAAAAGAGAACTGTCCTAATCACAGAAAAAGGTAGCGTCATGATGATAAAGCCCAGGTCAATGACATTCTCATGGCCTACAGGGTATCATATTCATGCTTAAGAACAAGACCATCAAGCTCAGTAACTACCTACTGGCCAGAGAGAGACCAATCTATCCTGAAGAAAAAGCTCAGCATATTCCTTCACAACTAGACAAACAGAACAGGGTTGCAAACACCAACATGAAAATCACAGATCCCGTGAAACCGACTGAAAAGACAAGCGCAACAGCTGCTATAGCTTGATGATTTTTTATTTGTCCATATTACTTCCTTCACCTTGGCTCTTCGGTTTCATGCTACGGTTAGAGCGGGTTGAGAAGATGACACCATGAAGGAGCAGGCCTGAAAGAAGATGGCTCCTTTATGTCGTTTATATTTTCACAGAGTCCAAACACAAATTGGTCTCTTCTTTGTGACAGAGGTTATGCACTCAAAACTGAGTCCCTTAAAATGATTCATACTTCACAGCATCTTCAAACACGGTGCAAACATAATTCATAGACCAACTTTGTCTCCCTCTCTCTCTCTTTGACAATCCCTTGTCCTAATATAACTGAACAATTTTTTCCAATCATTCGTAAATAATGAACTCACTATCTTGTCTGTGGAAAAAAAAATCTGATTTGTGAACATCTGGTACAGTGGTTAAAAATGGATTAAAAAAAAAAAAATTGGTCAATATAATCATTACTTACAACCAAATTCCTTACGAAACTGAGGTATACCTACAATCAATGTTTTCTTTTTTCTTTTTTCCCTTAACCTGACCAGCTCTGGCTGGCTTATGTACCCTTGGATATTCTTCATAGGAAAAGAAACCATGGTCACACAGTTTCAAACTTCTGGCACATATTGTTCTGGATCTTCCAAGATAACATGATCCCAAGCTGTCAACATCCTCTACTCCTATGGATTTCTCAATCACAGTTCTATGAGTATGGCTTAGTCTCCTTCTCTTTTTCAACCTCTTTATATATATATATATATATATATATATATATATATATATATATATATATATATATATATATATACATACACACACCTATTTTGATTGTGTACGTCATCTTTACACTCGCAGAATTTTGACATGGTACGCCATTCCAACTTTCATACTATGCTGTCACAATTACTTTATATGAAGTAATTTACATTCAAATTGCAGTCAAAGGCAGTCAAATTAAGCATACTTATTCTAGTTTATTCACAAACCCTAGTTTACAACTTGTCAAGAGGAAAAAAGTGAAGTTGTGAGAGATATTCTTAGTACATTGTGAAAATCTCTTCTAAACTACAATAATTACAGAAAAGTTGTGAGATGTATAGCAAATGTGCTCTGTAAACAGCAGTAGTAAAGAATCATTTATCTGTTGTCATTATTCCACCACATGAAGGTAAGTTGTCTCCCTTGTTTATTATTTACTTTTCACATTTCTCCTTCGCACAGATCACTTTAGATTCCTTTTCTTCCAAGACTGTGCCATCTTTCAAGTGACACAATCATACATCTTACTTTTAATACATTTTCTTTTGCTTACAGTATTGTGTCAGCATGCATGATAACAATCACACTTTTCAACCAGTCAATCTACCACATAAAATCACATGCTGATAAAATCACATGCTGAAAGTTCCATCTGCCAATAGAAGATAAAGCAAATGCCGTTTAAAATTTTTAAAAAATGCACATCAACCTCATAAACTATAAACTTCTGACTTTAAAATATATCACAAACATGGTTTAAAAAGAAAATTCACTTGTAGGGGAAGAAATCATTTGAAATTATTCTGCATTTCTGATAATTTTTGTTCAAACACTTTTTTTTTTCCAATTCTTTTAAATCATAAAGACATTCCAAAATCTACCAAAATTTGGTTTTATTTCATACACAGCACAGCTAATGAGACCTTTTACCTACTTCATCAGATATCATTACTAATGATAAATTAATTTCTTACAACAACTGAAAATTCAATATAATTAAACAAGTGTGGAGAACAGCATGTGACAGAGAACAAGAAGAGAACTTCTTTTTCTGAGTCATCACCTGTGCCACTTCAGATGCACTGCAATCACTCCCCTCACTCCAAATCCCAATCCACAGCCCCAGCACCAAAAATCCTCAGGGAACATTCAATGTCAAGCCATCATGAAGCAACCTACCAGAGGGAACACCGCACAGCTTCCGAGTCACTTCAGCGGCACACAGGGCACACAGTGGTCCCTGTTCTGAGTCAATATACACAGGATACCACCTACTAAGCCCCAACTGTCAGCAATAATTGCTTCAACGCCAACATGTCCATACCAACAACAGCTCCCATGATTTTGTGGATACCGGTGACCCTGACAGAACATCACAAAGGCACAGATGACAGGGGGAAATTGTAACTGAGGTCAAGAAGGGAACTGGGCATGAAAGGCCACAGAATCTGAGTCTTCTTTTTATGCTGAGCAAAGAGGTAGAGGATGAGGAAGATGATGCTACAGATTTCCATTCTGGTCTGAGACTGCATGACAGGACTGTACTCTACACTCACTTTCGTAATGTATCCCCATGTCAACTAGGCTCTAGAGATACAGACACCTGAAGCCTTACTCAGGAAATCTGAGCGACACTCTCAGAGATGGATCCATTTCAGACTATTCAAGTGGATGAAAACTGACTGTGTCATCCCTGTCTTCTGAACTGAGCCCATAGCAAACTAATTTTTGGGTATAATCTGGTCAGGGAAAAAAAAAAACCTAAAGAGAAAAATTGTAAATATAGATGAAGGGTAAGACAATCATCTGCAAATATTAATTTTGACTAGTTTTATGTGTAGCATTAAGTTCAATATCAAATCTTTTCACTCCAAGAATGAATTTTACTTTTTGCAAAAAACTAAAATCACCTACCTTGGGGGGGGGGGGGGGGGGGGGGGGGGGGGAAATTCAAGCTCTAAAGTACAGAATTAAAGATTTAATGGAGAATGCCTTTATTGTAGTTAAAAGTTACCAGGGTGCAAAAACTCACAATCATGTGAAGTTATTCAAATCAACTATGCCCACTTCCAACATGACCAGCCCTTACTTCAATGTAATTAGTAGCACAGGGTAGAATCTTCATCATGATAATTAGAATTATTTGTGATCATCAGGCTGATGAACAATATCATCATCTTCACTTCCTACTGTGTTGTCATTGACAGGTTTATCAACGACATCGTCATCTTCATTTCCTATGTTTTCGTTGTCAGTACTTTCATCATGATGTGGCAAATGAAACGATATTCTAATCAGCCTCTTGGACATTGAACCTCCTGTCAACCATACTTACATGCTCAAAAACCGCACACCAGAAAATGTCATACTGAGCCAAAACTTACTAAGAAATCATGGAACACCCTGCAAGAGAGTCAACATTTGCAAGGATGTAGACATAGAAATATGAGCAGCTAGATGATCAATTATGGAATCACTCTTGAACTACAGCTTAAGGCGCAACTGGGACTGAAAGATTTAAGTCAAATATGACTGAGCTTTAATTACAGTTTTTTAAATAGGAAAAAAAATTATCGTAAAAATCTAATTTTTTTTTTTTCTATTTAGGAATATTGATGCCTTCATAAAAATTGTGTGTTTCTAAGCTAAGCAGATGACCAAAGCTTACATGTAGAAGATTTTTTTTCATCATTATTTTTTTTTATCATTTTTTATTATTAGTTTACATCTCAGTTACAGATAGCAAACAGTCCAACACCCAACTGAAATCTTCCAGACAGCATCTTTCATTTATTTCTCCTATTCACCCGCATGTTCACTTGACTCTAAATTCCCCGATTCAAGTCCAAAAATAAAGACAGCAAGGAGAAAACGAAGCGTCCAGTGCTCAACGACAACAGCAAATGAATCACAGCGAAGACGACAGTATTGCTGGTAACAGTGCACACAAGGGCAGCAATTCACACCACCTTGTTGGTCAGCTTCCCTATTCCTTCTATCTCCACCTCCACCACGTCCCCCTTCTGAAAACACACACACACACACACACACTTCATATCATCTTGTTTACAGCCCAGCCAATCACGAAGGGCCACATCAGGGCTATACATGGCTACATACGCACAAACAATCGCCTAGAACCACTAATTTATAAGGTACATTTCTATGACTACAGCCAAGAGCCCCTTCCTTCGTCTTAATGTTGTATTCTGCTTTACGTTCTACTCACCCAGAGTTTTTCCACCACCCCCACAGGTACACAAATGCACTCTCACACTCAGAAACATGGAAATGGAAGTAAATACCCCAGACGTTAACAAACACCTCAAATCTACTGGCGGATTCTCTTTTGTATAACAAGGACATAAATCTGTATGATATTGGATGAAGTATACTGCTTAGTTCAGCGCATCATCTCCTGTCATTTCTTTTCCTCTACTTTAACATTTAATGTGTTAATTTGTTAATAATGGTTCTAAGCTCTTTTTTTTTTGTATTGTTGTCTGATTGCTGACGTCTTTTTTTTTTTGTTTGGTTTGGGTTTTGTTTTTTGTTGTCGTTGTTTTTTGTGTATGTTTTTTTTTTTTTTTTTCTTTTTTGGTAATACTACAACTGAATTAAAAGCTTGTCAAGTAAAAGATTCATTCAGTACTGTAAGGAAAAATCAAACTGTTCTAAAGCCCCTAGTTTTCCTCCTCAGATCAAAGTTGGATGCATTCTGAATTTGTCTGAGCACAAACAGTTGCAGCTGGCAGCAGAAAAGCAAGCTGAAGAAGAAGAAGATGGAACAACCTCCAATTCTAAGCAAGAACACAATTTACTGAGAAAATCAAGAGGTTTACACAGTATTCCAACAGTGGAACAATGCATAAAACAAAATCTAAATTCAAGGGCAAGAGCACAGCTCACCTCGAGTTTCAGTTTCAGTTTCATTAAGGAGGCATCACTGCGTGCAGACTAATCCATATATGCTACACCATATCCACTAAGTTTGAGACCACGCTACACATGATTTGAAGCTGATGGATAAATGAATGAACAAAAAAGATGAAACAATTGAAGAAGAGGGTCTCGTGGCTACGACTCAGCGGATGTCTGACCTATGCATTAGCCCAACGTGCTGGTCAGACCTTGAATACCTACCTAAGATGGTCTATAGTATAGTGGCTTTGCTCTTGTTTGGTTAAGTGATTCTTAAGATTTCTTATCACATCAGATCGGCCAAGTAGTAATCCAGTTCTTATTGTTGCCTTGCCAGCCAGTGTGTCTCTGCTCTCTCATATCCTTTAACTCCAGCATGTCCAGGGCAGTACATCCATATGAGTCTCTCCAGTGGAAGGCTGCGCATCCGTTCATTCCAAGCTGGGCTTCCCATTCCACTCTCCACTTTCTGATGTAGGTTCATGGAGTCAGTCAGTATCATGGCTTGTTGAGTTTTAAACTGGCTTGTGGATGAAAGCCAATGGAGTGCTTGTGTCACTGCTTCTACCTCCATTGTTAGACTTGAAGTTGTTAAACTGTGTGCACCATTGTCTTCCTGAATAATTCGGCCATTTTACTTCACTGTGTATCCCCAGCCTGACTTACTTTTGGTGACAGAACCATCAGTGTATATTAAAATATCATCTTTTGTGCAAAAGTCATCTGAATTTCTTGAACTCACCTTGAGAAATTCCAGAGAGGATTACACAGTACTCCAACAGAGAAACGAATTCGTAAACAAAAATCAAATTCAAGGGAAAGAGCACAACTCACCTTGAGAAATTCCAGAGGTTTACACAGTACTCCAACTGTGGAACAATTCAAAAAACAAAATCTAAATTCAAGGGAAAGAGCACAGCTCACCTTGAGAAATTCTGAAGGCTTAAACACTACTCCAACAGAGGAACAATTTATACAGGACAAGAGCACAGCTCACTTGAGAAATTCTGGAGGCTTGCGGAATACTCCCACACCAGGCGGCGTACCAGTCAAAATGAGGTCACCTGGTTTCAGCGTCATAAACCTACATTTGCAACCACAAACACAGGAATTAATGACACAATGTTTTGGGGGTTTTAGGGTTGCCATTTTGAATGTACCAAAAAATAAAACCAAAAAGCAAAAAAGAGAAATGAGAGGGGCTTATCCTGTACTGTAAAGAAACAAAAGTTTCCAGATAGGATATCTTATCTAATAAAAAGGTTTGCATCTGTCTGCATGAGAGAAGCAGAGAGCTAGTGGACTGAAAAAAAAAAAAAATGTTGGGAGGAGACACAGAACGGCAGTGTAAGAGGGGGAGGGGGTTGCAAAGATGAGTGCCTGCTTGCATATGAACTTGCATTTATGTAAGTACTTGGAGCCTGGCCTGCCCTGTGCAAAAATCACATACTTGAATTATTATATGTTGTTATAGGAAAAGAGTGTTAATCAATCAGTCAATAGATCCTAAACCTACAAATCATTAAAGGGTGTTCGAACGTGGTGGCACCCTTCAGGAGAGCTCACTCACACTGGCTCCATGACTAAGTCATTATTGTAGTCAGAAGAGGGCTTAGCAGATGGTGTCCTGCGTATGCTGGATAAGAACAGGAATCACTGAACACCACCTAAGTGACTCAGCAGCAGAGCAGTGTCTTCTCCAGTAAATTGCCTCTTGACGACTTGACACTGACTGCTCCCTGTGGACTGCTGGTACTGGGCTGAGTCAGGCTGTAGCTTTGGATTGAAGGGGTCAGAGTAAGTGCTTGTGTGCAATGCCACTGACGTGGCACAGAAGGTGGGACAGCAAAAAGAAAAAAATCATAAAAAGGTGTCAGAGAACAGAAAAATAATTCAAGGATGATGGCCGTGGTCACCTCCATCCCATAATTGACCATGCTCTGGGCTTAGTTAACCTTTCCCTACATAAACAGCCCCAGTCAGCTCCTACGTTGTGTCTCACTCTTTCCCCAAATGGTCTGTATCAAGCATTCTTAGGGTATTGCCACAGTCAGTCCTATAGCAGTTACTACGGGCAAGATTTTGATAAAAAAAAAAAAGACAACAGAAGCTGGCTTCATGCCACCTGGCAGATCTAGACAGATCTGCAATTCCATGAATATTCTGTCCGTTTTCTTTTTTTTCTTTTGTGGCCCACATCAAAATGCACCAAACAGAAGAGTCACTTGTTAATGACATTTTTGGGTGACAGACCAGTTAATAATGGAGACCGAAGCGTGTACATTGCACTTAAAAGTGACCTGACTGGGAGTGGCAGAAACTCACAAAATTCCAACACTGACATAGTGTGCCTCAGGTGAGCAGGGACAGAATTTCAGGTGTGTATGAGGTCTGTGTGAAGAGAATGTGTGTAAATAATGACAATACAAAAACTGACACCTTCATGTCACTAGGACATGCATTACAATATATCAAAAAAATTACTTCAATCATTTCTTAAACAAAACTTGTGTCGCAATTACGCTGAAACATTTTCACATTTTTTAAACAATAAAATCACCAACCCCTCTTTCCAGTGCTGATATATATGACACCTGACTTTAAAAAAAGCAAACCCCAAAACAGCCTATACCAGTCATCAGATATGTCCAGTTGCAAAATGATATTGGTGTTTTCTGTGTTCTATTTTCACTTTATTTTTTTTCTATAAATATTTTCCCTTTCACACAAGCATTTTCATATGTGTAGCTAAATTCAAGTGTAAAGTGAAAGCAACTGAAAGCTTCATAACATAACAACATACTTCAAAATGTATAACCTTGAAAATCAGTCTCATGCATCCCCACAAAATGTCATGTCATTCTAACAGGTGGCTTGTCTACTGGAAGCATTACACCTCATCAGTTAGGTTTAAGAAAGAAAAATGCATATTTAAAAGAAGTTTTATGGTTGAAAATGGGTAATTGTAAAGTTTAACAGAGAGAATGGAAAAGTTTAAACAAACAATGTATGGATGCTTCTTCAAGACTTGCTCAAATTCCCTGACCCAAACATTCAGATATCTGGAAGCCTGGTTCTAGAATAAAAGAATAAAACTGAAATATTTAACTTACCTGGAGATAAAAGAGACAAGTTGAGGAGTTTTGAAGACTAGCTGGTCGGTGCAACTGTCTTGTTTGACAACGTCATTCACACGAGTCTGCATCTTCAGGTTATGTGGATCTAGAGAGAAAGAGAGAGAGAGAGACAGAGAGAGAGAGAGAGAGAGAGAGACAGAGACAGAGAGAGAGAGGGGGGGTGGATGACGGGGAACAACAGTGAGAGAGGTTGAGTTGAGTGGTGAGTTTACAAACCTTCTGTAACTATCATTACTGCAAAATAAACTCAAAGACTGCGAAACAAAGGTCCTACCATATGTTGTATGCACAAAACAACCCCCCTTTTCACACCACCTCCTCCCCACCCCACTAACCCCCAAAAAAACAAACTTTATCATTGTGTAAAAATCTGATGAAAGACCCACTTTGAAAAAAAAACAAAAAGAGCAGCAAACCTAGTAGACGCCCACGGGAACAGCAGCCAAGTGTTATAATAAACACAGACTGGAAAATCACTGAATGTTATTAAAAATGAAATCACAAAAGTTAAGTCTGCAATGATAGTTTGAAATAGCTATACATCTATCTGCACATAGACTCTGTCACAATTAACCGGGAACAAGTGGAGAGAGTGGGAACATCAGCATATTGAACCAAAAGGACCATCTTAAAAAAAAACAACCTGAAGCCTCCCATTTGCTAGTGTACAATGCAACAGCCTACCCCAAAGCTAAAAGATAAAATAACAGTTTTCTAGAACTAAATGTTAATTCATTAGCACTATCACACTGCCGATGAGACCAACACTATCCACATAACATCTGGTGGAAAGGTTTAGAAGTGACCAGTCCTGTGCAGAACCCTGGCCACACAGACCTTGGACCTCTAGGTTCATTGCGAGTGCGTTATCCACTTCACCACCGTTCAACCACACAGGCTGAATAAGTATGCGGCATCAAACAAAACAAGTCATGCCAGCACCTATGATGCAGTGGTTACACATTGAAGACCACTGGCCGGGAGATCACGGGTTCCATTCCCATCTGAGACATTCATTTGTGGATTTTTTTTTAACCCCAGCTGGCTCCTACCCTGAGCTGAATGTGTTGAGGGCCAGAAGAGGAACACTGAAGAAACATAAGTCAGCTGTCATCCACTCAGTGGATGCATCACTTGATAGTGCTGCTCACATTTCCTTGCCAGCACAACAGGTGCCTGCATCGCGCTGGCCATGCTGACAGAATGTATCAAGGAAGGTAAGAGTATAGTGCTGATCACATTTCCTCGCCAGCACAACAGGTGCCTGCATCTCTGGCCATGCTAACACAGAATGCATCAAGACAGGCAAGAGCATAGTGCAGCCTTCTCTTTATTCAATGACCAGGCTGTTATTCCACATCCTCACTTTCATCATCCTCATTCTCATGGGTCATCATTTAACAAAAAAAAAAAAAAAAAAAAAATCAAATTCTCTCATACTTCTTGTTCTGCTTTTGTGGCGATCATCATTTCAATTTTTTCTTTACATCCATGCTGTAGGCGAGTCATATCCCCCCCCACCTCCCACCCCCACCAACATGGCACATCCATGGGTACTGTCATTAATTGGACTTACTGGTCTTCTCCTTGGAAAGGGGGGAGGAGGGGGGGGGGGGGGGGGGGGGGGCTTCTTGCTGCTCATGACCAATTACTGTTGACAAGTCTAAGGCTTAAAGTAAAAGGTGTCTTGCACATCTTGGATCAGAACAGGCACCTTTGAACACTATGGAACCAACTCAGCAAGCCATGCAAACATCTGGTGTGCTGCACCATCATGACTTCACAATGACTGCTACCTGTGGACTGTGGTCGCAATGAGACAAACCTCAGAGTGGTGGCTGTCTATGTATGAGCAGCATAGACATGACACCACTGAGGAGATGCAGGAAATGACAGCTAAAAAAAAAAAAAGAAAGAAAAAAAAGGAAAGAAATATGGACATAAACAGTAAATTACAGTTCTCTGTTCATAACATTATCCAAAAAAGAAAAAAAAAAAAGTTCCCACTGCTCATAATCTTTAAAGTTAATAATGAGGTGCAAAGTCAGTAAAGGGAGACCACCATACTGCTCTCAAGATTAACCCTTTCACTGCCATAGGCGCCTTTTGGTGACGACTTGGCAGAGCGCCAAAGGCGCCTTTTGGCGACAAAGTAGGGTGACCTAACTCCCGATACTCTCACGATCCTAGTTCATGAGATAAAAAGCCAGCAATAAACGTCATAGTTGGGGGATGGTCTGGCCCATGCTCACAGCCATTTGCTTTGTCAGAACACTATTCAGTTCAGTGTTTTATTGACTTTATTCCGATTGTTTTTTCCATTCACTATGACGTCACCACCAAGCACTTTACGTACTTGACCTTGCCGTACATTTACCACAGATCAAGTGCTGGGAATATTGAATAGACGGTCGGTTGTTTCTAATACAGATGAAGAAGACCCAGACAGTCATGAGTAAAGAACGATAGTGAGGGGCTTGACCGAATTATTCCAACGTGAAGCGTTGGACCGTGGCCAAATTGTTATGAGAGGCTGATAAGACGCCCACTTACTACCCTACCGCGTGTGCCCCTGTGTTTTTGCGTTGAGCCAGCCAGCACTGACTGACTGTTCACTAACTCTATGTGAGGGAGCGAACTAAGACTTTAGGCAACAAACTTCACACACACATGCTGTGGGCCGACTCTTGCTGGTCGAGGTTGAAGGGGGCGTGGCCAACTGACACATGAGAGGCGAGTAGCACAGACGTGTTTGGAGTGGGTGTACAGCTGATTATATAGATCAACTGAATGGCAAGGGTTCAGAGACCAACAAGCACATGAATGACTTTGTGTTCATAAAAAAAATATATATGTATTACTGTTGAGAGTGAAAGGGATGTGTGTGTGTGTGTGTGTGTGTGCGTGTTTGTGTGTGTGTGTGTGTGTGTGTGTGTGTTCCCTTTTTCTTTCTTACATGTGTACCAGTTAGGCATAAGAATGTGTGTGTGTGTGTGTGTGTGTGTGTGTGCGCGCGCGCGCGTGTGTGTTCCCTGCTATTGGAGTAGTTGTATTGTGGCTGTTTCATGCACTTTTCTGTTGGGAATACCATACTTTCTGGTCTTCAGTTGTGAGTGGAGTATTTTTTTCCTCCTTGTTGAGAGTTGTTTTTGCATTCTTTCTTTATTTTTTACGCTTAGAAGAAACATAACATTTTTTTTTTTATTTTGCATTTTTTTTTTGCACTTGAAATCACACTAAAAAAATGAAATTGTTGTTGACTTACCATTACTAACATGTTATGATATAATAAAAGTACAGTATATCTCCTCCATTTTACAAAACATAGCATGAGAATTGGTTGTTTAGTTCCAGAGACATCCGCGTTTCACATATGCTGGTATACAATAAGAGCTTTTTTGGAAAAATGGCTGGCGATGGGGATTTATGCAAAATAGAATGTCTGGCGGTGAAAGGGTTAATGGACTTCCACACAAGACTGGGCTATGAACAGAAAACTAATCTAAAAATTGTTGCGAGGTTATCTTCTGAAGTTTCACGACCAAGTTACATGACCACGTGCAGACAAGGCTGGTGAACATTACCTTTCTCTTGCACTATTCGAACGATTCCTAAATTGTATATGAGCAAGTCCTGCCACCCAACACTTTTGGTCACTCTGAACATTCTGAAACTTCATGCTGGATTGTTTCTCATCAAAGACTAACTGTTTCATCTGTTATCCCTCTCCCCTTCTCCTTCCCAACTGTCTCTGTCCTCCCCCATCCCTTGTCTTCCATTCATCTCTCTCTTGTTTATGCGACTCTCTCTTTATCTCCCTCCTCTGCCCCCTCCTACATCAACTTCCTACTGTGAGGCTTGTCATTCTTTTTTTTCTTATATCATACTTATTTCTCATTGAACCCAACATCTCTTTGCTTTGCAAAACTCCTGTGATAAAAATGTAACTGTCATGAACAAAAAGATTTACTTAATTTAATCTGCAAAATACCCTAATGAATCACCATGCCAAATTTAGAAAAGATCAGGTGAGAGCTGTAGATTTGTGTAAGAAGCTACAACACACAGACACAAAACGAATATGCTTTCTTGGAGTATTTTCTACAAGACTGATGTCTTCTGAAAATTTCTCATCAGAGCTAATTGCATTTGTGATGGTTTGAAATGATTGCAAGTGCGCAACAGTTTTGAAGCTGTAGTTTTTAAGTTGTAGTTTTGTGCAGTTCATCTTTTAACACTGAAACTGTGCAGATACTTGTGAACTGTGCAAGACTGTTGTCTTCTGAAAATTTCTCATCGAAGCTAATTGCATTTCTGATGGTGGTTTGAAATGACTACAAGAGCACAATAGTTTTGAAGCTGTCCATTGTAGCTTTGTGCAATTCATCTTTTAACACTGAAATTGTGAAGATACTTGTGAACTGTTGACATGGTGATCCCCTCCCACAGAGGATGTTTACTTACCATTGCTTTGTTACTTAACAATTATAGTCATCAGCAGGTGGCTCTGCAGGCAGTGTCCTGCACATGATGGATCAGAACTGACACCACTGAACACCACAAAGTGACTTGGCAGCAGTGCAGCCACTCCTCTGGTGGGTTGCCTCATGATGGTTCAACGTCAACAGCTCCCTATGAAGTGCTAGCAGGATTAACTGAGGAGAAGTCAGAATGAATGGCATGGGAAAGATACCGCTGAAGAGGTACGTAAGTTGAGACAACAACCATGAATAATTGCATTAATAGATCAACTCGAAGTGCTGTTATGATGAGGAACAGAAAAGTCATACCTTTCAAATCTTCCTTCATGACAATGACAGGGCCCAAGGGACAGAACCATCCATGGTTTCCCCAGTAAGAACTGTCCTCCATTTTTGAACTGCCAGTCTCTGGCACTGACATCATGAGCTACCGTGAAACCGAACACATAATCCATTGCACTTTCCTCCTGAAATTGTAAGAGAAAGTTTCAGAAAAATGAGAACATAAAGATGCTATCTTCCATCCCAGCCAAAAATATTACATTCACAATTCATGTAAAATGGTTAAATTTTTTTTAAAAAGACAAAACAAGTAAATGACTATAGGAACAGAAAAGTTTGCTACCTTTTACTGAATGTTCAAACTCTTGGTTAGAGAATGACAGTTATTTCAAAGTTGCACTGACATGAAAGAGAGTAAACTTTCTTATCTTTTCAGTATTGTTTTTTTCTCTTAACTTTGCAATTCAGTGCAACAGACATGACTGACTACCAGAGTCTGAAAAAACAACAATCAAAACAATAATAATTACAAAAGTATAAAAAAGACAGTCATACAGCCTGACAAAAAAGAAAAATACTGAATTAGATTAAAAAAAAAAAAAAAAATGCAATGAAACTGAGTAAAACATACTACTACCACTTTACAATGCTGGAGATTTATAATGCTAAAATCCTTCATCCCATTTGTTTAGATATACCAAGCACAACAGTATTGTTGGAGTAAAATGAAGTCAATTAAAAACTTTTATCTAATCTCGATAAGTCCTTCTCACCACACATGTGGAACTTAGATCTTGCTACTTGTCAAACACGATCATTTCTTATGCACACTTATATGAAAAAATATAACACAGAAGCATACCTGTGTGTAGATTCATTATCATAGGGTCACTTTCAGATGTAAATGATGCCCTCTTCTAAACGCAATGTCATTTGGAACTAAGTTCCATAGTGAGTAAGTTGAGAGCTGCATGTTCGAAAAAAAAAAAAAAAACATTATGTAGATCCCAAGTCCTGAATTACAAAATGAAAATCATGATTTTCAATTCCAGTGTCAAATCAATGTATCTGTACAGAAGGGAAACCTGGAGGACAATCAAGCCTATCACCAACTTCGTCAACTGCCGAGGGTCAATCCTGAACACATCCACCACTCAGACTCTGTCCGCAATACTGAGCTCTGTTGATCAATGACCCGCAAAAGAAGAGAGAAAGATATGATGCTGCTGGAGAGATCATAGGCCGTGTCAACCATTTACTGTCACTAGAAGAAAATCCACTCCTTTGCGACCTCCATGGCAAACAAAGAGAGAGGCTATCCAATGAACACCTAATGCCGCGACCTCAAGGAGGATGTTACACAAGAGCTATACTTGTAACCAGATGGAAAGGATGGGTTAAAGCAGGACTCACAGAAAGACCATTCTTGGTACTAGCACACATGCAATAACCCATCAATAAAAGTTGCTGATTTGCAGAGAAACAGAATCAGATCAGAAAGTGCTAACAAGGAAGTGAATCCAGCCGATGTGTTTCCCTTGAACAAAATATAAAGATATGAAAATCACAGCGGCTCAAATCAAGAGAAGAGTTTGTCATCAATCCACAACACTGGGGGGGAGAGGGAGTGAGGGGATGGTGGGGGGGGGGGGGGGGGGGGGGGGGGGTTGGGGGGCTGGCTGACAAAGTAAGTGTGGCATCACACTCTTGCTCCAAGATCCTAGGTTCAATTCCCCTATTACCTGGAAGAGATCCTGTCCTCAGTGAAGGACTATATGAAGACTCTGACCCCTTCTGGTCCTCTGGATGAGGTTACAACAACAACAACAACAAAATTAAAGGGGGAGGGGGGGAGGGGGGTAGTAGTACTCCATACAAGAAAAATCTTGCATTCATGTGAAATCCCATTCCCCCTTTTGAAAGAGTGGCCTCACTGACTTTCTGTGGATGGATGATACAAAAACACATGCACACTGGTGTGGTGTTTAGAGCTGAGACACCACAATCAGATATGAAAAATGACTACCTTAATGCTGGGATCAAAAGCTGTCACATATACACAAAAACCTCACCAATGGATGATCTCCGAGTCCTCGCTGAAGTATAAAAAAAAAAAGAGAGTAATTGTACCAACAGACATCAAATGATTTCCAATGCAACAGATCAAAACATTCAACTCACCGGCACATTTTTGGCAGTTTTCCCGATTACAATGACAAGCTCCACTTCCCAGTCCAGTTGCTAAAAAACACAAACAAGAAGGCAGAAGTAGAAATCATCATGATAAGTCTATTTCATTCATCAATCAGCTTATGATGCCCGTACACACACACACACACACACACACACACACACACACACACACACACATACACACACACACACACACAAACCACATGTATACACTTACTTCTAAGCATCATACACACATTGCCCACATGCATATGTCCACACATAAATATAACGTGCAAACACATAAAACTTAATCGTATTACTTTTGGTTTTCGCATTACATTTACAAGAACAATGCAACCTTGTATAAGTGATTTGTTTGACCATCATATAATTGAATTAATTTGTCAATGTTGCAGCAGCATCAGGGACAAACATTACCTGAGTAATATCTGGATAGACCAGATCATCGGTAGGACCAATGATAGAACTGTTGAACTTGCTAAAGATGACAGGCTCTTCCGGCACGGGAACTCCCCTGTTCTTCGCAGTGGTCTTTGTAGTTCATGCCCACGCACAGGATCTTCTCTGGGTTGGTGATGGGGGCCAGGATTTTCAGGTTCTCCCGTTTCAAGATGAAGTGGCCACTCTGCACTGCCCTGTTGCACACATCGAAGCACAACGTGCCATTTCTCTGACTCCCATACAGATACGTACAGTAAATCCATGTAATAATGCTATGTGTTTCAGTGTTTGAGTGTGAGTGTGAGTTTGTGTGTGGTGTGTGTGTGTGTGTGTGTGTGTGTGTGTGTGTGTGTGTGTGTGTGTGTGTGCACACATGCATGATGAGTACATGATAAGTGACAGCATTGCCATTTTCTCTTAAATCAAACTACTACTACAACAAAACTTGGAACGACAAATGATAATGATATGATCTTTTATTGTAGCCGTCCCTGCATAACAGTGTCACTGTACTGTTGCATCAGTTAAACTGCCATCAATCTTTTTCATATCACACAAAAATGACAGTTTCTTTAAAAAAAATGTGATCACTCACACCTAATGCTGAACATGCACTGATCATATTAAAAGAGAACAGTAAATGACATCATGAGCAGATTTTGTTAAAGTATATAGTTTCTAATATCTATCAAGGCTGCTGGACCTATTGTTATGAATGTGATTTCTGTCAAGAAGAGGTGGAGACATTGAAGAATGTTTACCAAATTTTACAGAATTGTAGGTTGACCACATACATAGATAGATCTATATCATACATCTGGCAATATAGATATTAGAACTTATACCATATATGACTAAGTTTATCATTCATATATGACTAAGTTTATCATTCATGGTCTTTTAAAGTGAACAAGGAAGGTGTATTAATTTGCAGCAAATCATTTTTTTCTTATCTCCACAAAACAGATTCTCACAAAAACTATAAAATGCATATTAATTTTCACTTTGATACCAAATGATAGAAAATCAGCATAAATCAAGAGAAAATCTGAGGCGGATGATGATCAAGTACATTACGACAAAATACATTTTCAAACTTGTTGATACATTTTGGAATATATCAGTAACATATCAGAAAAGGAAAGGCCAAGTGATACTAAAATAACCGAAAAGGCTAGATCATTGACATGAGCTTTTCATAGCACAAGAGTAAGGCATAAGAAATAAAGACTTCGCAAGACCAATCCCTGCTGCAGGTGTCCTTTGCATAACACTGTAGAGCAGAGATGATCAAAGTCAGAATACAGCGAGTCTGCTGCTATCACAGAGACAGAGATACAGGGGTGAGGCAACATACATAGAAGAGTATGGGGAAAGCATAATAAGTGGAGACGGGGTGGAGGAAGGACAGTGGTGGAATGGAGATGGACGCAGCTTAGGCGTTTGAGTTGAACTTTAAGGTCAGCAGATAAGACGGCCGGTCAGAAAGGAGAACTTGCATACATGTTCTCTGCTACCACAGTGCTGGTTGTAAGCAGTCTATGCCTGCTGTAGGGTGCATTACTAGTGGGACATTTTCAACTTTATTAGGGTTTTTTTTTTTTTCAAATCACCCTTGAAATGTGATGTGTTTGATCAGCGGTTTGTTGTTAATCATCTGCCAGGAGAAAGTTAACTGAATCAACGTAGCTGTCTCCTTCATTTGTCACTTCCACCCCAGCCTTCCATCTTCATCTGGCATACTTGTGTCAATGCAAGTCTATTGGCATTGCCTCTATCACTGTAGTGTTAGCATGTGGATATTTTGTGTTTTTGTAATTCAGAAGAAAGTTCAAAAGAAAGGTAATCAGGCATGTGCACGCACAGCAGTGTATGCACACACACTGATTACTCAGTGATGAAATGTACTGCTCAAGCAATCACACAACTGCATGCATAAATTAATTCACAGATACCCTCAGTACTTTCGCCTACTTCTTACCCCAACCCACCTTCCCCTAAACCCCTCCCTCAAATCATCAACCAGTTATTACCAAATAAGGAACCAAAGAAAATCAAGACCATCATCCACATTTGCAAATGTGCACTTGTATACTGTTTGGATTAATCCTCTCCAAAATCAGAACAAAGCAAGCAAATCACTCTCGCTGGCATGCAAAACTTGGTGACGTATCTGAATCCTACTGTCAGCCACTGACGAGCGAGAAATATGAACTCTAGTACCCGACAACAACAAATTATAGACAAAAATATTTATCAGCTTGCTGTTCACAGTATCACCATGCCATTTTTACCAGAAGGTACACATATCTCTGTTCAAAGACATCCATGTCACTTCAGAAAGAGATGGTCCATGCCAGTCTCCAAACAGCCCTTGTACACGTTTTTCCCCCCTTTTCTAACTAGATGTGCAATTCAAAAGACAGAAAGACAAAAATGAAAGTCGTCAGTACAAATTAACTGATCTTAAATCTGTGTGTGTGTGTGTGTGTGTGTGTGTGTGTGTGTGTGTGTGTGTGTGTGTGTTTGCATGTGTGTGTGTGTGTTGTGTGTTGTGTGTGTGTGCTTATGTGTATGATAGTCACTGTATGTGATAGAAAAAAGAGAGAGGGTGTGTGGGGGTGCTGCAAGTGTATTTTTGTGTATGTGAGAAGTGATGCAAAATTAACTAAGAGCCACAGTATTCCACATTTAGAATCAGAAGAATGAGAAGCAGGTGTGCACGTCAAACACTGCACAGACAAAAAAAATGGTATGAAGTAGAACATCCTTACAGTGACATTTAATCTAATGAATTCTTGAAGTTGTGCCCGTGTTGCAATGTCTATCAAGTACCATCATCAGAAAATATGCATCACAAATACAGCCACTGAGTCAGATCAATGAGCTTTAGGAGCTGGCAGCTCCTGCATTTAAATTTACTATCTGTATAGCCATGCACTGGGCAATGTATGGTCAATGAAACACTTGGGGATCACTGAACTAACCCTGGCTGGCCGAGTTACCTGATGCTGTTTCTCTCAGTCTTTCTTTCAACAAGTTCAAACCTTAAAGGATCAAAGAAAAAAAAATCAACTGGACAATTGTGAGCTCTATCACTATCAGAATGCAACCATTCGTGAGGGAGTCATTCAAGGTCTGAAGCACAAGTCTGGGCCATCAGGAAGTTACGTACCTGTGAAATGAAAACATCTGGAGGTTCAGATTGCGCCACTTCTTCTGGTGGGTTATTCCATTCACTGATGGCTAGTGGAAGAAAAAGCACTCTGGCAGTGCTGAGTCTGTGAGAACAATACTGTGGATGTATGTACTACTAATCATGGCCTTTGTGCAGTCACTGGGGCTGGAGCTCAGAGTGCTCTTGTTCACGCTCAAATCGTTATTACTTACTTAATGAGAAGAAAAACATACTGTATCCAAAGCTGCTTCCCAGGGTGGTGCAGGACTGCACTCACTTGGGTGGATGGAGGAATTAGGACAGTTCCTCTCTGCATCCCACTGGCACCTTCAGATGTTTTTTTTTTTTTTTACTTCCTTTTCTTCTCGGGCCTAGTGAATCTCATCCAAGCCTCTCTATTTGTACCTCACATGCGTGTGTATTTAATTTATATATCAGCAGGTCTGATGACTCAAATTATGTTCTATGGTCTCAAACCTGACCACAGGGTGCAGAACTGCAGCTGCAGTTTGGGGGCAGCCATCAAGACCTCGAGAAGACTGTTGGATTCATTGTGGTGACACCGTCACAGGATTAGAGATCTAACGCAACCACTAAAATCAACTGCAAAGGAAGAAAAATGATGACACAAATCACACACACACACACACTGAACGCATGCATGGAATGGTGGATAACCACCATGCGAAAATGATGAGAGACATGACACAAACAAGTATACACTTTCAAACAATCTTTTGTAAAGATCTTACTCTCTGGCCGCGTCCAAATTGCGCTTTCCACCCTGAATGAAATCCCTCATGTTGTGCGGCACGGTGGGATCCACCTCTGTCACATCCACGATGTCTCCTCCTACTTCCTTCTCCACACCCACCCCAAGCCGGTTGTTCCATTCAAACTGAACAAACCGCATTGTGCTGATGCTAGTGAGAGTGTCTTGCACGCACTGCATGCTGAAGAAATCCCAATACTTGGAATCAAGCTACACAAAATCTGAGACCTAGCCGAGTGTCTGAACGTAGCTTCAACCAGAGATTTCGATCGACTCAACCAACTGAACTGGGCGGTGAGCATCGCACGCGACCTTTGCACTTTGCCCTTTTGCCGAGTGTTGAACTTAAGAAGAATACCTCGCCCAGATTTGCAGAATCATTAAGTTTTGACCAGAATTGATCTGACAAGTATGTCGAAGTTCACGCGTTCGCGCTGCCACTGCAACAGTGATTCTGCGTGCACAATCTGCATCCCAAAACAAACTAAATCGGAACAAAACCATTTCAGAATCATGCGTATATGCTACAGTCCACAGTTTCGAAATAAGGGCAAGAGCATTATGTTGTGTTCGAGGTTTTGAGTAGGCACATGAAACTTGACGCTTGAACATATTGAGTTGTAAACCAGTCTAATGGCAAAGGTTACAGGATGCTTATCTATCCAGGTAGCACAACTTTTTTTCTCTTCGGTGAAGACAGACATAATTATACTCTGCCTATGCACTTCAGTTACCAATCTCTGTTAAAAGGCCTAAACCCGAGCAAAGCCCCTGGACCAGACGGAATCACCCCTCGCCTCCTGAAGGAAATTGGTGATGACATTGCCCCAGCTCTAACGCTTCTCTTTCAGTGCTTCATAAACTCAGGCATTGTACCAAAGGACTGGAAAAGGGCAAATGTCTCTCCTGTGTTCAAGAACGGTGAAGTATACAGGCCTGAAAACTATCGCCCCATCTCCCTCACGAGTGTGCCGTGTAAAATCCTAGAGTACATTGTGGTAAGCACAATTATGGGATTTGCAGAGGCAAACAACATCCTGCGCGAGGTACACCATAGCTTCCGGCGAGGCAGATCTTGCGAAAGTCAACTGCTGGGGCTTGTGGATGAGCTATCCAACACTATGGAGAAGGGGAAACAGTCAGACGTCTTTGTGATGGATTTCTCGAAAGCCTTTGACAAAGTCTGCCACTCCTTTCTAATCCACAAGCTCCGACATTGTGGGATCACTGGCCAGCTCCACAAATGGATCAAGAACTTCTTGGCAAACCGACAGCAGGCGATGGTTGTTGATAGAGCTTCCTCAAAGGCTGTCCAAGTAGAGACAGGAGTCACCTAGGGATCAGTCCTGGGGCCCAGCCCTTTTTCTTCTCTACATAAACGACCTCCCTGAACAACTCTCCTCAACAACACGGCTCTTTAGAGACGACACTCTCTGCCACAGAACTGTAGCTTCCCCCCAAGACCAAAGGAAGCTACAACAGGACCTGGACCACATGGCAGTCTGGGAAACAAAATGGAAAATGTCTTTCCACCCAGACAAGTATCAAGCCCTCCATGTCTCCAGGCAGAGAAACACACTGACTGGCACATACTATCTCCATGGCCAAAACCTCAAAAGAGTTGAAGAGACAAAGTACCTAGGGGTCACCATTTCCCAAGATCTCAGCTGGGACACCCATATTTCCAACATAACTAACAGGACAAACAAGACCTTAGGGTTCCTCAGGCGAAACCTGAGTGTGGGCTCCATCAACATCAAGGAAACTACCTACAAAGCCCTAGTTCGCCCCACTCTAGAATATGTTTCACCTGTCTGGGACCCTTATACTGCCAAAAACATCGACAACATGGAAAAAGTCCAACACCGTGCAGCTCAATGCGTTGTGAACCGCCACCGTCACACCTCAAGTGTCAATTCCATGCTGACACATCTACAGTGGTCCACTCTAGCAGACAGAAGAAGAGCAGCAAGGCTGACCACCTTTTTAAATGTCATCGAGAAGATGTCAGCATCAACATCCCATTCAGGCCCACACCAAACACCCCAGCGCGGTCTACAAGACAGTCTCACGGGGAGACGTATCTCCTCCCTGCTTGCAAAACCACCTACAGGAAGTTTTCCTTCTTCCCGAGGACTGTCAGGGACTGAACAGCCTGCATGCCTGCTGAGGTTATCTCCTCAACCTCAGCGGAGTGCTTCAAGTCCCAAATCTGACCAACCAGCGCCTCCCCCCCCACTCCCCCCTCCCCTATCATCACCACCCCTACCCCAGAAGTCCCCCTACTGCCAGTCCTACATGTCTATGTCAACAGTCTTGTGGAAACCCCCCAGTTTTTATACACATCAGAACCATCAAAATGATGGTGGCGGGTGTTTAAGGAAAGAAGAAGAAGAATCTGCTGTGAAGCAATTAAAACAGTTAATGGATAAGGTGAAGAAAGTGAATAAGAAAGCCAGGGCTAAATCTTCACCAGGACCCGTGGAATGCCTTGCACTTCGAATGAAAAAGTTTAAAATGTACACGACAAGCTCCACAAACTGAAAAGATCAGCATGAAAGAACCCGAAGATCAGCCACCAAAGGATGATAACTGATGATGTGTACATTTCCAAAGAGCAGAAATCGAATGATATCAATTAGTTGAGACTCATATCACTTCGGAACGTTGATGGTAAAATCTTCTTCTCTATTATGGCAGCGAGGCTGACTAATTTCTTCTCTGAGAGTGATCATTTGGATATGTCAGTCCAGGAAAGTAGCAGTGGCATCTGGGACATGTTTGGCTGTGTAGAACATCACTTGGAAAGCCATCAAAATAGATAAGACAGAAAAAAAAGGACTTCGGCGTTTGTGACTCGATCTGACAAATGCATATGGATCAATTCCACACAAAATGAGGGGCAAACGATCTTCAAGATATACCATGACCCAAAGAAAAAGCGGGAAATGCTGAAGAAGCCCATCCACACGTCTCAACCAGGTTCTCCATGAAGGATACATAACAGACTGGACCTGTCTGGAAGCTGGCATAGCAACTGAATGTCCAATTTCTTGAAAACAGCAATGAAGGATACAAGTTCAGCAGACCTTTCAAACGGATAATCTGTCTAAAACTTTCATGGATAACACGACTGTGCTTTCCAAGCGGCAAGAAAGACGAACACATAAAACACTGAAGCAGTTAACACTAAAGCGCTGCGTCATCCAGGATGAATTTCAAATGAAGGAAACCAGGAAGCCTCTCCCTGTGAGAAGAAAAAGAAACTGAAATATTCATATTTCAATACTATTCAACCACGCAATTCCAAAATGGGAGAAAAACCAAGAGCCTTGCTGGAAAATGGTAGTACGCGATGGTTTCTTGAAAGACACGGAGTGGGACAAGGAAGCCAAACAAATGGCAGAAGAAATCCTGCAGATAACAGACCTGAGTAGCCTCCCTGGCTAATACATGGAGACACAACCATGGTGTTTAAGGTAATCGTAAAAGCTTTTATCACCGCCAAAGGAAACACTGCATCACTATAAGCTTTAGCAATGACGTTCTACACGGCAGTAGGCCGCAAATCATGCATGTCTGGAAAAGGTATGACATTAAAACCACGGAAGTGGTGTTTGCTGGTTGGAGTGAATGCCTGTGGTGCACAGTAGGCTCCCAGAATTCCAAACCATCCACAGATCGTCAGGGAGACCAGACATAGTACTCAACTAAGGTTCATCAAAATAAATGATCCTGATTGAACTCGAACATTTTACCGCTAGTTGTTTCATTTTTGTTTGTTTTGTTGTTGTTTTGATTAGGATCTGTGTATGCTTACGCGGTGTCTTGTAATCATTTATCAACGTTTTGATGCATGTTTAGTAAAACGTAACAAGTATGAGAGGTTAAAAAAGGGCTAACGTAAGCGAATGTTTTTACCGCTGTAAAAGGAAGGGAAATCTTAATTGTTACTGTCATTCTCTCCCACTGGTGGTAGTCTTTTTGCATTGCATTTTTGATAACCGGTCAGAGTTCAAAATTAACGGTAAAGGTCAAATAATAACCTTTGACCAGGCGAAAATCATCCTGCTCGTGTGAATACAAGTTTCTTTTGATTGTGAAAGAGGAGATTTTATCCTTGGATTTGGGGTTCGTAAATAAGTTTCATACCGTGTGTTAAGGAGGATAGTCAAAATATGCATGATCTGTGGACTCATTGTGTAACTACGATTGTTGGGCGCAGAGATTTGAGTGTGGAAAGCACAGCAGACGACAGAAAGAAAAGGGGGGGGGGGGGGGGGGAGTTCCGTAGGGCGTACTATTTAGGGTTCATGTCAGAGAACACAGTATACACAGTATACTCCAAGGGTTGAACTGTTTATTTTCTTTATTTATCTACTTGATTATTTATTCATTTATCAATAATTCATTCGTCTATTTATTTCAATTTACACTTATAATGAGGGCTGATCCGTTAACAGATGCTACAGATGGCGTTTAGAGCTTAACGTGTAACTGTGGAAAGCCCACTCATATTACATCATCCATTGGTCTGTCACATGATCCGAGGGAGTGAAAATGGCGGCATCTGTCAGGTGAGTTCAGCCCACGACTTGACCAACCGTCACACACGCACACAAAAAGATATATACACACAGAAGGGGCGTAAAAAGCCTAAATAGGCTAAGTTGTTTTTGATACAACGCCGCTGATCCTGATCCTGAGTTGTCTCGTGTTGCCGGCGCAGCGGTGGTATACAAATCGTAAGTAGCCCAGTGATGATTTTGTATACAAATGGACTGTCTACACCCCCCCCCCCCCCCCCCCTCCCCCTTATGTACCGGAATGATTATCCTCAAGATCGCGGGCATCAAAGGAAAGATGAAGAAGTCCAATGTCCACATTTCTGCCGATGCTCATCACGTATTAACATATCACAGTGACAGAATAATCAACTGGTTGATTGCGGTCGCTTCCCTGGAAGATGAAGAAGAAGAACCTGAACCTGTATGGTAGACTGTAACTTGTGTAAGGACAAAGTGGTGGCCTTTTAAACTATTTTGCGCACTCGCTGTTCCGTCGTGTTTACAGCCGTTGATAGGCTCCTGCGACGTATGCATCCAGATCCAGAACCAGAAAAAGAAGCCATTTTTCAACAAGGAAAAGAAATGCAGAGCGGACAACTACCGGCCGATAGAGCCAAACGATCATCCTCGACTTGACTGACTTGACTAATTTAACGGCTCACGAGGCTCACTTTGGCCTGTTCGTTGGCCCTAGTTTTATTAGCAAAAGATTTCACATGCTTGGGAATATACATGTCCCTAACCTAAGTCAAACACTCAGGCTCGTAAACAGTCTTTCGTTGTTTCCAGTGCTGGTCGAGGAGACTTTTGAAGGCATTCAGCGGAAGGGGCTGCGACCACTTGTCTGGCGAACCATTCCAGCAGGAGATCACTCTGTGGGAAAAAAAAAATTCGATCTGATATTTATTCTTGATCTCAGCTTCTGCAGTTTCAGAGAATTTCCCCCAAGGTCAGTGGTAGTAGCTAATTTGAAGACAGGAGCACTTACTTTATAGTAGCCGTTCAGATATTTAAAAACTTCAATGATATCGCCTCTCAGTCGTCTGTGTTCTAGGCTTGGTAGATTTAATACCTTTATTAGTCTCTCTGAATAAGGCCTATCTTTCAAATGACTGAGTAGTCTGGTTGCTCAGCAAACTGCACCCTGCCACCGTCACCATAATGAACCATGCAGAGGACAACAGCCTTCTCTGGCTCAGAAACACGTTTTCCAACAGAGCCATTCCTTTGAGACACAGGTGCTGAGATTTGTGGATGAGGCAGAGAAAATGCTAGGGAGAGGATGACTGAAGGGCATACTCATAATGGACTCCAAGTGCGTGCGGACAAGTCCATACCACACCACATCCTTAAAGGTTTAAAACCACACTGCGCATGATTTAAAGCTGATGGATAAGTGAATAATGACTAAGATGAGTTTTAAAAGGACTGTCGACTGGCTACAACGTAGCAGATGTCTGACCTACACATTAGCCCAACACGCTGGTCTGACCATGAGTACCTATGTAACATTGGTCGTGCCATTGATATCATTGTATGTGCATGTGGTACACATGTGTGTGTGTGGATGTGTGGGCCCGGGCCTGTGTGTGTGTGTGTGTGTGAGAGTGCATATGTGTGTGTGTGTGTGTGTGTGTGTGTGTGTGTGTGTGTGTGTGTGTGTGTGCATGCTATGCGGGTCCACAAGTTCCAGAGTTGCTGCTTCACGGGGAAGATTCTGTTGTAGATCACAAAGTTCCTGCAAGACAGAACGCAGGTTGTCATCATCGATGGGAGTAGATCTGACGTCTTCCCAGTGGAGAAGGCTTGCAAACCCTCAGGGCTTAGCACTGGGGCCGAGCTTCTTCCTGAGGTTCATTTACCTGCCATCAGGACTGTCCTCAACCATGTACTTGTTTGCTGATGACACCGTCAGCCACAGGGTGCCATTGAAAGTCACTGAACAGCACCAGCATCACCAGGACTTGGGCCAGTTTGGTCTTTGGGAGAGAGATGGAAGATGGCCTTTCATCTCAAGAAATGTTTTCAATTCTGCTTACATGAAGACGTCAACAGACTCTTTACCATCTTTACACCCATAAATCACCAACTGCAAAGTGAAAATACCAACTTCAAAGTGAAAAAGTGGAAAATTACCTTAGCATGTTTATCACAAAGGCTCTGAAATGAGACATACAGATTAACAACAAAGCAAAAGACTCTGATTTGTTAGGTCAAACCTAGCAACCCTCAGGTGAAAGAGTCAGCCTGCAAAGCCCTGGTGAAACGTTTACAAGAATATGCCAGCCTAGTATGGGATCTGTTTTCCGCTACCATTAACAGTGCCATTGGGAAGATCAAGAGACAAATGGCTACATTAATCCATCATGGTTTAAGGGAGAATGCTGCTTGACAGTGTGCTGGCCAAACTGAAGTGGTCTACTTTCCAGTTATTAAAGAAAAGTGTGGGTAGACTGACCAGTTTGTAGAAACTCCACCAGAACCTCAGGACAGTCAACACCAAATACCTACCCGTATCCTTACCAAATACATGCTCACCATCCATCTGCAGAAAAGAAACAGTCAGCAGTCTCACCCTGATGCCAACTATGTTCCTTCTAATGGACCCACCACACAGTATGCCTGTCGTGCACAGCACGTGTGGAATATACTCCAGGGGAGGTAGCCTGTGCTTTTTCTCTGGAATAGTTCACTTCTCTCCTCGGCAAACATTTTGGTTAGTCAGATAGGCTCCTTTGCACTGA
This sequence comes from Conus betulinus, assembly GCA_016801955.1. Classification (NCBI taxonomy): domain Eukaryota; kingdom Metazoa; phylum Mollusca; class Gastropoda; order Neogastropoda; family Conidae; genus Conus; species Conus betulinus. The sequence goes on from JADBJO010002282.1 coordinate 250,917, forward strand.
TAAGTAAGGTCGATGACAACTGGGATTGTGTCATTTGGGTGTATTTCCAAAGGATAGGTCAATGAAACTGGGGTTGTGTTGATTGGGTGTATTTCCAATGGGTAGGTCGATGACAGCTGGGGTTGTGTTGATTGGGTGTATTTCCAATGGGTAGGTCGATGAAAGCTGGGGTTGTGTTGATTGGGTGTATTTACAATGGGTAGGTCGATGACAGCTGGGGTTGTGTCGATTGGGTGTATTTCCAATGGGTAGGTTGATGACAGCTGGGGTTGTGTTGATTGGGTGTATTTCCAATGGGTAGGTCAATGACAGCTGGGGTTGTGTCGATTGGGTGTATTTCCAAAGGGTAGGTCGATGACAGCTGGGGTTGTGTTGATTGGGTGTATTTCCAATGGGTAGGTCGATGACAGCTGGGGTTGTGTTGATGGGTGTGTATTTCCAATGGGTAGGTCGATGACAGCTGGGGTTGTGTTGATTGGGTGTATTTCCAATGAGTAGGTCGATGACAGCTGGGGTTGTGTTGATTGGGTGTATTTCCAATGGGTAGGTCGATGAAAGCTGGGGTTGTGTTGATTGGGTGTATTTCCAATGGGTAGGTCGATGAAAGCTGGGGTTGTGTCGATTAGGTGTATTTCCAAAGGGTAGGTCGATGAAAGCTGGGGTTGTGTTGATTGGGTGTATTTCCAATGGGTCAATGAAGGGTGGAGATTTGTTAATAGGGTGTATTCCCAAGCATTGCTACAGTAGCTGAAGAGGCCTAGCTGAAGCTGTGAAAATATGATCCTTTTTTTGTCTTAAAAAAACAACATTTTTTAAGGTATAACTTTTCATTTGGAACATCCCAAGTTACTAACTGGCACTTATCATCATCTGACTGATGTTGACCACTAAATCAGTATTACTGAAATCTCAGTTAGTAAACTTTGGTAACTTAGTAAAGCTACTGAGTAGAAATGGTGCTCTTTCAGACTCAGTCTTTCTCTTTGCGTGTGTGTGTGCGTGTGTGTGTGTGTGTGTGCGTGCGCGCATGCACGCTTTCCTCAGTGGGACATGTACTAACTGGTTCTGCCAGATAAGTCAAAAAGTGTTTAAAATTATTTGTTACCCCTGTCCTTGGTTAAGTCGCATAGTAAGGCACATTTTATAATAATATACCAGCCGCTGTGGCGAAGTGGTTAGCGTCGCAGACTCCTGGCTGGGAGGGTGGGTTGGAATCCTATCAGAGTCATGTGGGTTTGTTTCTGCCCCGACCGGCTCCTACCCAGAGTTGAGTTTGCTGCGGGCTCAGTTGGGAAGACTGGGACCACACAGTCGAGTTTCATCCACTTAATGGATGCGTTTCTGAGAGTGTTGCTCAAATTTCCTGACCAACACTGCAGGTGCCTGTATCTCTCGGGCCTGGTTGACGCCGGGATATATTATGAAAGGAAGCGTAGAGTACAGCCCTGTCATGTAGTCTCAGACCGAAATGGAAATCCGTAGCATCATCTTAATCATTTTCATTCTCATCGATCAGCATTAAAAAAAAAAAGTCTCAAGTTCTGTGGCCCTTCATGCCCTGCTCTCATGGTGACCTCAGTTTCGATGTCCTCTCCACGTCTGTGGTCTTGGTTTGGTTCCGTCGGGGTCACCGGTATCGGCGAGTCCATGGGGGCTGTCGTTGGACTGACGTGATGGCGCCCTCCGGAGGGAGAGCTCACTCACGCCGTCTCCGCGACTAAGCAATTATTGTCGTCAGTAGGGGGCTTAGTAGGTAGTGTCCTGCGTATGTTAGATCAGAACAGGCACCATTGAACACCACTGAAGTGACTCGGCAGCAGTGCAGTGTCTCCTCCGGTGGGTTGCCTCTTGACGACTTGACATTGACTGCTCCCTGTGGTTTGCCAGTGCCGGGGCTTCGGGCGTGGCCGACCAGGCTGTGGCTGTGGACAGGGTGTCGGAATGAGCGGCGTGGGTGCACTGCCTCTGAAGTCGCGCAGAAATTTGGGATAGCAAAAAAAAAACAAAAAAAAAAAAAATTTTATAATAATATCCTGTGGCTTACCAGCAATGAGGCAGTTACGGCCGAAGCTACCACACAAATCCTGAGGAAGTAGTGGGGCTGGATAAAATGCTGTTCTTGGAAGTGGAAATCTAACATCACCCATCAGGTTTTGACCTGAACATCCCAGAAACAGTTGGAGAACAGACACTGGGGCAGAGTGAAAGCGGAAGGGACCCGTTTAGACAGGGTGAGAAAGAACAGCCTGGAGCGGAGTATACTGAAGAAATGTCTTTGAAGGCTTGTGGTCCTTTGGGGGTGAAAGGCCTTAAAAAGTAAGCCACAGACCCTCTCCAATGTAACTGGTGTGAGAGTGGACATACTGTTGTCTGTGATCTGCAACAAAAACTGCCTTCTTCGGTCATATATGACAGCCACAGCTTGAGCGTTAGTAATGCTGTTAGTTGTGCTAATCATAAAAGCAGGAAGGGGATGGGATATTTGTTTGGCTGAGATGGATGGAACTTCCTCAACAGTTATCTGTCTTGAGTATTTATTTCATCTGTTTCTAGCTGAAGACGAGTGTTTATGATCAAGGCAAAATCAGCACTGCGCGTGGACACCATGAAGATGTTAGAAGTGGTGACTTGCCCCAGGCCTCACGTGATGTTGTGGAGTAGTGATTTGACAGGGAAGACTGTTTTGAAATCATGTTCCACAGCCTGATGCATGTTGTAGAACCAAAGTTCCTCTTAGTGTTGGTTTGGCTGGTACGTACTATGGTCTTGTTACGCTTTGGTGATCAGTGAATGGTGAATCAGTAGTAAATTGCATTGGAAGAGAACTCATGGAGAGACTACAAATAACTCAAATTGAACAGAACTGAGATGCAACAAGTACAAATAACTCATATTGAACAGAACTGAGAACGTCAAATTGTGGTTTGTCAACATTCTGAATGTAGCATTCAAATGATTGTTTTCCAGAATGAGACAACAATGACAGTAATGGCTCTGCACTTGTCGTGTCAAAGATTTGACAGCAGCGAGGCTTTTGAATTCTTTGTTCTCACAACAGACTGTGCACTCTTCAGCAATTTTCTCTTCTGGAACTTTGCCAGCAGCTGTAATTCTTGGGATGTGTGTCAGCTGGTCAGCATCATCTGCAGTCTTAGGTAGGGCATGTTTTCTTGTCTGATGCCAGTGGCCTGAAAAAGTACAAGAATAGGAAGTGGATTTGTCTGCCCCTTTGCAAATATTTTCGGCGTAGATGATTGTAAGGCAGGTTTTTCTTCAAAAATTTTCTGTTAGATGAGGTTTGCATGTGCTCCAGATTTGGCCACAACTTGCAGTGATTGTTGATGGTGATTTCAGCATTTTATCATTAGAGGCATGTGGTGTATAGTCATAAGGTTCTTTGAGTAATCTTGGTTTTCATTCTGTATGCTGTGTACAAAGGGGCCAAACTTTTGTGTTGGTTGTGAATAGTGAGGACACTTTTGCAGCCACTGGCAACAAAAAGTTTCCCACTTTCTCTGCCTGATTGATCAAGTGCAGGGCAGTTTCTGTCAGAATCACACTTTGGTAATACAGACACACAACCAGATGGGCAAACAGAAGAGAGTTCCACCTCAAAAAGCGCTACATTCTATATTGTCTACATGTAATACGTTTAACTGTGGCTCACATGATTTTTACCACACACAAACAGCATTTTCAGTACAAATATTGACCAGGTCCTCATGGACTTGTATCTCATATACCAGCTGGCCTCAGACAGTCCTGTCAGAAATCTCTTTTGCAAACAAAATGCTCAAGTGTTGTGAAGTTGCTCTCAGAGACCCATAAAGCAGTTTCTGTTCCTGGGTTTGGCCTCAAGAATGCGGCAATATATTCACTATCTCCATGATCTAATGTTGGATTTCAAATGTATTCTGTGCAATGACCCTTTCAGAGGAGCAAAAAAAAAAAAAAAAAAAAAAAAAAAAAAGACTGAAGAGTGAACTGTTTATCTCTAGTCTAACTGAGGAAAAGTTCCTGATCACAAGAGAAAACATGAATTAATCCGCTTGTTTACATCAGTTCATAAACCTTTTAATTTTTAGATTTATCATATCTTTTTTCCTCTTTTTCAGTTCCTTTCGCAGCACCTTGTCAGGAAGTTTGCTATGCCTATCATACGGTTTATTGTTGCCTTCACTTTAAGTTTAACAATGAAAAAAAAAAAAAAAAAGAAGAAAAAAACAAAAAAGAAGAAAGTATGAGACTTGCGCCATTACAATACCTCACAAACTGACACCACTGTCCTTGGAGACAGCTGACCATCCTTCAGATGGTAAGCCAATCACCATTAGTCATTTATTCACTTCATTCATTGATGTTCACTGTGTGTAAGCTGCATGGTTTCCAAGACTAGGATGGTTGAAGCACAAGAGGGTAAGCAAGAGTTGAAAAAATTCTCTTTTCAATTGCGTAAATGATTTATTTAGAAAGAGAGGGGGTTAGTTACCGCCAAGGACATAAATGATTATGTTTTCCATCAACATACTCTAGATCAAACAACCAGGAACTTGGGGCATAGTTCCTGGCAGTTTCTCTGTCCACCATCATGCAGCAAGGACCAGTGTAGCAGACACGGGCAAAATGATGGAGTTTCTGACATTTTCTGGAGGAGTGATTTTATTAC
>JADBJO010002282.1:265582-283601 GCA_016801955.1 Conus betulinus
AAACTTTTCTGATGATAGATATTAATGAGATCTTTCCAGCTATCCCCATGCATACAGATGTCACCAAATTGCAAAGGCTGTAAATCTATAAGTATTTAAGCAAAATTTACAGTGTTACAAAATGGACCTTTCCTTAGAATTTCTGATTAACACCTGAAATTGCTTTATACATTGATAGAAGTTAAATGATGTTGAACAAAATTTTATGCACACAGTGCAACAATAACTTACAAAGACCATACTATTTGAAACAATTTTTACCAAGATGAGCATCAGATAGGAATGTATAATCTACGAAATACAGAGCACAGGTTGGCCCCTGTACAGATGTATTGTGCCAAAAAGAGCAAAAGAAACGACATGTTCCTCGATCATTTCATGGTCAATCAAGTAAAACTAAAAGCAGCCATTTGAAGGCAGTAAAAAACAGACTTTTTTAAATTTCTGAGGGAAACGAATATTTTTCATCTGATCTAAGATTTTACAGAAGAAAGATTTTTAATGAATTCTGGTGCGTTCTTAGAAGGTGCATTTTAAAGAGAGGTGTGAATGGTGGTTTTGAAATTTTTTTTTTTTTTTTAAGATGTGAGTTGACTTCGATGTGGTGACAGTCCTGATATGGCCCTTTGTGGTCGGCTGGGCTATAAGCACTATAACCTTTACCTTACTATTTCCCTACAGTTACTAAGTTCCAAGCAATTACATCATCAATTTGCCTTTGTGACAAATCCAAAAGAAAAAAAAGAAGAAGAGAAGTCATTGCATAGATAAGAATGCGGAGAAAAGAAAAAGAAGAAAAAAAGAAAAAGCTTTCACATGAAATAAATGCGGTAAGGTGTAATAAGCGAGATGAAGATTTGGAAAACGATGTGTGGGGTGGAAGAAGGCAGCTTCCAGTGAACCATGACCTGCTCTCAGATTATGCCCTATGGAAACAGAAAGTAGGCTAGAGACTGCTTTCTGTCCACCCTACCCCACCTCTTCCCCCTTCCCCCCAACCACACTCCTCCCCCGACTCTCCCTCTTCTTCTCTGCCCTCTCCCTCTTTCCTACTGCTTCCCCCTTTCATTCCTCACTGGAGGAATATGAGTCAAAACAACAGCTGTCTGTCTTGTTTGTTCTTTCATTGTGGTTGTCCAGGTGCATGCACATGTATACGATTAGCAAGTGAACAAACATGAACATGCAAAACATATGTGCACATGTTGGACAAACACAGTTTATATTTGATTATATAGACGTGCACTTTTGAACTTGTACAGTTTTACACACATTCCTTCTGAACACTTATATGAACTTGCGCAATCTCTCATACGCACGTGCACACACTCACACACACACACACACACACACACACACACACACACACACACACACACACACACACACTTACACATGCCTGCACACACACATACACACACATGTACACATTCTTGCACGCGCATGTGTGCGCACAGATGCGCGCACGCGCACGCGCGCGCGCGCACACACACACACACACACACACACACACACACACACACGCGCACACACACGCTCACACATTTTAATGACTATTTTGGTAATACGAGTGTCACTTTAAAATGCACCGATTCTTAGATTTTAACCTTTCTTTGCCATCCACCCCAAGGTGCAAGAAGCTGAAAGCTAGCTGAGTTGCAGAGTTACTGTAGGGTATTAGACTGAAAGGCTATAACTTTTGAACCACTGTATGAGTTTATGCACCATCTGAAAGATAATACAACACAGATTCATTCCATGTACAATTCAGATGTGAGAGAAACCCTAAAACAAGTATTCACACTCAGATATAAAGATTCCCTGCTTACATGTGGCACCAATCAGATACTGTGGCATTCAGACTGCAGTAGATGAGAGGCTGCAGTGGTGATAAAAGGTTTGACAAATTACTGCTCTGTGTTTTTTTTTGTTGTTGTTTTAGTTGTGTTTAATAGCTTCCTTTGACCGCTGAAGAAAAGTACACCGAAATCACCCTTGCAAATATCACAAAAATAGATTTTTGCAGAGAGAGCTTTTTGCAAAGAGGTAGGCAGTCTCACACATTTGTACCTATATGCACAAAAACCTAGGCCAGTTAGAAATTAGGCTTCTTATAGGCCATAGCAAACCAGCTTCAGGTAATCATACAAATGGAGAAAATTGCTTTTCATTTTTCAATAAAAACTCATGTAAATGATGAAGAGCAGATGAAGAATATTTCTCAAAATCAGGACTATAAGTTTACATTTGCTATCATATATGCGCTTACTAAGTGGCATGTTTGCTAGCACTTCTGCAATGACTGGCGTACAATGGGAATTAAAAAAGAAAGGTAGTAGTATGCTGCTGGCTTAGGATGATGCCTGTTTGTTCAAATCATGATAACCACAAAATGATTGTTATGATAAAACTACAGTCGCTCACAACTGTGAATGTTAAAAAATTTCCTGAATTATTTTTTTTGTCACCAGACAAATGCATACAGGAATCTCAGTTAGTTAATGTTTGAGTTTCTGGACAATTGTTGGGTCTCGTGCCAAGCTTTTTGTTTGTTCATTTGTTTGTTTGTTTTAATGAAAGTAGAAAATGCAGAGAATACCATGTAAGTTCTCTGGAGTAGTATAAAACTTTATTTGTTCCTTTGGTTTGGACAAGTCAAAGCAGGCTAACTAGTTCGCTGATTAGCGTGTACCTTGCTGTGTTGTGTGTGTGTCTAATTCAACTTTCTCTTTTTTTTTTCTGTTTTGTTTGTCTTGTTTGTTTGTGTTGCCTGAAGAAGATCAGTGCAATGGGTTGAAAAGCTTTGTTTCAGCTTTGTTGTCAGTTTGTTCCGTTTGTACGACAGCCTGTTAACCCACTTCTGATTATACTATCAAAGAAAGAAAACGTGAAATCAAAGAAAGTAGTTTTTATTGAATATCTCACATCTGCAGTTTCACAAGAAATATATTCCACAGCAGTGATCAGCATCATATTGGAATATTGCTGACATGTGAACTTAAGTACTTAACACTTACAGAGCAATTTTGCAAATAAATTTTAAAAAATCTCTTTTTTTTTACTAAATTTTTGTTTATCATGTAAGTGTGGCTGAGGGTTGGAAGCTTTGAATTTCTTTCTTGGTCTGTTTGATAACATTGGACAGAGAAAAAAAAAACAAACAAACAAAAACCCAGTGGAAAAACCGTAGTCTGTTGGGTGTATTTTGTAGATCTTTTCACCGACGGGTCCATTGAACAGAGATTACGATGATGTCCGACGATTTGCTGATGCTGCAGAGAAAGGCATCAAGCGGTAAGAAAAGTGTTTCATTCATTCATTCTTTCTGTCTTTCACTCGTGTGTGTGTGTGTGTGTGTGTGTGTGTGTGTGTTGTATATATATATATATATTTATATATCTATATATATACATATACATATATATATATAGAGAGAGAGAGAGAGAGAGTTTGTTTTGTTTTTAAATGGTCTCGCCTTCAAAGTCCTCTTTGCGGCATTTCTCACATGGTGCTCATTCCAGTCCACCATACGTAGCCACACATAGGCTGTCCTGTTGTATTCTCATCACCAGCAGTTAGTCCACCAGGTATTGTCAGTATCGGGTCGTCCATCAGGCAACAGCCAGAGGAGACATATACACTGCCGATCAGCCATTTTGATGGTGTGTGTGTTTTGTGTGTGTGTGTTCCTGTACTGAGCAAACTTTGCTTGCCACCTAAAAGCCTCATGCTTGCTGGCAATAATTGCTTTCGTCACGGAGATGGCGTGTGTGAACATTCATCTTCTTCATGGGTGCGGCCTTGACTACCCAGTGAACTCCTCGTAGATCTGGCAGTGCTGGAAATTTTTGTCACACTCTCTCCATGGGCATGGGTCAGAGAAGCAGCATGCGTGAGCATCCTTTTTTCACATGCCACACACATACACACTGCGTCTTGCATCACTTGCAGATTACTGCTCCCATCCACTTTCTTCGCTCTCCTCCACTCCCACCCTCTTTGAAAAAAAAAGAAACTCTTTAAAAAAATTTGTCTAATGTAACTTAAAAGTGATGGATTGCAGAACTGAGCACACACACACACACACACTCCTCCACCCAAACCCTTGGAAAAGAAAAAAAAATTTTGGTTGTCTAATATTTGATGAGGAGTTGCTAAACCGGAAACAGACACACACACACACACACACACACACACACACACACACACACACACACACACACACACACAGAGACTGAAACCAATTTATTGTCAGATTAACCCATAGTTGTACTGACATTTTAAAGAAAACTTTATGAACAGAATGTCAACATTTTTCATTTAAAGAAAAGGAACATAAGTAAACACACACACACACACACACACGCACACACACACACTATATATATATATATATATATATATATATATATATATATATATATATGTGTGTGTGTGTATATACATATATATATCATCCCTTCCAGATTACTGCCCCCATGCTCTTTCTTTACTCTCCTCCACTTCTACCCAATTTTAGATAAAAAAAAAACCCCTAAGAGAAATGTCTAATATACCTTTCAAGTGATGGGTTCCTAAACTGAGCATACATACACATGCTCTCCTCCACCCACACCCTTTTAAGAGGAAAATTTTTTTGTAACTGTCTAGTTTAATGAGTGGTAAATCGAAAACACACGCATGCACACACATATGCATGCATGCACACACGCACACGCATGCATGCGCGCACGCACACGCATGCATGCGCGCACGCACGCACGCACGCACGCACGCACGCACACACACACACACACACACACACTCACACACACACACACACACTCACACTCACACACACACACACACACACAATAAGTGACACTCGCATGAACTGGAACCCCTCTTTGAATTTCTGATTCTTCACCCAGGGCTCTGGATGCGGGATGTAAGAAGCCATTGCTGGTGCAGCCAACCGATAAATCTTTTGACAAATCAGACTTTGCTACTTTGCTGGGGCCCTCTATGCCTTGTATGTGGTGAGTCTCTCGTGCTTTCTTTCAGTCTGTAAGTGTTAATCAAGAACAAGTATAGTTTTTTTCATCGATGTGTAAGTCAGACTGTCTGTTTGCTTTCTCTCTCACCCTCTGTGTCTGTGTCTATCTATGTCTGTCTGCTTTTTCATCTGTCTCTGTCTGTCTATCCATCCGTCTGTGTGTCTGTCTGTCTCTTTCACTTTGTGCATGGGTGTGGGTCATTGGGTGTGTTGTTAGGCACTGGTGCAAGAGAAAAAAATGTAGGGGATTTTTTTTCATGGCTGTACTAGGATCATAAGAAATCATGGTCTTTATACCATCAAATGCTCAGAATTCTCATGAATTTGAAGCAGTTTGCTCTTTCACTTGAATGATATTGTCATGACTAAAGTATCCCAAGTATCCCAGAGTTTCCATATAAACTTTATGGATATCTCATAGATTCAGTGTATTTTTGTTTGATATTTTGTTGATTCCAAACCAAACCAAGAAGCAGTCAAATAGAGTGTTTTGAAGACAACGTCTAAATAGACAAAAGTGCTGAATAAAATATCATGGGATTGATGAAAAAAGAAGATGGATAAACTCTGTCGCTCCGTGCGTGTGTGTGCCATGATGGATTGCTGGTTGTCAAGAAACAGGGACACTATTGATTCAAAATGTATCTGTTTGATTTGTTTTCTGTTGGCATTTTTAGGAAAGAAATGAAAATTGAAGCAGAAGAAGGGAAAATGTAGAAAATGATGACATCCCAGGCTTAGTCTTTTTTGTCGTTAAACACATCACCCGCATCACTAACTCGTGCACTGAATTAACTGCAGTCATTGATTGTTTTGAGAGCCAAGTTAAGGGACAGAAAGTCAACTAAAAAAAACCAAAAGGATTGTGTTCGCATATGTCAGTTATTATAAATAGTCTTTAGCGTATAGAGAGGATGATAGGACAGTTTAATCATACTTTACAAAAAAAACAGAAAGAGATGTCTTGAGCTAGTTTTTGTGTGAAAGAGATGTGTTTTAGATTATTATATGTTTGTTTTCCTCCTCTATTGGATGACGCATAAAGGTTATTGATGCGTCTGCTTTCAGCCAATGAATATATCTGAGAGCATTGTAAATGTTATTGCTGTGTTTTTTTTCCCAGTCTCTAGAAATCTGTTCAAACAAGTTGGATGTGTATGTTTTCAGCCTCTGGAGATCCGAGAGGCGTGTGAAGACAAGCAACAGAAGGTGGAGGTACTGGGCGTTAGGTGTGGTTCGTTGGCTGAAGGAATGCCAAAGACAGGGATTGAGGTGGTGGACGCTTTGGAAAAAGGAAGGTGTGTTTTGTGGTTTTGCATCTGTGTGTGCTTTTAAACTAAACCGATGCTTTCATCCTACTGTGCTTGAAGAACTCTCCTTGCATAACTCAGTGCTTTCAGAACTTAAGGGGAGTTAATTCGCCCTCTGTCCAATACTCCATAAACTGGTGGACTTATCTCCCTTGATAACTCACTTCTGCCTGAACATGATTTGGATTCAGTTCACCTTTCCTGGCTGAAGACATATGCCTCTCTTCCATGGAAACTGCATGTTGCTCTGTTACTGTCATTATGATGAATAACGTGTCGGTCTGTGGCAAATTGATCAGATTGTTGATGAGAAGACTCAATTCCATGCCGTCTAATTCTGAGGCTGACTTGGGAAAACTGTCAACTCCTGTTTATTTTTCAACCTCAGCCTCAGTTATGCCCTCTGTTTCTCAACGTGCCTTTTATCTCTCACTTGTGAGTGAACATTTTTTTTTTTTTAACACAGACAGACACCACTTCTGCATTGTTCAATGTAGCCAAATTGTCTGCCTTGGTGAGTGTCCTGAGGCACCACCACAGTGTTCTTTAACGGCCTCCTGGATATTCCCTTGAGTCTCTTAGTCTGGTGTGCTACTTGGGATATTTTAAGGTGGAGTTTTGTCATTGATTTCGATCGCGACACAAATACTCTTGGTTTTCTCCAGCTGTGTGGCACCATTACGAGTTGGCAGTGTCCTCTTGTTTTGATCAGTTTTGTGCACTTTTGTGTGGGTTTTTTATCACTGCTCCCAATCAGAGTGCCCTTTCAGTGAGCTCTGATGTTGAATTTCTAGGTCCGCTTGGCAGAAATGACTGCCCTATCTTACGTTTTTTTAGTTTTCTGTGCGTAAGGTCATTGCTGTTTATAAACAAAAATGTGTGCATCGGACAGTGTGAAATGAGAAGGATGTTTAAAGATATCAGTCAGGTAAGAATAGGTGATAGATGTGAAGTATGGAATAATCGAAAGAATTAATTCATTAGAGCATGAAGAAATGTATTCTTAAGCCTAGACAAAACCAAGCAAACAAACAAATAAAAAAAAAAACCATGCTGAATAACCAGTTTGGATGATGAGAAAATGTGTTCTGTTAAATGAAAAAGTATAATGCATATGAAAAAAATTCTTGAAATCAGGTGGGGAGAAAACTATCAAAAATGCGCCGAAGCTAAATATTTGTGCACCAGGGCAATGAAAAAGAGCAAAGGAGAATTATGAAAACAAAAAGATTGTCAAACCTTAGTTGCTAAGAAATGGAAACTGAACCATGGATTAGCGAAAATTGCCAACTGTCCTGACTTTGTAGTATTTCATTAATGTTGGTTGCAGTGTGCTCCAACATTATGCCAGCATCAAAAGTGTTTTGACAAGTTCTCTCTGAGCTAGGTAGTGTCACTGGCGTGCTTTCTTCTTGTATGCTGCATGGTAGTTTGATGACACACATTGTGTTCTGAGCTCAGGTCGGGACAGAGAGTCACACTGCTAGTTTTCAGGTGATGAAGCTGTCAGTGACAGAGAGTCACACTGCTAGTTTCAGGTGTTGATGCTGTCGGTGACAGAGAGTCACACTGCTAGTTTCAGGTGATGATGCTGTCAGTGACAGTGAGTCACACTGCTAGTTTCAGGTGATGATGCTGTCAGTGACAGTGAGTCACACTGCTAGTTTCAGGTGATGATGCTGAACCAGTGTGAATCGCATGCGCATTTTACTCTGATTTTGCATTCAGTGGACCAGTCAGCTGAATCATATTCCCCAAATTAATGATCTAACTTTCTTCTTTGTCACGTTATGATCTTATGCCTGCTTTACTGTATCATGGATTGCAACGGAGGAGGTTCTAATTTGGTTGTTAAGCAGTCTGTTATCGTGAATTTGGCTGTAAATGTTCAGAAGAAACAGGAGCAGAAAATTTTTGCCAAGTTGCACTGAAAATTACCTGCACATGGTGCTAGCCATCCTGGGGATCTTGTAAACACATTGTACCAACAACAGAATTTGATTTTGTTGCAGGTAATTTTGTGTGTGTATAGTCCAGGTAAACGTTGTATGTATGTTGATGCAACTGAGGATCTGAGAGTTCTTGAGGGCATAAAAAGGCTCCTGAAAAGTTTGGAAATTGTTTCCCAGACAAGTTCAGAAAGGTTGTTGTCTGTGAAGTAGAAAGGTTCTCAGCGGAGGTGACAACACAGTGGGCTGGTACTCCCATCTTGCTTGTTTCTCTTTTTAACTGTGTTGTGCATGTTTTAGTGATGCTATCCAGCACTAGCTTACAGATGATTTGCATGGCGTGCATGCAGGACAGTGACCCGTGACATAGGCGGGTCAGACCCAGAGCGAATGGCTGCACCCAGAGCTGCAGAGTACATCAAGAAGACCTTCGAGGGCACCTGTGTACAGGTACAGTGGGGAGTGTGGGGGTGATGGTGGAAACACCTGTGTACAGGTACAGGGGGGAGTGTGGGTGATGGCAGAAGCAGGGTATTACCTGATGCTAGTCTGGGTGACCGGAACAGGATATTACCTAACACCGTTTTGGGTGATAGCAGGAGCAGGGTATTAATGCTGGTCTGGGTGATAGCAGGAGCAGGGTATTAATGCTGGTCTGGGTGATAGCAGGAGCAGGGTATTAATGCTGGTCTACATGTTAGTGGAATCAGGGTATTACCTAATGCTGGTCTAGGTGATAATGGAATCAGGGTATTATCTAATGCTGGTGTAGGTGATAGTGTTAGCAGGGTATTACCTAATGCTGGTGTAGGTGATAGTGTTAGCAGGTATTACCTAATGATGGTGTAGGTGATAGTGTTAGCAGGGTATTACCTAATGCTGGTGTAGGTGATAGTGTTAGGTATTATTTAATGCTGGTGTAGGTGATAGTGTTAGCAGGGTATTACCTAATGCTGGTGTAGGCGATACTGGGATAATGGTATTACGTAATGCTGGTGTAGGTGATAGTGTAAGCAGGGTATTACTTAATGCTAGTCTGGGTGATTGTGGGAACAGGGTATTAAATAATGTTCATTTGGGTGATAATGGAAGCACAGGGTATTAAGTAATGTTCATTGGGTGATAGTGGAAGCACAGAGTATTAAGTATGTTCATTTAACCAGCCGCCGTGGCGAAGTGGTTAGCATTGCGGACTCCCGGCTGGAGGTCGTGGGTTCGAATCCCATCAGAGTCATATAGTTTTTTTTCTGCCCCAACCGGCTCTACCCAGAGTTAATTTTGCTGTGGACTCAGTTGGGAAGACTGGGGACCACACAGTCAAGTTTCATCCACTTAATGGATGCATTTCTGAGAGTGTTGCTCAAATTTCCTGACCAACACTGCAGGTGCCTGTATCTCTCGGGCCTGGTTGACGCCAAGATATATTATGAAAGGAAGCGTAGAGTACAGCCCTGTCATGTAGTCTCAGACCGAAATGGAAATCCGTAGCATCATCTTATCATGTTCATTCTCATTTAATCATCCTCATTCTCATCGATCAGCATAAAAAAAGTCTCAAATTCTGTGGCCCTTCATGCCCTGCTCTCATGGTGACCTCAGTTTCGATGTCCTCTCTACGTCTGTGGCTTTGGTTTGGTTCTGTCAGGGTCACCGGTATCGGCGAGTCCATGGGGGCTGTTGTTGGACGGATGTGGTGGCGCCCTCCGGAGGGAGAACTCACTTACGCTGGCTCCGCGACTAAGCATTATTGTCATCAGTAGGGGGCTTGGTAGGTGGTGTCCTGCGTATGTTAAATCAGAACAGGCGCCACTGAACACCACCGAAGTGACTCGGGTAGTGCAGTGTCTCCTCCAGTGGGATGCCTCTTGACGACTTGACATTGACTGCTCCCTATGGATTGCCAGTGCCGGGGCTGCGGCGGGGGGCTGACCAAGCTGTGGCTGTGGACGGGGTGTCAGAATGAGCGGCGTGGGTGCACTGCCTCTGAGGTGGCGCAGAGGTTGGGACAGCACAAAAAAAAAAAAAAAAAAAAGAAATAGGGTATTAAGTAATGTCAGTTTGTATGATAGAAGCAGGTTGTTAAGTAATCCCAGTCTGGGTAATAATGAGAAACAAGGTATCAAGTAATGTCACATGAGGTGGTAATAAAAGCGAGGGGTGAAGTAATGCCAGTTTGGGTGATAGTAGAAACAGGTTGTTAAGTAATCCCAGTCTGGGTAATAGTGAGAAACAAGGTATCAAGTAATGTCACATGAGGTGGTAATAAAAGCGAGGGTGAAGTAATGCCAGTTTGGGTGATAGTAGAAACAGGTTGTTAAGTAATCCCAGTCTGGGTAATAGTGAGAAACAAGGTATCAAGTAATGTCACATGAGGTGGTAATAAAAGCGAGGGGTGAAGTAATGCCAGTTTGGGTGATAGTAGAAACAGGGTCTTGACTAAAGCCAATCTGGGTGAAGAGTTTTAGATAATGCTTGTCTGTATGATAGTGGAAACAGGGTATTTAGTAATGTCAGACTGGTGATAGTAGATGCTGGGTGTTTAACTGCCAGTTTGTATGTTTGTGGAAGCAGAGCATTTAGTTATGCAAGTGTGGGTGATGGTGTAAGCAGGGTATTTTACTGATACCGGTCTGGGTGAAAATGGAAGCATGGCATTAACCGATACCAGTGTGAGTGATAACGGAAACAGTGAATTAACTAACAGCATCATTGCCTAAATGAACACAGCTAACTGCATTTGAATAGGTATTGAGCAAAAACCTGTGAAGTTTCATCTACTGATTTGTTTACTTAGTCCATGCATGTGAATTATTTTGTTCCCTTGCTGGTTTTTTCGCGTTAGTTTAAATTATGTATTGAATAGGTATTTGTGTGTGTTTGTGTGTATGTTAGTGTATGTGTGCATGTGTGTGTGTGCATGTGTGTGTATGAGCGCGTAAGCACGATTGCGCGCAGATGCACATGCTTGTATGTGTATGTGCATTCATCATGGTGACTTTCATCTGACAGTAATGATAATGGTGTTGATGATGATGAAGGTGTAAGGCGATATGGAGGGGTTGTTGTCAGAAATTGATGTTGTTGAAGCTGACCCATGTTTTTTTTTTTTTTTGGTCACTAAACAGGTGAAGGTGGTGGGGGACAAGACGGAGATTGAGAAGGAGTACCCTTTGATGGCAGCTGTGAATAGGGCAGCCAGCAGTGAGTCTTCTATTCTCATGCCCCTCTCCCTTTTTCACCTTGTATGTCCATGTTCTTTTGGACTGTCTTGAATACAAACTTACAAGAAAAAGTTACTGTGCCATGACAGGTTTCACTGTGTTTGGTGGTCTTCTTTTTGCATGATGAATAACATTCAACACAATGAAAATGAAGAATGAACAATCACTTACCTCCTCTAATTGGGCGCAAACAGTTACTTGCCAGTTAGTCAGTTAGGCCAATCTCCCGATCGAGCCCCTGTGATGTTCTCCTTCCACTTACTTCTGTCCAACATAGCTACCTTGATCTCATCGATGTTTTTGAAGCCAGTGTCCCTTTTGAGAAGATCAATGAAGTCTGTTGTCTTCCTTCCCCTGTTCGCTCTCCCTCCAGTTGGCTGCCACAGTACAAGTTGTGAAGCAACCTCCTCTGGATGTCATGTCATATACAGTGACCGGCTAGGCGAAGCCTACGTGTTCTCATTTTGTCACTAGCTTTAGGAGGGTAACCATATAGCTCTTCGTCAGTCATGTGCTGTTTCCAAGAGACATTCAATGCCATCCTCGGCATGCGAGTATACATCCCATCAAGACTTTTCTCCATCTGTTTTCTTAAAGGTCCGTGTTTCCGAGTTGTGTAGAGCAACATAGACTCAGCAGTGGATGTAAAGAGACGAATCTTTAGTTCTTTTTTCAGGTTAGAAGTCCATACCATCTTCAGCTTGTGACATGCAGACCAATCCAAGAGACATCTCTGTTCGAAAAGCCTTTGCTTGGTCTACATGTCACAGCAGTTACTTATCTCCTCAAAATTGGGCATATCAATTTTGCTTGTTTCTTTCGCTCAGTGATGTATTGTTTTTTTTCCTGTAAGTTTTTGTTTCGGTTTCTGCCTGCAGTTACCTCACTTTGAAACTTCCTTGAATACATTTGTGTGCATACATGCATCTATATTTACACTCTGGTGCTTTGTCGTCTTCTTTGTACTTTTCATCATTTTTCTATAACTCTGTAATCCATTCATTCAGATTTGTACACGTGTATTTGCATGCCTGCGCATATATTTGCACACATGGACGCATGAGTGTGCGTACATATAAACATGCTCTCACGCATATACAAACACATTCAAATACATATATGCAAACACGCTCACACACACACACACCACACATGTGCACACACACACACACACACACACACACACACACACACACACACACACACAATAATGCCCACATTCATGCACATACACTGGCACCCACACATGGACATCTAGGACTGCCACTGTTGATTTGGCAGGAAATTTGGCACTTTAAAAAAGTATGTAAACAGCCACCCTTTGAAAGGAGTTGCCGATAGCAGGCAAATTGCTTTCAACATTTCCTTCTGAGAGCCCAGTTTTTCTCAGCTAGTAAACTATGAAACATTTTTATTTGAAGATTTGCAGTCAAAAATCTGTTTTATTATGTGGAACTGATTACCAGCATGCATCAAAAAGTGATCCACATTTGGACTGGTCAAAACCTGATTTCGTTGTCGTCAGGATCATCTTTCCTCTCATGATACCTGCTTGGTGCTCCGTAGTTTGGTATATCCATGGATTAGGACAGTGTCAAGGAATTTAGAGAGCGAAATTGAAGATATATTCATCTCTTGACGGGAAGGAATGTAAGTAGTGTTATCTTGATGAGTACAGTAACGAAGGAATCGAGGACAAACTTGAATTAAGAAGATCGTGCACATTGTCGTCAGGTTTAAGACTCCCCCGCCCCCCCACCCCCAGTCAGTGCTTTTGTGAAGGTTAGGAGGACTGCCTTCCCCTTCCCCTCTTCCCTTTCTTCCACTGCTGCAGTGTGTATTTTCCAGCCTTGGAAGTGAAGAGAATCTGTTTTCAGGCCACAGAAATTTTTCATTGCCAGTTTTCATTAGTTTTCTGGCCTGGTCACCTTGGTTGGTTGTGTGGCATTCCAATACATGCTCTCAAAGACACGCATGCGTACACACAAACATACACACACACGCACGCATGCATGCATGCACGTATGCACACACACACTTTTCACACACACATATGCATGCACACACTCTCTCTCTCTCTCTCACATGTGTGCACACATGCACATACGCACGCACGCGCTTACACACACACACACACACACACACACACACACACACACACACACACACACAGGGCACGTTCATAGATAGACATGAATTTATGCAGGCACAAATCAAGTGCACATGCACTTACCATCTCACTCTTTGCTATGTTCTTCCTCACGCTTGCAAACCTCACCCCTTGATCATGATGGTGTTATCAATGATGATTTCAATTTCAGGCTGGCATTTGACAGGTGGGTGTCTCTTTAGATTGTAGTTCCAGAAAAACATTTCAGTCATATCTTGTTTTCTCAGAATACATTTGTCGCATTTCCAGACCATTTTCTCTTTTTCAAAGAGATACTGGAGACTGTAGTGACTGGAATGATTCTTCAATGATTTTACAGTGTTGCTAACAGTCATGAAAAAATGTTAGTGATGATGTTTTTGATGATGATTGATACATCACAATTGTGACAATGATAATTTGATGATGATGATGATGTGATGTCACGTGACAAGCCTGTGTCTTTCTGTGTGTTCCAGTGGTGCAGAGACACGAGGCTCGCCTTGTTTTCCTGGAGTACACAGGAGAGGGACCCATTGAAAAAACACTCTTTCTTGTGGGCAAGGTAAATTCCCTGACCAGATCAAAGATTCAGAGCCAGTGCAGCTGAAAGCTAGGGGAAAAATCCAATGTAAACCAGCCTGAACAAAATCAAAGCATGTAAACAAAGGAGACCAGCCAAACCCAAACAAGCCAAACAAGTCTATGCTAAACAAACAAACAAACAAAGAACACAAAGAAATCAAAAGAAGAAAAAGGAAAAGCTAAAGTAATTGAAGCATGCTACGCCATATAAGTAACAACAAAAATAAAGGCTGAATGAGACGGTCTAATCAAACAAATGCTATATACTGCTAAACCATTTTTAAAAAAAACAATCATACTAGGCAAAACTAAAGCAACCAACATGGAGCCATACTTAAAAAAAAATGACAACAACAAAAAAACATACAAAATGAAATCTAAACGAACAAGCAAAACCAGACTGAACTAAAGTAAAGCAAGGTTAGAGTTCTGTGTTGGTCGTACATGCTGGGTATTTTCTATCCTGTCTCGAAACAGTATCTGATACACTATGAGACAGATTCTGCTGCAGATATTTTGTCAGATGTATGAAGCTGAATTTGCAATGTTACGATGCTGAAAAAATCTCATGAGACTGAGGGATAGAATCAGTGGCACAGATATGGTTTCCAGATCAGTATACCCTGACATTAATATGAATTATAAAGAGATTGAAGGACATCAAGGAATGAGTGTTCCTGTGGTTTGTTGGCATCGAGAGAGCCACAGTGAACTGCAACAGACGAATGAACACTGAGGGGTAGTCTTCAGTGGCGCCATAGTTACCGGTACTCAAGGTTATGAGTTAGGCCAGGCAAGGCCAGGCCAGCTAGGCCGTACAAAGCAAGGCAAGGCAAGGCAAAACAAGGCAAGCCAGTGAACTGCTTTTCAGCCAGTGGTCATGTACTCATGATGGATATGCAAGCATTGTGCATGTCAGTAAACTGTAATGTGAATGGTCAGATGAATGTTGTATGATTGAGCTTTGCATAGTGCAGCATTACAGTGGTGCTTTGTGAGAATACTGTGTATGATTGTTGTTGCAATTTCCATCATCATTATTATCATGATTTGAGACCCGAGTCATAATCAGCAGCCGAAAGTGTGTACTAGTTTCCAGGTTACTAAAATTTGGCATCAGTCTGATGAAATACTGATGAAGCGTTTAATGTACACTGCTCATCAGAGTTTAGACATACTGCTCTGTATTATATTTGCTTTAAAGAGTAAAAAAAAACTCTTCAGATTTCAGTGGTCTAAATGAAACATATGATTGTTTTGGATATTTACTGACTGACCATGATGCAAACATCTGGAGGCAGAACAATCAATAAAAGTGAAGAAGATTGATCAGTTGTATGGTTGAGCATATCATCACGCATTGCTGTACATGGCAGTTTTTGTCACTGCAGTTTTAGTGATCTCCCTTGTACAAATGTGAGTGAGCATGACTAGAAAAATTGCTTGCTTATGGCTAGCTATTGTGTTCAAAGTATCAGGGAAATCTTTGAGGAAAAGAAAAATTCTAATTTGTAGGAAATAAAAAAGGCAATGAACAGAAGTGATAAACGTGAGTTGCAAATTTTAATGACATAAATCCTTTGATGTGGGAAAGTCATAGATCTAGAATATAGTTCAAGGGAAAAGTTCAGGTTTTTGGCTGGGAAAGTGGCAAACAAGGGGGTTGCAAACACATGTATTGTTCAAGTGTGTAATGTTGGTGTTGTTGTTGTTGTTGTCGTCGTACCCTGGCTAAATGACTCCAGGGATCAGTCAAACAGCCAAAGCACTTGAACGCTATGGTACAAATCTATCAGCTAGGGATGAGAACATTATGTGTGTGACTGTTTCTGATTACCCTGCCATGTAGGCAGCCACACTCCAACTTCGGGGGATTTTGGAAACTGATAATGTTATGCTAGGAGCTTGTCACGACTGAGGACAGTCCCCGCATAACTATGCAGAGCATAACAACATTTTGATGTACCCTTGGTGTTCCAGCCTATGTCAGTTGGCCTGACACAGCCTTAAGCCAAGGCGAAGTGTGTAATGACCTCCCTTTTTTCCACCTCCCATTAGTGAGTTCCCTCTCCTCGTAAGACTTTTTTTGTTCTAGTTTAGTGAAACTTTCAAGGTTGTAAAAGAGGGTAATTGCTGTTTTTTTTTTGTTTTTTTTAATTTATTTAATTTTTTTTTTCAATGATCATGATATGTGTGTGCAGGCAATGCCCTTACTCTGTCAAATGCTGTGCTTTGCTATTGCATACCCATTGTGTGCTGGTTATTGGAAACTGCTAGCATCTAGTATGCGACTTACAGACAATGCATAAAAGCAAATATATAGTCCTTAAATTTGTTTTTGAGTAGCACAAAAATTCGTACCACTGGTAAAGAGCAGGATGTATTCTTAGGTCACGTATAATGCAGTAATAAAAAAAGTGTTTTTCCAGGTTACAGTCACAGTCTCAAATGTCTGGTCAGTATTGATGTTGGCGTAGTGGTTCGTTGCAGGGCATCACGTATGACACGGGGGGTGCAGACATTAAGGCTGGGGGTGTGATGGCAGGCATGCATCGTGATAAGTGCGGAGCGGCCGCTGTGGCAGGATTCTTCAAGGTAGGTAACCCATGCCATTCCTGTCATATAGGACAGTGGAATTTATATTGCTGTGAAAGTGGTTGTGTGTGTGTGTGTGTGGGGGGGGGGGGGGGGGGGGGGGGGGTGGGAGTGGTGATGGATTGGATGGTTTAGAAAGGGGAGAGGGGAGTGGGGCTGGTTGGGAGGGAAGTGTATGTCAGGTAAGGTAAGGTAAGGTAATGTTGCTTATAGCCCAGCCCAACCGCAAAGAGCCACATCAGGGCTGTCACCACATTAAAATCAACTCACAAGTCATTTAAAAAGAAACAAAAAAAAAAACAAAACAAAAACCAAAAAAAAAAAACCTTTCACACATCACTTTAAATGACATCTTCTAGAAATGCTCCAGAAACATTAAAAATCTTTCTTCCGTAAAATCTTAAATCAGATGAAAAATGTTAATCTGTCTCAAAAACCCAAAGATCATGTCAGCTGGGACATCTCTGAACAAGATTTTCATGGACTCTGCTGTAAAATGTTTATGTCTCACACATTGTACAAGGATTTAGAGCAGTGGGGGAGGATGACTAAAGAGAGGATATTTGAATATGTTGGTGGTAGGTGGGTCAGTGGAATTGTGTTTGAGCATGTGTCTGTTGGTAGTGTGTGTGTGTGTGTGTGTGTGTGTGTGTGTGTGTGTGTGTGTACGAGTTTTGCCTTTGAAATTTTCATTTTCTGTCAACATTTTGAGTAAAAGGCAGTTATGCATGCCCTAATGGTGCTAGTCTGGATCATTTTTGTCTTGTGAACAATGGAAAGTAAATTTGTTTATTTTTGTCTCTGGACCAGTTTTGTTCTGTAAAATACGCTGGGTTTGTTTTATGGCATTCACTACTAATGGTATGCAGGATGAACCTGATGTACATTTAATGGAATGGCAGGATTTGGGAGTTCATTTAACTCATGTGTAACTCTGCACCATCAAACTTGATGCTTGACATGTTTAATTAGAATGTATTATTTATCAAACATGTTGAGCAGAGAGGATGCCTTTCGGTCATCTCTGATTTTTTAAAAATTTAAATTGATGTGGATAATTGAGGTAAAAGAGTTGTTTTTTTTTTTTTTTTGCCCCACATGCTTCGCTTCAAATTTGGCATCATCTTGAAAAGTGCAGTAGCACAACTACAACTGAGTTTTTTTTCAAGCAGAGG
>JADBJO010002282.1:284524-314524 GCA_016801955.1 Conus betulinus
CAAATAAAGAACTTACTTTCTGAACAGAACTTGGTTTTTTTGTGGAACTTTTGTTTCTAGATAAAGGCCTCTTTCTCTGAACGACTTGTTTTTCTTTCAGCATTTTTGCTCTGTGCCTAAATACTAGATTTACCTCCAAATAAAGACGCTCTCCGTTGAAAGGCTTGTTTTTCTAGGAATTTTTTTTTTTTTTGTATTTATGTCTGAATTCTAGTTTTACTTGCAAACTATGCCCCCCTCCCCATCCTATCATGAAGGGCTTTCTTATTTCTGGAACATTATTTTTGGTCTTTGTCTAAGGTACATTTATTTGTTTGTTTGGTTTTTGGTGTTTGATCTTCAGTGACAATACTCCCACTCCAATTGTTTAGATCGCCCCATACGCAGCCACATTCATTTTTGTGCCGTCACAGCCCCAGCGCTGGCAGTCGACTGGGGTCAGTCAGTATGAAGTCATATATGAGGCCACCCTCCAGAGGAGACACTGCTAGGCCACTTCTTGAGTGTTCAGTGGTGCCTGTTATGATGCAGTATCTGAGGACAACAAAGACCAAGCCCCTGACTGATGACAATAGTTGCCTAGTTACAAAGCCACCCTGAGCAAGTGCCTCCTTCTGGAGAGCATCACCATATCTTTCCAACCACAGTCTCCATAAAGCTGCAGTTTCAAATGACTGATGTACTTATCATGGGCACAGATATGGAGAGAAAGTTGAAGGTGGGATCACCATTTGAGCATGACATGAAAGACCACAACAGTTGAGTAAGTCTCAAAGTGAGATCACTGCTGGCAGAAACTGAGACAAATTTTATCAGGAATTTTTAGTAACTCTGATGTGTAACTTGGACAAACAAAAATACAAGACAAAAACTTGGAGCGTTTCGACCCCTTAGATCTTCTCCAGACAAACAGCATTAAGGACCATGAAAACGAAGAATGAGCAATGACTTGTCTTGACAAAATTTGAGACTGGAAGAAAAATTGCTAGTAATGGTCATTGAGGATAGGGGTGATGAAGATGATTCTATGGATGTCCATTCTGGTCGGAGATGACATAACCAGAATGTACTCTTTGCTGCCTTTTTTAATATACCCCAGAGTCAACCATGCTGGAAAGAGAAAGACACCTGCAGTGTCGGTCAGGAAATTAGAGCAATGCTCGCAGAGATGCATCCACTAAATGGGTGAAACGTGACTGAATGGTCCTGGTCTTCCTGTTCGAGCCCTGACATGCTTAGCTCTGGGTAGGAGCCGGTCAGTGGGGAAACAAATTCCACAGACAAATGTCTCTGATGGGATTCCAACCCACAACCTGCTAGACTACAGGTCTACCATACTAACCACTACATTGTGGTGGCTTATCTGTCCACTTTAGATATACCTCCCGGTACAAACTATTGTCCTGTGAAGATCAGTTTTTCTTGAGGAGTTCTGGGGTTCATTATAAAAAGATTGTCAAAGATGCCAGCCATCGTTGTCTTAGAATTTTTACTGACTTAAAACTCCAGGATAACTATTTTCTGCAACAATTTTCTGATACTGGGAAAAAAGAAAGAAAAGGAGAAGGAGCATTAAAGAGACCAAGAAAAAAAAAAACAAAGGAAGAAAAGACATCAGACTGAGGCAGTCCTTGCCTGTTGTAATCTTAATATAGAAATCTGTGTTTATACTAAGCGTTGTTTCCCACTGGGAAAATGTACTAAAGTTCAAGGGACTGTGTCAACTGACCACCATCAAAACCTCGAGGGAAGCATGCTCCAATCCTGCAGCTTTTCCCAACAGAATATGGATTTTGCTTTCCAGATATTGGCAGCTACGAATCACCAATTTTTTTTTTTTTTCATCTCTTCCCACATTGAATTAGAACCTGGATGAATGGCAATGCATGAATCTCCACCGAGGTCAAGCAGATTACGGATTCATCCTTTGATCTGCAACTGCACTGAAAACTGATGGGTTCGACTTTGGGCTGCACTTTGTCTTTCCACTCAGCTTTGATGAGATCAGTCTTGTGGTATTTGCACAATTCCGCTGGCAGACAAACCATCCAACTAATGCGTGAGTGAAAGCGTAACCTGAGTGATAACAGTGACGGAAACAGAGCTGATGCTTCCGGAGTCTTGCATTAGTCAAATCAAGTCAAGTCAAAATCACTTCATTATCTCAAAAACGAGAAATTAAGACCCAAGTGCAACGGTTTTTAAAAATACACCCACAGGGGGGACAGTACACAAAGTGATCAATGAGCAGTTCTCTCTGTGTATTAGTGGTCTTACAAATTTCCCTTCTGCAGAGTCTGCAGGAGAACCTAAAAATGAAGCAGAATGCCCTGTAATTGTCGATCTTCACAGTATTTCTTTCGGAATTCATGATTTGAAAAATATCATAATTCAGGGTGATGGATGTGATGCGATTCCATTATTTCATGTTGGTCTTAGGGCTGGAGTTTGAGTCTGAGGACCACAGGTTCAAACCTTGACATTGCCAAATGGACAGTGAAGGCTGGAACTGCATGTTCTTAAGCTCTTGGGTCAGTATGTGTCCATACATGCTTGTGTCTGTGACCTTTTTATGTAAACTCTACGATATGGGTGTTGCAGAGGGTGAGGTACATTTTATAGCCCTTATCAGAGCAGACAGAAACCACCTGCAGTTACAAATGGCCTGTTGACAGAGTCCTATGTGGCTGATGAAATCATCACCTCCAGGGCAGGGAAGCGAGTGCGTGTGGGGAACACTGATGCTGAAGGGCGAATGGTCATGGCTGACGTGCTTTGCAGATTCAAGGAAATGGTAAGCTGTGGTGGCACTCTCTGACAGTCAGTGTGTGTGTGTGGTGGTAGCACTCTCTGACAGTCAGTGTGTGTGTGTGTGTGTGTGTGTGTGCGTCTATTTGTGTCTGTGTGTGACTGTGTGTGTGTGTGAGTGAGTGTGTGTGTGTGTGTGTGTGTGTGTGTGTGTGTGTGTGTGTGTGTGTGTGTGCACACTTATATTTTCATCGTGTGATGTCATTATCCCCAAATTTTTTAAAAAGACACTCTTGACAGGGTGTTAGAATGTCACAAAGATTTACCTATTTGGGTCTATTCTTTTTTGCTCTGATTTACGTGCAGCAAGTACCTAAAGCAGGGCGGGATGCGAGAAGGTTAAGGGGCAGAGTGTTCAGCCTTTGTTCACTGTCTGCTATGGTGCAGAGTCACAGGCTTGAAGGCCATGATTTTCAATGCTGTCAGAGAACTACGGTCGTCGGATTTTTCAGCCTTGCTTCAAGGCTGCGTTTTATTGGGAAAACCATAATTTCACGATGGGTAAGAGGGTCGTTCAGATTTTTCAACCAACATTGCCAGTGTTTCTATCTGTTCTTTCAGGCTGGGTTGACTCCAGAAATGTTTTTAGAAGAGGTCGCAAGTACTGACCCTGGTGTGTAGTCTTGAACCCAGATAGAATGCCTTAGCATCACCTTCATGATATTCGTTATCTTCATGACATTAATTGATCGTCATTAAAAAAAAAGAAAAAGAGAGAAAAAAATTTTGAATTCAGCAGTGTCTTAAATTCTTCAGTGGTGTTGCCCAACTCTGGTGGTGGTTTCAGTTCTATTTCCTCTCCTCACCATCATTCCAGTGGTGAGCTGGTGTCAGAGTCGAAGCATGAGTAAAAATCCTAGGGGCTGTTGTTGGATGGATGTGATGGAACCATGTAGAGGGGATACTCACTCGTGCTGGTTCTTTGACTGACCAAATATTGCTGTCTGTAGGGGGGGAGGTGGTGGAGGGGGGGGGTGGGGGGGGGGGGGGGGGGGGCTGAATAAGCAGTACCCTTCATTTGTGGGATGAACACAGGCTCCTGTGAACATCACATATCAGCAGTGCAGTGTGTTCTTCGGTGAATGCCTCACAGAGGACCGATATGACTGCTCCTTGTAGACTGTCAATATTGAGGCTGCAGAGGGTGAGTCTGGGTGTGGCTGCATGTTGGGGAATGAGCAGCATGAGAATAATACTAGTGTAGAGCTGTGGGGAGAATGTGTTTTTGGAAGAATCTCCTTTGTGCCCCTTCCCTTTTGCAACTCCCATTTACCGACAGACTTTAAAACTGGTTAAAGGCCATCCCTGATTTCGTTTTTTTTTTTTTTTTTTCACAATGTAACAGCTTCTTTTTTCCTTCCTTTCCCATGCATTTGTTTGTCAGAATTTCTTTTGATTTATTTTTGCTTCAAAAGAGAGAGAGGGGGAGGGGGAGGGAGAAAGGTGAATGTCAGTGAAAATATGAGTGTATGTGCTCGCACCTGTGTGTGTGTGTGTGTGTGTGTGTGTGTGTGTGTGTGTGTGTGTGTGTCTGAAACAGTGAATATTATAAGAGTATGTGTGTCGGCTTTTTGTAATGGACGACAGTGGATTAACGTTGATGCAATACTTTAAGTGGAAATCCCCTGATGTTAACACGCTTTTTTCTTCTTCGTTTTTTTTTTTTTTCTTTCTCTTTGCACAGGTGAGCACATGCTCAGCTGAAGATGGAAAGAAAGAAGGAATGTTCTTTTTCATTTTATTTCTCCGTTTGTTTTTTTTTTTCTGCCCAAGACAGATCTACCTAGAAACTTTATTTTAATGTTTCTATAGATGTGTATGTGCATGTCTTGTGTATTCATCTTTTCTTTTTATGAAAACTTATCAGTTTTCTTGAACGTGTATGTTTCGGATATCTTGAGGCTGGTTTTGGAGTGTGCCGTTGTGCATGGTCATATAAAAAGCTCGATCTGCATTTGGCTAGAAATTACCTCTGCGGAGCAACTGTTGTTATGGACTTGAACACGATTTGCTCAGATTTCAGTTTTCATTTTGGTTCGGTTTTATATGTCAGCATGGTAATATGTCCATATGTTGGTATGACATGTTAATTTAGCTGTCAGTATGAGTAACAAAATAACAATTGCATCCATGAATTGTCAGGGTCTAGCAACCCACAAAAAAGCAAAGAGACGTGTTTAATTATTTAAGGGGAAAAGTGTACTCAGTATATTTGTTGCAGGATACTCATTTCAAACCGAAATTAAAGAATTATATTCGTTCAGAGTGGGATTACAAATGCTATTTTGCGTCTCATAATTCACATTCAAGGGCGTAGCTATTTTATTCAATAATAATTTTGACTTTCAGTTAAGAAAAGTTTATAAAGACACTGCAGGTAATTATATTTTTGCATCTGTTAAAATAATGGATAAAGAATGTATTATTGTTAGTATAATTACAGGTCCAATCATGATGAGCCTGAGTTTTATATGGAGTTGGAAGAACACATTAGAGAAGTTGGAGCTGAAAATGTCATTATTGGAGGTGATTGGAATTTGGTACATGATTACTCCTCGGACTGTTACAATTACAGGCATAACAATAATCCTAAAGCACAAGAGCAAATATAAAACATGACAGACAGCCTAGATTTAACTGACATCTGGCGTGTGATTTAAATCCCAAATTACGAAGGTATATTTGGAGAAGAAATAACCCATATCAGCAGAGCCAATTAGATTTCTGTCTTATATCCAACTGGTTATGTAATCATGTAACAGATGCAGATATTCCACCAGATCTGACCACTCCTTAATTCTAGTAACTCTAGAGCAAGGTAGAGAGATAAAAAGAAATCTGTTATGGAAATTCAATGCTTCATTTTTGAAAGACACCAATTACATAGAAGACATAAACCAAGTAATTCAAACAGTTATTGAGGAATATGCAGCTCTACCATATTCTCACTGTGGGTTGGCTCAGATTCCTAAATCAGAAATCCAGTTTGTTATTTCTGATCAACTTTTTTTGAAATATTATTAATGACAATTAGAGGCAAAACTATATCATACGCAATGATGAAGAAATGAAAGGACACAGAAAAAACAGAAACATCTAGAAACTAATATTTCTTTACTTGAAAAGAAAGTGGTATTATCTGAAGAAGAAAGACTTGAACTTGAAAGTTATAAACAAGAGTTGATAACACTTTGGGAAAGAAGATGGAGGGTGTGTCGCTGCGTTCAAGGGCGAGATGGGTCGCAGAAGAAGGGGAAAATTAACAAATTATTTTTGTGGACTTGAAAAGTGAAATTACGTTTGTAAAAATGTTATGAAAATTTATGCTGGATAGTGGATCCATTTTGAGTGATAGTGATGAAATTGCCGAAGAAGTTAATAAGTTCTATCAAAAATTATATTCTTAAAGATCTTGTGAAATTTTAGATTTCATAAATAATTTACCAGTATTAAAACATAAAGTCAGGTAACTTCTTTGGAAGGCAAAATTACTTTAGAAGAAGCCGGTGTTGCCCTTAAAACACATACGTAATATGAAAAGTCCTGGCAGTGATGGCTTCACAGCAGAATTCTTCAAATGTTTCTGGTTACAACTTGGTCCATATGTTGTAAGAGCGCTTAACAATGGATTCAATAGAAATGAACTATCTTCGACGCAAAAAAGAAGGCATTATCGTATGCATTCCAAAGGGTTACAAGCCCAAAGACCAAATCAAAAATTGGAGACCAATTTCACTTTTGAACAGTGTATAAAATAGGATTTACATGCATAGCTAACCGATTAAAATGTGTGCTTCCATCTATCATTAGTGAAGACCAGACTGGTTTTATTCCAAACCGATATTTGGGAGATAACATTTATCTTATTTATGATATACTTGATTGTATGATTATATCCAAAAAACCTGGGATACTTTTATGTTTAGACTTTGAAAAAACGTTTGACAGTGTAAGCTATGATTTCATGTTTAAGGTATTACATATCTTTGGGTTTGGTCCCAGTTTTCTGTCAATGGATATAAACATTCTACACAAATATGAAGTCAACTGTATCAGTTAATGGAAAACTAGCCGGTTGGTTTCCTGTTGAAAGAGGATGTTGCTAAGGGGATCCAAACTCGCCATATGTATTTGTTATTGTGTTGAAATCTGAGTGAATATGATTAGACAAAATGAAGACATAAAAGGAATTAACATAGCTAATACTGAGAATAAAATATCACAGTATGCAGATAATACTGAACTTTTACAAGAAGGCGATCAAAAATCATTTGAGGATCGATTATTGTTCTTGAAAAATTTGGAAGAGTTGTTGTCTTGTTCGTCATTTCTTCAGATGGATTCCCCTGTCTCCTCAAAAAGGTGGCAGTATGTTGCAGGTCCACCAGTCCTCGGTAGAGCTTCCAGGTAACTGGTATTGGGTTGGGCCAAGTTTTCTCTCGGAGCGTTTGGTGGAGTGGGCAGGACAGCAGCAAATGTTCTGTTGTCTGGCTGCCTGTTCTGCAGGGGCACTGCTTTGTGTTGCCGATGCGGAGTTTAAAGAATAGGTGGTGTTAGACGCCCTCTGCATTCCACTGGAGAATGATGAATGGTCTAGGGGTTTCTCCTGGGTCAGATGTTTTTCAGCCTGTAGCATTTTCCCTCTGCCTCTGATGTCTGGCTCTTCTCACCAGGATGGGGTGACCACCAGATGCATAGGGTGGGCCCTTTTGAGGCACAGGGTCTGGCACTCTACTAGCCCAGCGGGACTCCTCCATCCAGTAGAGCACCATATTGAAAATGTGAGGTTTTCCATCCATGACGTAGATGAGTTGTACTGCCGTTATGCACCAAGGGCCCAGTACATCCGACTTTAGTGTTGGTTTTCTTGTCCTAGTTTCCCTCTCGTACGCGACTTGCTGACCAAGGCTGATGAGCACCCCCTACCCTGGTTTGTTTCTCCAAGGGTTTCCTTCCTCGGGGCTAGAGGTTTTTATGCGCCTTCTACTCAAATGACGAACCCGTCACAGGACACATGGGGACTTTGATATGGTGTAATAGTGCCACCTGTTACCCGGCCCCATCCTGGTGGGAACATGGCCAGTTGGTCCAGGACTGCTTATTCGACCAGGCAAGCCTGACTTATATCACAGCTAACCCTCATATCTGGGCTGACCCCCTATCCGCCACCCAGGGACCCGCCTGGTTGGGGATAGTCGCCCTGCCCGGATTTGGAAGAGTATGGACTCTTACTAAATGCGGAAAAAACGAATGCAGTATGGTTAGGAAGTAAACAAAACATGCCCGTTAAGTATATGCCACATTTAAATATCAAATGGAACCCTCCAAAATTGAAAATTTGGGTATTTGGTTTACAAGTGATTAAAAAGAAATTGTGAAACTATGAATCTCAAAGAAAAATTTGCAGGGATAAAAACATTGTACAAAACTTGGCTAAAAAGGCAGATACCTCTTGGCAGAGTAGCAGTACTTAAATCCCTGATCTTATCAAAACTAACCCATCTATGGATGTTACTACTGAACCCACCAGACTGCATAATTGATGAAATTCAGAAATTTACATTGAAGTTTTTATGGGTAAAAAAAAGAGATAAAATTAAGCAGAAAACATCTGTAAAAAGTATACAGCATGGGGGTCTAGGAATACCAAGCATATGGAAGCAAATAAATGCATTAAAATTAACTTTGATTCGGAAGCTTTCATCAAGTAACCATAGTTGGAAAAAAAAAACTCTTCTCATTATATTACAAGGCAGAAATTATTCATGAATTAGGTGCTGATTTGTCTGGGCATGATAAGTTAAATAATTTCTGGAGAGATGTATTCAAAGCATATAAAGAAATAGATGAGATTGTTGGTGTCAAAACTACAGATGAATTCTGTTTAGAGCCTTTATTTTGTAATAGGAACCTGAGGATTGGGGGCAGATCTTATTTTTATAAAAACTGGATAGAAAATGGTGTATTCTGCGTACGGAATCTTTTAGATGAAAATGGTGATTTTTTGAGTTTCCAGTCCTTTGTTGATAGGTATAACATCAATACAGATTTTGTAACATATAGCGGTTATATTAGTGCTGTGAAAAAGTATTCGAGAGAAGCTGGAGTAGAAATAACATGTTATGAAGAAGGTGAGTTAAGTAAACTAATGTCTGTGATATGTTCAGTTTCATGAGGAGCCTCACTTTATTACGATCTACTGAATCAAGACACTCTAGAGCCAACTTTTTGCAATAAATGGAATGAAAAGATTGCCGAAGGTTGTTAATTGGGCTAAAACTTTTCAGAAAATCTGACAGATAAAGGATATTAAGTTAAGAGGGTTTCAGATTAGATAATAATAATAGGATACTATCAACCAATACCGTTTTGAAAAACATGGGCATTGAAAATTCAGAAAAAAAATGTTCTTTTTGTAAGAGAGAAACAGAAAACATTCAATATTCATTTTGGCACTGCCCTCATGTTCAAACTTTTGGCAAGAATTTCAAAATGAAATGAATAGAAAATGCGAAAACTATGAATCTACAGTTGAATGAAAATATTGTCCTATTTGGTTGTGACAATGATTTTAGATTGGATAAAACATTTGACTTAATTCTGTTACATGCCAAACTCTATATTTACAAATGTGAAAAAAAATATATGAAAAAAAAGATTTGCCATTATTTCAAGTCTTCATCATGTATTTGTAAGCAAGATATGAAATAGAAAAGTATGCTGCATGTCTTCAAATGTCCCTCACAAAGTTCATTACACAGTGGCTCCCATATTCTTTTTTATTGGATTAATGCATTTTTTTTTTTACTGGTTTCAAATAACATGACAACGGTCAGTTGCTTTGCTTTCCCTGTTTGATTACTTATTACTTTATTTGCTCGGGTTCAGTCATTTTGTTTTCATTTACTTAACTATTATTCTTTTTGTGTTTACCCTTTGTGGTTATTAGTGTGTATATATATGTCTATGATTAGATGTAAAAATGCATACAGTGTTTATAAGTGACCATTAGCACTTTGATGGTAGAAGAAGTAATTACAGTAGTAGTTGTGGTGGTTGTAGTAGTACTATTGATGGTATTAGTACTCAGAGTAGTAGCAAGGTGGTGATGATGTTGAAGATGTCGATGATGAAGATGATGATTATGATGATGAATTATATTTTGCTGTTGTTGTTATTGTCTTACTGCGATAAGTATGTGTTTTGCATTTTGTACTCCTTACTTGTAATTTGTTCGTATGTTTTGTAATAAAATATGTATTCCCGTTCAAAATTCTAGCTCAGAAACTACAAAAGATATAAAAATGAAATATATATGATTTTTGAAGGAATTGAATGGAGATTTTGAATCTGGGCTTCTTTTGTTTTTAATTTTGATCATAAAAAAAATATTAGGCATTTAGATTTGGATAGATTTTTTTGCACAATCAAAAACATATGTATTTACCACTACAGCTTCACATCCAAAAAAGAACACAAAGCAAAAAAGTTGAAAATAAAGTTTGTATTGTCACACTACACCTGTAAATGAAAGTAAAACAGTCTAGAAGTCTATCCAGACGCTCACACCTCATGCAGACAGGTCAGTTCACGACCACGCCCCCCTCCCCCCACCACGCCCCCCTTGCTGGACTTCAACCCTCTTTCACTCCTCCTCTCTTCCCCTACCTTCCTGCTGCTGCCCGTGTCACGCCGCGAGCAGGCCGCGCGCGCTCCCCTCTCGCGCTGACTAACACGTCGCTGGGCCACTCGCACACAGTGCAGAGTACACACTAGGCTAGCTCGTTCGACGTTGGTAACCAGTCAGCTGAACACACTCTTGAGATCGCACAGCACGACTCAATAACTGACGAATATGGTCGGCAATTCCATCACTATCATCATCTCACCTTCATGCTCGAGTGAGTCGCTGAATAAAAGAAAGATTATTATCTTTATCAAAAATGATTAGCAGAGCCCGCTCAGCTGTGTAAGTACGTTGATTTGGTCGCTACGCTCGTCGAAGGTTGCGCCGCCATCTTTGCAAGCGAGACAAAGCGCTGCGTCAGTGGACGGCCCATAGGCACTGGAAGTACATTTTTACTACTAACATTTATTATGTATTTCAGTGCTTGTCACAAAATACGTTCAAGATGAACAAAAAAGAAAAAAAAAAAAAAAAAACAAACAAACAAAAAAAAAACCCAGTAACTGGTGCAAAAGATGAAGACACCCCTCTTCCCGCAGTTTTTTTTTCTCTCTTTCTTGTTGTTATTGTTCAAGCAGAAGAGGAATTAGCAGAATGCATTCATTCTTTGTTGATTAATTTATTCATGTGTATATTGATGTAGGTGTTTGTCTTGTTTCAGGCGGCAGAGGCAGTGAATCCAGAACTGTTCACAATTGCTACCCTGACTGGCCATGCTGTCCGAGCCATGGGGCCTAACTACTCTGTAAGAGACACGGTCTTTTTTGGGCTTTGTTCTAGAAATCAGACATGGAATTAGTGCATGTTGACTGTATTTTGCTCCTGTGAAGTTTTCTTTTTTTTTTTTTTTTTTCTAAATGCATGTTCCAGTTCTCATTTTAGATTAGGTAGGGTGCCGCTACCTCAGAGGAGAGGGGAGGAAGAAGGAGAGGTGGGGGGGAGTAGAGGAGGGCTGCTTTTGTCACATGTCTTACACAGGGGCAGGTTTCGTTTGTCTGTTACTCTTGTCTGTCGATCTGTCAGTCGGTTTGAAAGTGATTCTCTTTTCACATTTCCCAACCCTGTTAATCCCGAGTTTGACATTGTAATGACTTGCGAGGTTTAGTCATTTTGGGGCCAGTTTGGAGCATCTCTGCTGCTTTGTTAATTAAAGAAATAAAGGCTTCTAACTGTTAGTAAAAGATAGACAGGGACTGTTCTGATTTTCTTTTTTAAAATTTGATTTTAAGATGGTTGTGTGGGAAGCCAAGCATTATGGGGCAGGTAGTGTTTTCAGTCCGGTTTCTGTTGTTTGTTTGTCCCCAAATAACTAGGAAAAACAAAAGGTGCAAGGCGACTGAAGTGGACTGAAGTGTTACAGGAAACAATACAAAATGCACACAAACACCCTAAACCAAGCTGCGGAGTAACACTTATTGAATATTTAGTACAAAACAGATGTCTACAATTTTGACAAGTTACATAATCTTCTAACTCTACCCCAGAAAATTGAAGCAAAAAGTTAAAAACAAATTGCAGTCTGCATGGAAAGAACAAGACAACAAGAAATTCCCAACAAAGAAACCAATATAAAAAAAAAGAGTATACTACTATTTTCATCACATTTGCTGCAACCTGTCGAGTGTTGTGTTTTATACTCTTTATGTCTGTTGTTACATCTGAATAAGGCGCATATGTTGAGAAAAAAAAAAGAAAGATTATTGTCTGTCTTTGTGTTATTTATTAAATAAGCATTATATTTCACCTTGCTTTTTTTGTGTTTCTGTGTCTTTTGGTTAAAAAGAAATTCTTCCTCATTGATTATCATTTTTTTTAAAGTCTCAAATTCTCTGTGTCCCTTTCTGCCTTGCCCTTGTGGTGTCCTTAAAACCAATGTCTGCTCCATGTCTATACCCATGATGAGTTTCTGTCAAGGCTGTCACTGCCAGCAGTGTTACGGGCACTTCCAAAGAGGAATTATAAAATCAAAAAATATATATATATATATACTTTTTCAAAATGGAGTGACTGATGGTGGAGAACGAAGCAAAATTTAGAAAGAGAGGTGGTTAGTTACCGCCAAGGACATTGACAAACAAAGCACAGGACAAGACATGGTGCATTTCGACTTCTTGGGTCTTCTTCAGGCAAAAAAAAAAAAAACAGATCACATTTAACATTCAGACTGTGCAAGCAAAGAACAAATAATGACTTATCTGTTGTCCATGTGGTAGGAAGAATGGCCATCAGTCGGAAACCCAGACGGAAACCAGGTTTCCCAGAGGTTTCCGTCTGGCAGCCATTCTTCCTACCGCATGGACAACAGATAAGTCACACTCTTTGTTCTTTGTTTGCACTGTCCTAAATGTTAAATGTGATCTGTTTTTTTTTTTTTTGCCTAAAGAAAACCCAAGAGGTTGCAATGCATTGAGTATTGTCCTGTGCTTTGTTTGTCAATGTCCTTGGCAGTAACTAACCCCCTCTCCTTCTAAATTTAAAAAAAAAAAAAAAAAAAAAAAAAAAATGTATATATATATATATGTATGTATATATATATATGTGTGTGTGTGTGTATGTGTGTGTGTGTGTGTGTGTGTGTGTGTGTATACAGCATGGAAAAGTGATTAAATTGTGCAGAATTTCAGAAAAAGTAGTATCCTGATCAGAATTTTGTGGAAAGTAAAAGATGGAATATCAATGTCTAGAAATATTGATACCTTCAAGTATTTTTCCACAGATTGCTGTACATACATGCATTACTTGAATTACTGTAACGTTGCAGTGTGTTGATAGAATGCATTGTAGCATTAACTAATGGATTGATTACTTTGCCTTTATGTGTCGTGACTTTGGAATGTATGTGTGTGTAATTGTGCAAAGGAAGCAGAGATTATGGGGACTGTCATAGGATAGACATGATGGCACTCTCTAGAAGAGTATCCTGTTTCGTGTTGGCTTTGCGACTAAGCAGTTTATTGTTTCAGTCACAGGCTTACCAGGTCGTGTTCTGTTTATGTGGATAGAGCGGACAGTAGACTGATTCGAAACATTAATCACTGAAGCACTGTTACATAGAAGTAATCCAAATTGTAACATTTCAGGATGTTTTAAACATAGAATTAAGGTCAAATTGCTGCTACATAAATTTATACTGATGCTACATAAAAAAATAATCCAAATAGTTACATTTTAAGATTTAAAAAAAAATATGTCCGAAGAAAATATTTGCAGAATGTGGAAACTTTTCCATCTTTAATGTGACGATCATCTACTGCCAGCTGCAAGTGTTTGTACACTAGCTGATTCAGAATGCTCCAGATTTGATCTGATGCTGTAAACTAAGAGCTTCGGAAGTTTAATTTTCCTTTTAATGGATCTCTAAGACTGCATTGTGAAACATCAAAGTATATCTTCCAGCTTTTGAATATATGGCTATCATTTTGTCTTCCAGATTGTTTTGGACAATGGAGCGGCTCGCAGGATGCGCACTGCATATCAGATTCAGGAGGCAGGGGACCTTTATGGCGACCCTTTTGAGATCTCCACTATCCGCCGTGTGAGGTGAGTGACAGACTTGATCAGAAGTTTCTGCTTTGTAACAGTCTGTCTTCCCCTTCTCCCGCCCCACCTGCCTCATACTGATTCTTGGTCTGTGGACTGGAGCTCTTGTCTGTCTGCCTTTGGGAAAGAAGATGGAGGGAAATGAAAGTGTTTTTAGTTGTGATGAAGTTTATTTTGTGTTACTGCATTGAAAAGTATGTATTTAAGGTAAAGGGGAGAGGGTGAGATGGAGTTTTAATCTTGATGGGGCCTCCATGTTTCAGCTGGGCTAAAAGACGAGACGAAATGCTTTGACAAGGGGGTGAAGATGAAGATGTTCATTACGGACAGGATTGGCATCATCCCTGTGTATTGTAGTCATCAGAGCTTTTCTTCAGTGCTTATGTTTTGGGGGTGACAGGATTATGAGTTCCACAAAGGGAAGTCGGAGTACGAAGACATTCTGCAGTGCAACAACTTGCCATCATCAGCTACGGCCCGCGGACATCAGTCTCCTTCTGCCTTTCTGATCATGGCGTCAGGGTTGGACAAGGTATTGCATGCTTTTGTGCTGATTTGATTGGTGTGGCAGACGAGTGTTGTCATTTTTTGCTTGGTCTTGTACAAAATTATGTGATTTCTTCCAAAGGTACATCTTTGTTTTGAAAAGAAATTTGTATGAGAGACGATTTAAGGTAAGTAAATGGTCATTGATTTTGCTTATTGTTGTTTATCAGGTTATTTCACTGTCTTAATTAGTCAGCTACCAACCTCTAAAACTGTCATCTTGTAGCAAAGAAAAAAAAAAGATCTTATGAAGGCTGATTCATGAATTACCCTAATCAGAAAAATCTCAAATAAAACTTTTTGTGTAATATGTCTGTAGACATTCACAAAATGAACAAACTTATCTTCATGCTTCATGTTTCATTAAGTTTAGAACTAGCTGCGTTGAAATAATAGAACTAGCCATTAAAATGAGTTCAAGACTTATCAAGCGCATTGAAAAAGAGTATTGCTGACAAGCGCGCAGGATTTCAGTTCTGTCCCAAAGCTCTCGGGTTTTAATTATATCTGTGCCTGCCAGGTGATTTTGGTCGTGTTCAGTAGAACATATTCTAGCCCAAAATACAAAGGACACTACCTGTTAATCCCCCCTATGATAGTACTCTTAAACCTGGAGCCAGCATGAGTGCATCTTTCCCTTCAGAGAACACAAATGTGTGCGTCCAACAAGAGTTCCCAGGAATTCGTGGAAGGGCGACAGAAGTTTCGACTTTTTGTTTGTTTTTGTTTTGTTTTTAGGGATGATCAGTCAGGATGGTAGAGTTCCATTCTGTTCTGGGACTTGGCAGGCCTGCAAAGGGAGGAAATTTGAGCAATTTTTTTTTTTTCAGCATTCAGTAGCGAATGAAACTTGACTATGAGTTCCATTCTTCCCATGTAAGTCCCAGTGTGAACTCAGCTCTGAGTACGAGACCCGCCAAGGTCAACTTCTCCCCCCCTCCCCACCCCCAACCAATAGTCCTGATGGGAAATAAAGCACAAGACCTCCTGGCGTCCAAGTCAGAGATGTGTTCACTGCTCCACAGAGTCATAATAGTATTTTGTTCATATATAACCACAAGTTCATCATGAAGAGTATTTAGGTCATCTGTGTGTGTGTGTGTGTGTGTGTGTGTGTGTTTGCGAGCATGTGCATGCGTGTGCATACATTTATTTGACCATTTATCATGATCAGCCATTAATTAGTCATATTCGGAACATTGAGGTTGGATTTTTAACAGACCATTCTTTACAAGTGTACCTACATTAGTGTCATACTAATTTTCAGCATGGAATCGACTCAGACAACCCGTACCCGTACTCCCACATGGATATCGCGGGGGTCCAGTGGTCCCTTCCCTGGAGTGCCCACCGGGGCCCCAATCATTGCCCTGTCTGCACGTTATGTCTTACCCAGGCTGAGTAAAGAAGGGGAGGTCACTGAGATGGAATGCTGCAGTCCCTCGACCAGTCCAATTGCCCAGGCACCAAAGACAACGATGTACAGATTATGTAACTATTAGTGTTTCCTGGAACTACAGTGTCATAACTGATGTCATAGTCTGAAATTCCAGTAACAATCAGGAGGCTGGAAAGCACCTCGCCATAGTATGGTACAACCCATGTTTTTTTTTTTGCTTTTCTGTATGCAGATGTTTTTTTGTTTGTTTGTTTTACTAGAGCTGATTTTTTTTTTGTTAGTTCATGTGTTTGTTTTACCAGAATTTATTTTTATTTTTTGTTTATTTGTTTGTTTTACCAGACTTGATGTTTTATCTTCAAGTGTGTTGCCGGAACAGCTGTAATGTTGCCATGGGTTCTTTTACCTGTGCTAAATGCACACTGCATGTGCAGGAACATTTTATCATCTTGTAAGAAAGGCTCGCATTCAAACAGTCATTAAAGGTGAAGAGGAGAGGTGTGAGGAGGAAAGAGGGTGAGGTGGAAGGAAGTCCCATTTAAGATTAATACCTTTAACCTGGGAATGCTTCCGAGGAAAAGGGAAAGCAGAGGGTGAGGTGGAAGGAAGTCCCATTTAAGATTAATACCTTTAACCTGGGAATGTTGTAGCTTCCGAGGCAAAAAGGTCATTACTCAAGCAGCTGCACGTTTCGCACCCAAACTGTGGTGTGGAAAATACTTGAACAACAGCACAGCTTCCACCCTTTATGATGTGTCATACACACGTTATTGACCAGTACAGTTTACTCATATGCCTCCACAGAAAAATCAATAAATCAATATTTGGGGGACCTGTATGACCATATCATTTTCTATTAAGTTGGAAAATCAGTTTGTACAGAAAAAAAAAATCTGATGGCAATATTCTCCAGCTGTAAGTTGGAAACCTTTGCCAATGGTTGGAGCTTGACGCCTCTCACATGATCTATCTTCATGCTTTGTATATAGCCATCTATAAAATGTCGATTCTGGGTCATTGAGCAATGATAGGTTTCAGAACGCACATATGTAATTTCTGGCTACCAGTGTTTTCATCAGGTTGGCATTCTATTACATTTGTTCTGTTCGTAAGATTTAGTGGTGAAATGTAAAGATATACATGGCTGTTTATAAGGGTAGGAAGTCCTAAGACTCCAAAGTGGAACAAGGTCAGAGCCCAGCTTGAACCTGAACTCTGTGGTGCAGGAGTTGGATCAGCAACAGTTGAGACTACACCATAACTTTGTGGTGCAGAAAGTAAGTTCAATAACGGTACAGCTTGCTCGTTTAACTCAATGATGCTGAAAAATCAGTTTCAGAATGGAACAGGTGGCTTTTCTTCAAACTGTACAGTGCCAGAATAGTTCAACCACAATGAAAATGGTATGCTGCAGTCTTAACTATATTATGTAGGAGAGAGAAAAAAAAAATCAATTCTTTTTAGTGTATAGCTTTCACACAATCTCATTGATGCAGAAATCAGGTCAGTCAGTGTTGATCATATTCAAACTCCGTGGTGCAGAAATTTGTTCCTGAATAAAACAGCTAACACTCTTAACTTTATGTTTGGGCAATACAAAGAACAAAGGTGGTTTGTTATGATAGCATTTCAGTTGGTGAACAGCTGTTGGAATTTGGATCAGTTATAGTGTGGGTGAGTTCTGCTGTTTCATTGCTGCGTGTATTGGTACCCAGTAGTATTCATTCACAGTTGTACTGGTTCTATGATGTCTGATTACCTGTCGTATAGACTTGATTCTCTTCAGGGCCACCACGTACTTGCCTTTGATGAAGTGAAAAATAAAGCTGATTATTAGGGGAAAAAAAAGCAGATCTAGGTGCTAGAAGTTTAGAAAAATACATTCACATGTGACTGAGAAAATGTAATGGAATTGCCTTTTGACTAAGAGCCAAGTAAAGTTGATGTAAATAAAAGTAAAGAATAGAAAGTAATTTCAGAAAGTAGGTATCATCAAGAAGTGTATACCAGTGATGTGTCCTGTTCAGTTCTGTGGAGTTCCAATGAAAAATTTGCCTTTTGAAACTGACCATACGTCTGGAAGAAAAGGAAGCTTGTATGTATTATCAAGAAATTTGTGTAGCAGCCATATTTGATGTAATGCAGATATTGTCAAGAGACATATGTAGAAAGTCATCTTTGATGGAATGCAGATATTATAAAGAGATCTGTGTAGCAGTCATCTTTGATGTAATAGGGATTATCAAGAAATGTGCACAGCAGTCATATCTGACATGATGTAATGGAAATTTGTGTCATCGTATCATTGGGATGGGTAGGGGATGTCATAGGACTCTTCTATGTCTCGGTGTTATACATTCTGTTATTATCTGCATGCAGTGAATCAGTTATCTTTGTTCAAGATTCCTTTTTCTTCTTCTTTTTTTTTAGCAATTTTCTTTTATAATGATCTGGTTTTTGACATGATCATGATTATTATTGGTGGTGGTGGTAAGGTTTCATCCTGAATGAGTGAAAAGGTTTGATTTAG
The DNA here is from genome assembly GCA_016801955.1 of Conus betulinus. Classification (NCBI taxonomy): domain Eukaryota; kingdom Metazoa; phylum Mollusca; class Gastropoda; order Neogastropoda; family Conidae; genus Conus; species Conus betulinus. Next base: position 303,035 of record JADBJO010002282.1, read on the forward strand.
ATGACTTTGTTTTTCCTTTTTTTCCTTTTAAAGTATATTATGACATGGGATCAAGTGGCTGATGGACATTTTTCTCTGTGTGTCCTGTTCAGAGTGTTAAGGTAGAGAAATATTTATAGAACAATGATTTGGGTGTCTTTTTTGTTCAATATCCAGGAGGAGTGAAAATATATATGTGTTTCAGAATATATGACATTTTGATGTATGCATATTCAGATACTTCTCTTGTCTACTCACTGACATTCTTCTTCTTCTCTCTCTCTGCTCTTTCTCTATCTCTATCGCACACTCTCATTCTTTTTCTTTCACTGTCTCTCTCTCTCTCCCCTACCCCCTCTCTCTCTCTCTCTCTCTCTCTCTCTTAATAACACATACACATATGCACACACATACACACACAAGACACAAAACACACCTACATAACACACACACACACACACACACACACACACACACACAGAGAAAAATAGATAAGAGAAGAGTCACACCACTCTTTTTTTTTCCATTCATGAATTCAATATGAAATCCTGATACTGGCATTTGCAAATCACAGGGGCAGTTACGCACGTGCATCACATGCAACAAGAGTCATAAATTCATTGCAGACTGATTTATTTCCACTTTCTCATGGAATCATGGCAAAGATCTTGTGCATTTCTCAAATTAATTTGCTGTGTGTTAAACATCACACACAGAGAAAAATGTATACACACACACAGACATACACAAAACACACGTACACACACACACACACACACACATGCGCACTCACACACACACCCACACGCACACACACACACACACACACACACACTCACAAAAACACAAGCATGCACACACACACACAGATGCTCGTGCGCGCACGCGCACACACACACACACACACACACACACACACACACACACACATATATACACACACACACACACACACATACACACACACACACACACACACGCACTACAAACTTTGTCCAGTATAGCTTTAAGTTTGTAGGTCTAAGATCATCAGATTGTGATGAAAAGACGTTAAATAAAACGACATAACTGAACTGACTGAACTGAGGCTTAAGTTTGTTGTTACAGCATCTGTCTTTGTGTAAACTTAGCGCCACTTTCCTCAAGGAAAGCACATCACCATAGTTCAGTGCCACCCTTTTTTTCCGTCTGGATATGTTGACCAATCAAAGTAGATTTTCCTGTAGAATTTTGTAAGTGACAACAGTACTCATGTTATGGGTTCTTTTACATGTACATATTTTTTTTTTTTTTAAAGTTGGATTAAAATGTTAGCATAAAATCAACAGCGCTGTTTCTTGCTGGTGCAGTCGTCAGGATAATCCAACTTTTATCCAACTTTTAACAGATGCCGCTCCCAATTTGGTTGAGCACTGTTTTTAAATTGTTGTTGGTTAGCAACACCATTATTATATATATATATATATATATATATATATATATATATATATATATGTATATATATACATATACATACATACAATGTGTGTGTATGTATGTGTGTGTGTGTATGTGTGTGTGTGTAATCTCACACACATGTTAACAAGCGCATATACACGTAGATATAGAACTAAGGCCTGCATGCACTATCAATCTGTCAGCATTCTCTCTCTTTTCTGTTGTCTCTTTCTAAGATCTCTCTCATCAAACTAGAGATTTAGGCATGCACACCACAGTACATTTCTACATGTGCTTTCATTGCACCTGAATCACAAAATGATAATGTCTTCAATCACTGTGTTACTTTTTACAACAGACAAACAAATTAATGGCATGAAATGAGTCCCAGACATGTCATCATACATCTCACTTACTCAAAGAAGGTATTTCACAGTCTCATGCTAAACGCATACGCGATAGTACAATTGAAGGAATGCCAATTTTCAGATTTTTGTTTGATGCTTTTGGTGTTTGTCTTATAAAATGATAGTCTCTCCAATTTCAAATCAAACAAGCAAGTTTTATGTTTGTGGATGGAAGAAAGATAGCATGCAGGAGAGCAAGTAGAATGACAATGCTGAAGACTCTATGAAAGAAAAAGAAAAAGATACACCTGAACCTGTTCACATAGTGTGCAGGCACGCCTAGGGCATTCCATTAAGTCGACAAGGGACATAATCGCTCCCTGGCCAATGAAGATGAAGGTCCCACTTGCACCTTCGGGTGTATCTTGTTCTTCTTTCATGCTGAAGACTGTAATAATGGCAGGAAGAATTCAGTTCCAATGCCAACAGTATCGGTTGATCCTAAGACTTCTCTCTGGAGATTGTGGGACTGCTGCCATGTCGCTTCCACCTGTCTTGTTCAGAGGTGCCAGTGCCAGCATATGGTGGACACCGCTGTTAAAGATTCTCTACTGAGGGCGAGAATTTGTTTTTGAGATTCACCATACATTGCCTTAATTTTTGCATGCTTTACATCATGGATAAAAGTCCCCCCCCTATGGTTCTAAAGAATGCTCTTGTGCACTAGGGTGGAAAATCACCCTTCTGTTTTGATAAACTGAAACTTTCAAGAGGTACATCTTGTGTGGAAATTCACCCCAAGGTTTAAGAGAAACTTGTATGGCATAATTAACCTATTGACCTCTATGTGAAGAATGTCCGAAATGAATGCACCACAGGCTGATAATGATAAAAGCTCTCTGTGGCTTATTGCTGTGCTCTTATCTGCATGGAGCATCATCTGTTTGTGCTCCATGCCTTTCCTTTCCTTACTGTTCTTGTGTGCGCACACATATGTGTATGCAATGCATGCGTGCGTGCACACACGAAAAAAAACAATGCTCATGCATATACACATGCATACACACATGCACACGCACATGCACATGGGTTCGCGCACCCGCACACACACATGGGCCCGTGCTCACTCGCCCATACACACAAAATGTGTAACTCGCCATACACCACATACATTGATAATGATGGCACAGCCAAGGTAAGTACTCAAGGTCTAACCAACACGTTCAGCTAATACATAGATCAGGCATTTGCTAAGTCATAGCCTCGAGACCCTCTTCTTAAATTCTCTCATCTTTGTCATTAATTCATTTATCCATCAGCTTTAAATCATGTGCAATGTGGTCTCGAAATTGCATGCAATGACACCTTGAATGAAACTCATCTGTTGAATTTACACAAGTATTTGAGGACAGACTTCATGCATTTCTTTCAACATACTCTGCTTAATCAAAGTGACTAACCTAAAACTCTCTCTCTCTCTCTCTCGCGTACGCACACACACATACGCACGCACGCACGCACACAGGCGCGCTCCGCGTGCGCGCGCTCGCACACACATACGCATGTACAGGGGGGGGGCGGGGGGGGAGGGGGGGTGGAGGGGGGCAGAGCGGAAGGGGCTTCTGACTCTGGGGGGGGGGGGGTGGTGGGGGGACGGGGGTGGGGGGGGGGCGGGGGTGGGTGGGGATGGGAGGTGGGTGGGGGGGGCGGGCGGGGGGGAGCCGGGGGCGGTGGGAGGGGCTTGGCGACTGAATTGATCTCTCTTTCCTGAGGCCAGTGAACCTACTGTTGAATAGGCTCTATAGTTCAGCAATCCTTGACTTGACTCGTGCTGAATTTTGCAATCCGGGGCGGGGGGGGCGGGGGGGAAGGCGGGGGGGTGGGGAGGGGGCCCTGTTTCTGCGGAATTTCGGTGTGACTGATAGGGCTTTCTCTCTCGGGGCGGGGAGGCGCAGCGCTTCTCTGATGCACCTGACATTCACTTTGAACCTGCAACTCTTTCCTGTCTGAATAAGAAAACAGGGTTGTTTAAACATTGTCCTTTCTATATAGTATGTATAAACCACACAACAATAGTGAACTGACGTTTAGCGGACCATGGACATCAGCTGAGCATGCTGACATGCAATATGGACCACTCGCACCCACCAACTAAATTAAACGTCATATGTCCTCCGTGTAGTAACTTACATGGCAGTTAAGTTCAAGGCTAAATCGCGTCGTCGGGGCTGTTTCGCAACCAGGAGACTGACACATCTATAACAAACTTAGATTATACAAACGTAGGATTTGCGAAATGCTTACGAATTTTTGTGATATTCAGAACGCCGACTCGCAACACAAGGCCACCATCTGAATTCGTGTAGTCGATTTCGGATTGCACTCCACACATTCAGATTGACACTGCCTCCTAGACAATTCTGGGACCCCATGCCACTTCGAGAAGGGGCGCTTACGGCTGATGCGACCCTCACCAGTTTTCTGCTCCTACAATTCTGATCGACATGCACTTCGAGAAGCGGCCCTTAGCGTCGGCGGCGTGGTGTTTCGAGACTCACCAGTTTTCTAGTGACAATCTGGATGCCCAGGTTTATAGGATTGCCCAAATAGTCATGTGTGTGACTTGTGAATCGTGTGTGGCCCAGTGTTGTGTACTTGAAGGCAGAAGGGAACACACCGTCATGAGATGAAATTGCAAGTAGCATTGTGTTGTATGCGCGCATTAATGGATTTATGTGCAGCTATGCCCCCCACATATGTCGCCCTGCGCGCAATACTTTATTAGCTCTTTTATATTATCCAACCTATCTGGTTCTGCTTCTTTTTCTTGCCAACATGCTTTCAGGCTTGTGTCAGACCACATGATGTGTAACAAGGAAAAGAAGGATTTTTAAGTGTGCCAAAGCCACGGGTTAATTAATGACCCGCTGCTGTTCGCCATGCTTGATTGTGCTTCAAAAAAACACGCGTTCATCTTTACACTGGATCAACTGAAATTCAATACAAGTTTTTTTTTTTCTTTTATTATTAAAGGCTACGGTTGACTTTAATTTTTGTTATCCACATGAGTGTTGCCGAGTCCTTCATAACTGCCGGCTGATTAACCCACGACCATATTGGCTGTGAGACTCGACGTGATCTGATGACACATAAAATTAAAACAGTCGTCTTTATCTCGTAAAAAGTGGATCTTCATAGCCTCTACTTTTTCTGTTTCTTCGTGGCATATCTTAACTCTATCAGTTTTCTTTTTCTTTTCAGCTTTGTGTACATCCCTCTCCTTTTTTGTTTTTCTTCTTCGTGTATCCAGTTCAGAATCCCAATCAGTTTTTCAGCTTTTATGTTTTTGTTTTTTCTTTATTTTTGTAAAATCCAAAACAGAGGCAAATTATACAGCTATGAAGGTACCAAAGAAAGTGAAAAAAAAATAAAGAAGCATTACAGAAGGTAGTTCTTTAGCGACGTTGCACCATCGCCAGGTTTTAGTTTTTTTTTTTAAAATAATTATGGCCCTTGGTGTTTGCTTCTTGGTCTGTGTTACCGTCTCCTTTTTGGTCTTTTTTCTTTTTCTTTATCAAAAATCCACAATCCCCCCCCCCCCCACCCCCCCCCCACCCCCCCCCCCCCCACCCCCCCCCCCCCCCTCACCCCACCCCCCCCCCCCCCCCCCCCCCCCCCCCCCCCCCCCCCCCACCCCCCCCCCACCCCCCCCCCCCCCACCCCCACTTTCTTTTCGTTTCTTTGTTTTTGTTTTTAGAACCTGACCCACCTCTGTGATTTTTCTTTTATTTCACTTTTAATGGCATCACTCTTATGTGCAGCCTCTTATTTTTAGCTCTCTTCTGCGCCTCATCATTTCGCCCTTTCCTAATAACAAGCCCACATTTAGTATCAAGTTGTCTGCCCCGCTTTTTGTTCGTTTTGTTTTGCAGGAAAATGACACAGTTTAAACTTCCACCAAGTAATTTCATGTTTGCCGAGCCTGTACCTGTTGGAGTCTGCTTGTCTGTCAGCCTGATTAAGCAGAAGAAACCTACATGGAAGTGATGTTAAAGAAAACTGACAGGCAGAAGGATGGACTGTTGCATCAGGGAAAAACTGATTAACCGTTTGGTGGGGGATCCAGATCAAAGACCCCGTGATCAAGGATTCCCTTCAAACGTTGGTGGGGGTACGTTCTCTTTACTCCTATGTGGGTGGGTGGGGCGGGGGCTATGATAACAGTGAAATTGAAATCATGAAACTCGCATATAGTTCTGTCGTTGTTTCCAGCGCTAGCGTCAGTCCACGCATCAATTTTTATCACGAAAAACGTCCTGTCATTCCTGTGATATGACGCTTTTTCCCTTGCTAAGCCCAAACGGATAGGCCAACACGTGGAGGGAGTAATGCAAAGACGAGTGGTTAGGAAGATATGAAAGCTGTCAAATGGCAAATAGACATTCAACATTCTTTCGTGAAGGGTACTTGTAAAGAGAAAAAAGAGTAGGCTGGTGCTGGTTCAAGTTTCTCTGGTTAACAATTATTGCCCTTCTCTGCTTAGCTTTAATGCTGCGTCGTCTTTGCGTGCCCTTTCTATTCTTCTTCCCTCCCTTCCCATCTTTTTTGTTGCTTCCTCAAATAATCTTGGGTCGAGTATGATGAGTCCAAGTGTACTGCGCCGTCATCAATGTCCGGCTTCTCCTCCAGTCCGTGCAGGCACACACAACGTAGATTGGACTTTTCTGTATATGGACTACAGCATGCCACCTGGCCGTCACAGCCTGCGATCGAGACAGCACGTACAGCAAACAGTGAAAGCAAGCAAATGCCAGACAGCCTCCAAACCGCACGTCAGCAGAAAGAGTGTGAAGACCAAGGTGACGGCCAAACGTTCAGGAGGTGGCCCAGGACCAGGGGGTTGACATTGAGGATGCCCGCCACCATGGAGGCCCAAACATCCACCACCCCAGACAAACCGCCGTCGTCCTCTGAGCAGGCTGGGCGTGCATACCACGAGAGCCGACACCGGGAAGAGAAGCGCGACGCGGACATTCCGGCTAAAGATCACGACGCACGCCCCAGACCCCCGTTCACTGTTTGGACCCAAAGACGAACGCCACCTGATGTGGAGTTTTCCTACCAAGCGTGCGAGCGGCAAGAGCTGCACAGCAACGAAAAGGCTAGGACTCACCTCGTCTCCACGATCTGATTCGGCAGACGTAGGGACACCAGACTGCCGACCACCAAGCATCCCGACGCCCCAGCGAACCAAGACGTCACCCAACCATGCTGCTTGGGCTGATCCAGCGCGCCTTATGGCATCAGGAAAGTGAATCAAGAGGGGGAAACTGGTGCTTATGCTCTCGCTCCACGGCACAAACGAAAACATGATGGAGAGAGCGACGAGAAGCACCACGGGGAATGCTAGCGTCGCGGACCTTGGCAGGTGGCCGGGATGATGCGCTGCGTCTCAAGCTTCACTGAGGGCGCCTCAGGGCGGATCCTTTCTGAGAAAGGAACATCACCAGAAAACGAGGGATAGATACCAGCGAATAAACTAGGGGCGGCCCACTGATGATGTAGGCTGGTCCGCACTTCAGCTCATCAAAACGTACGCCTTGCGTAATGCTAGGGCTTGAGCATGCTTTCCAACCGTTGAGGCCTAACGGGTGGATATCTACGGCTGTCTTGTTCAGTGTGTGTATTTCGTGTGTTACCAGTATTCGATGCCCCGACCGTCCGTGTGTCGTTGGGCATTGGCTTGTGACGTTGTCATAAAGAAGTGAGGTGGAAGGGTGATATGGTTAGTGGTCCACTGTGGGCCAGCGAAAGAAGACAACTGAGGTTACTGCCAGGGTGGGGGAGCTGGGTTTTAGCGAGTCCTCCCTACCACACAAATGCATAAGCTGCGAGCAGTTGCACCGCTTTGGTGCCCGCCCCCTGACGCTCTTTCCCATATCGATGTGGCGATGTCCGCCAGTAGCCCCTGCCACAAAACGGTGGTGTCGGACAAACTTTCCCGATACCAACAGTTTCATGGGAGCTTTTAAGCATACATGTCCATCATAAAATTTTGCACGTGATGGCCCGTTTTATAAACTTCATGGAGCAGGACACAGCGAGGCTCACGTTTCACGAAATCACGCAGGCTTGCAACGCAGGCTGAGACGATGCGCGCGCGCCGCGCGGTGCACGCGTACCCACACACAACACACACACACACCCACACGCCCAGCACACACACACACACAACACACACACTTACACATCATGTGCTGAATTGCGGTATTTGTGAGGACGGTCTACTGTACAGCCCTAATTTTGAGGTCTTTTCCTGATTGGTTTAAGAACAGTTTGGATCAAGCAACAACAACAACAGCTTTTGAAATACGGACGCTGACATGCCTGAAAATCAGCAATGTTGTTTGACCTAGTATTAGACCCAAAAATTAGCTTGCAAAGACTGCCGGACATTGGTCAGAAATCATGGAAAGTTGTGTGCCAAGAGATCGTGTGTGTTATCACTCTCATCAAATACCATTTTTGTGTGTGGACTGTTATTATTTGCGGCCGATTTATTGTATGGGTATTCAGTTTGAGCTTCATTCTACTGCTCACAAAAATCTGCAGACGTCTGCAGAATTAGGGCTGTGTCAATAGATAATCGGCAAAACAATAATCTTACGCCGTCCCGCACACACACACACACACACACACACACACACACACACACACACACACACACACACAACATATATAGATAGTATATGTATAATAGATGTATAAATCTCTGTGTGTTTGTGCGTGCATGCATGCATGCGGTGTGTGCGCGTGCGTGTATTTGCGCGCGCGCAGCGCGCGCGCGCGCGGTGTTGTGTGTGTGTGTGGTGTGTGGGTGTGTGCGTGCGTGTGTGAGTGTATGTGTGTTGTGCGCGCGTGTGTGTGCGGATGAGTACGCGCGCGTGTATAAACAGAGAGACAGACAACATAATAAATGAAACCCGAGTGTGTTCTGTTTTCTCTCCCTTCCTTGCTTCGATAGTCCATAGATTCCTACCCTCAATTTCTCCGTCTGTAGTCTCTTTGTTTCTTTCCGCCATTGTCGAAAGTTTTCTGCGGTCTTGAAGATTTCTCTCTCTAGTCACTTGGAAAGACGTATATTCGTGTGTCTTGTTGTTTGTTTTTTCATCTTTCGACGTATTTTTGCTTTTTTGTTGTTGCTGTTGTTGTAAACTCCAAATTGTTCCGTGTCCATTCCCCACCCCTCTGCTCGGTGTAGAGACTGTTTACAATATAAGATATCACAAAGAAAAGTTTCCCTGTTTGTTCTATGTTCTAGGCGAATTGGTACTGCAAGCAGCGTTAGTGTAAAAGTTATAGGAATATAAATGTTTTGCCGTCGTAAGCAAGGCTTGTGTGCTTTGAGTACCACTTGCGATTAAATTTAATCTAGATATCCGTCTATCTAAATTTCTATCTATTTAAATTTCTATCTATCCACCCATCCATCCATCCACCTATCCATCGATCTATCCATGCATATATACATATATACATACATGCACACGTACATACACATCCACATGCACACACATACTACATACATATATACATACACATACAACACATAAAAAAAAATACAGACAGACCTGCAGACACGCAGATAGACAGACTGACAGACAGATTTAATCCGTAATTGTTGTCTGACAGTAGGCCATAGAGATGCCATTACGGGTGATTAGCCAGTCAGGAATTTCCATAGCTCTACTGTCCACATCATGTGCGACAGGATAGATGTGTTGTAACCATTCCAGTCCTTCATGCTGTCCACCCAGGACTCCTTTTTTCGACCTCTGGGACGTCCATTCTTTCTGTACCGCGAGGGTAGATGGGTCGTGGACGCTAGCGAGGAACACAAGGCCCGAGAATCATGACACAATGATCGGCTGGCAAGCTTATGACGCTTGCATGATAACGGCTGAACAGAATTCTGATACTACCAGCGTAGTTTATGCCTGAGCTAACATAGATAACAGTGTGCGACAGGGAAAGAGAGAGATTTGGGAGAAGATCGTGAGGTGAGGTGTGAGGGAGCAAGAAGAATGGTCAGTGAGCCCCAGAGAGGTGAGTGGAGGATTTGGAGGAGGCGTCCCCGAGAGGATTGATGTGAGACGGTAGAGAGGTACGCGGGAGAGAGGAGGGGATTAGAGAGTGGCGGACTTTGGGGGAAGACGGCAGCGCGAGCGACCTGAGAGCAGGTGACGGGGTGGAAGAGTGTGCGAAGGAGAGATGAGAAGGATGAGAGGGAGGATCGTAGTGAACTTGAGGAGCAGAGAACCGAAGATGGAGAGAGGAGAGATGAGAGGAGAGGGCAGAGGGAGAGGACAAACATGCAAGAGGAGAGAGTAGAGAAAGATACCGAGGAGTAGCTGGAGAGCTTGCCGAAGAGAAAGAGATGTAGGAGAACCAGAAAATCAGAGACTCCAGGGAGAGATAGAGAACACAGGAGACGAGCAAGAGGGTGGGATCGGAGAGAGAGAAGCAGGAGTTGAGATAAGACGTGACGAAATGATTGCATTAGATGAGATTGAGAGAAGAGGAGGAGAAGAGAGGGAGGACGAAGGAGAAGAGCCAATGAGAGAGAGTGAGAACGGAGAGCGAGAGAGGAGAGAGAAGAGAAGAGGACGGAGGGGGGAGAGAGAGATAGAGTAGAGAGTAAAGGTAGAGAACCGGAGAGAGGAGAGACGAGATGAGGGGAGAGAGAGAGGGTGAGACCAAGAGAGGGAGAGACAGGAATGATGAGAAGAGGGAGTTGACGGAGAGTGGATGGGAGAGAGACCCCCCCCCCCCCCCATTGGGAGGAGGGCCCACAGAGAGGATTGGAGAGAGGAAGACGATGGAGGGGTTTGGGAGAGGGGGAGCAAGAGACGATGATGACGGAGAGGAGGGGAGAGATGAGGGAAGGGAGAGAGAAGGAGAGGAGGAGAAGACTAGGAGAGAGAGGACGAGAAGAAGGAGAACGAGGGAGAAGAGCGGAGAAGGGAGAGACGGGACGAGAACGGGGCCGAGCGGTGGACAGCAGACAGACAACCGAGGGAGAGAGAGGAGCACAGAGGAAATTGGAGGTAAGGAGAAGAGGATTTGGACGAGCAGATAGGAGATGATGACAGAGAAGAATGAGGAAGAGGGGAGAAGAGCGGAAGTAGAGACGGGAGAGGAGACGAGGGAGGAGTATGACGGAGAAGATTCGAGGAGGGACGGACAGGAGGAAAAGAGAAGGAGGGAAGAGACAGAACAGCAGATTGAGTAGAAAGACAGCAAGATGAGTGCTGAGAGCAGAGAGGTGATTGAGGGGGAGAGAGAGAGAAAAGTTGGTAAGGGCAGAGAGTGGACCCCCACCCCCCCCGACAGAACACAGCCCCACAGCAGCTGGACACGAGCAGCACAGACAGACCAGACACAGAGGCAAGACAGCAGGCAAGACAGACGACAGACAGACAGACAGACGGCAACAGAGGGAGAGTGGAAGGGCAACAAGTCACACTGCCCACGCACACCAGGCTGAGGCAGTACACCGCAGCCAGGACCCCGTACCGCGTACACCAGGGGAGAGCCGACGTACTAGCACACATCCCCAGCATGACCCAGAACAGGAACACGCTGCTGTTCATCCGGCCCAACAGAAGCCCCGCCCCGACACACCCGATCATCTGGCCCAGCGCCCCAAGGACGAACAGCGAGGCCG
>JADBJO010002282.1:319524-327395 GCA_016801955.1 Conus betulinus
CACACACACACACATGAACGCACAAGCTCGCTCCACATTCACACGCACCACCCCCGATCCTCGCACTCTCGCATACTCCCTCTTCACCTATCCCCCCCACCTAAAACACAATTACTATTACGTGGAGAGAAACACTGACATCCAAAAACATATCATGAATACAGCACTGGCACATGTTTGTATATATCAATCACATGCTAAAAGAACAATTTTCAAGTTTGATTTAAAAGAGGGCAGCGAGACAGGCGTAGCTCAGCTGATGTGGGAGACTGCTTCCAACAAAAAGTGCCTGACAGGCAGATGAACGTTGACTAAACGTTTTTTAGCACGACTGAAGGAATATGAAAGAGACGAGTATCAGAAGAAGCGCGGAGGTCACGTGACAGGATATACAAGTGCAACAAATAATTCAGATATTAAGGACAGAAGGATTCGGAGAGTTTACAGCAACAGGGAGATGCAAGTTTTGTTGAAGATCCTTTGCTGAACGGGAAGTCAGTGAAGGAAAGGCATCAGGGGGAAATTTTGGTCAAATGTTGACAAGCGAAAGATGAGACCGGCAGCATGATTTTGGACCTTCAGGAATGTCTCGATGACACAACACGGGAAGCCAGATAAAAGAGCATTACAGTAATCCCAAACGAGGAAGTACAAACGCACAGACAAGGCTTTTAATGGCGTCTTCGGAGAGAGAGAGAGAGAGAGAGAGAGAGAGAGAGAGAGAGAGAGAGAGAGAGAGTTAGTTCCTGTTTGAAAGGAAGACTCTTGGCCTATTTTTCCAAGGTTTCTGAATGGATTGAGAAGATCGAGGGCCTGTCTTCAATGTTGACAAACCAATGAAGCGAGCCCCCAACTTCAGCCTGGGCCAAGTCCTGTTGCCCTGTAGTGAAATAGCACTCTATAGATAGCATGCCACTCGTTAAGAACATCGGCCTCACAATTTTATTTAATGGAAAGAAGACAGGTGTCCGTAATTTATGCCCCTACCGGTATTTAAAAAAAAAAACGCCTTTCGGGCATTGCTTGTTTAATCAGGCTCTTGCATGATGATAGTGATGATGATATTAATAATAATAATAATAATAACAATAATAACAGTCTGTCTTGATTTAACTCAGAATGCTAACAAAGCAAATATGCATAAAAGGCGTAATGCATGTGATTGTTATCTGGAACATTACTTGAGACAATGACAATGACAATGACAATGAATACAGTTTAATGTCATCAGCAAAACCTGCTATTTGACATGGGGAACACTGCGTGAAACAAAATTAAGAGAAATCAAATAAAAAAAAATCAGAAAGCAAATAGAAATGAATAAAACATCATAAATAGCAGGCGACCAACAGGGCCTAGTCAATCAGTTGAGAGGACAATAGGACTTAATAGGAAAGAACTTTAATTCTACTTAAGTATTGAAAAGCTTCCTTTTTCGAAGAATATTTGCTTCTGCGATGTAACACAACTTTCGTGTTGCCAGGCATGCTTATTACACAGTATATATGACACACGAAATGCCAGGCCTCGTTTATTTCCTTGTATCTTGTTGTCAGCTAATTCAGTTTCACTCTCGCGATGTAGCAAATGACATATTCATTAAAACTGCACGTGAGCTACAAATTACACCCAGGGCTTCCTGGTTTTGAAACAACAGCGTGCTTTGACATTGAGTTGACTTGTCAAAAAAAAATCCATACACTTACATTCAGTGGCTGACATTGTGTTTCGAATCATTATCAGCTCAGAGCCCACCGATACTGGACCTCTTTGGAAGTCACTGACCTTTAATGTCGTCTGTTCGTCCGACAATCTCAAACGTTCAGTTCACACTATAAACAAGAATTTTTTTTTAAAGGTACTCGGGTGACGAAACGAGAAAAGGGAAACGACTCACCTGAATTTCGAGGGCGTAGGAGCAAGAGTCGACACTCACTCTTCCTGAGAGAAAATCAGTCAAACTGAAACGCACAGAATGTAGGATACACAAAGTACTAACTCAGTGCAGTTTTCATCCTTTTTTTTTTTCACCTCCAAAATCAAGAGCTAATAAGTCCATATAATCACGATCTTAATTTAATGATCGCAGTACGGCGTCATGTTAAAAATCAATGGCTGTGTGCACAAAGCTCGTACAGTAATTTACACACCACGGCTGTCGTAGTCCCGGGCCCCATAAAGTCTACCCGTCAAGTATATGTACTCTCGCTCCTCTCTCAAGCTGAGCGGGATTCCAGAGTCACCTGTCTATCTGAACCGTCCTTTCATGACGAGGTCAACACACCGTGGCCTGTTTGTAGTAGCTGAAAAGCCGTTATACATCATTCTACAGAGATCTGTTTGTCAAAAGCACAGGCGTCTGAAATGAATGCTAATACTCGCACGCCATTTGCCAGCAGAGAATGAAAATGAGGACAGCGACTAAAAAGTCCCCGACAGTAGGGCGAAAACCGTGACTAGGCCATGGAATTTATGTGTTCTTTTAGAATGCTAAGCTGGATGTTTCGCTGACCGTTTTATTTTTTTCTCTCCTTGTAATTCTATAATAAAAATATAAACGCTTATTGAAGATTCGGCAGAAACAAAGTGGTACAAAGAAGGAAGAGAGAGGACAAGAAGGTGAGGGAAGAGATGTAGAGATGAGGGAAGGGCACAGGGGGAGGGAGGGAGGGAGGGAGGAGGAGGAAGAGGAGGAGGAAGAAGAGAAAACATGAGGGAAGAGAGCAAATGGAGATGGAGGAAGAACTAGAAGATGAAGAATAAGATTAAAAACAAACAAACAAACACAGAGTCAAAGTCGTTTCAAGGTCAGCAATTCATGTTAATGTAACCCTTTCAAAGATGTCCATGATGATCTTATCTGATGCAAGCATGTTCTTTTCTAAAAATTGAGAATGTCAGCGCCATGCATAGATCTCATACAAAATCTCTACACAGAGCAGCTGTAAACAAATGAGGTCAAAGAGAAATGAAATAGAAACCAAAGCCTCCTCGTTATGTTGTAATGAATGAATGAATGAAATGATGAATGAATGTGGAATGTGGCTCTGTGTGTGTGTGTGTGTGTGTGTGTGTGTGTGTGTGTGTGTGTGTGTGTGTGTGTGACTTCCAATGTTTTCTGTCAACTAGACGCGCGCGCTGCGCGCGCGCGCGCGCACACACAGGCACACACACACACACACACACACACACGCACGCACGCACGCACGCACGCACGCACGCGCGCGCGCGCGCGCACACACACACACACACACACGGACATTAAAACAAAAACAAAACAAAACAAAAAACAACAAAAAGCTCGAATGTTTTAGAACAGGAACTGGCTTTTTAGTCTTTGCAGGCCAAGAACAGACAACAGCCAAGATCTATAAAACAAAATTCAATTCAAATGTGGAAGCTTCAAATTGAAGATCACTTAAAAGATGAAAAGCAGCTGATGGAATCACCATGGAACAGGAAGACACGCTCTGAACAGGGTATTACGTGAAACGATGATGGCACCAACAAACAACAAAAAGCCTTCTCCCAAGGGCGGGTGTGCTTTTGAAGTCTTCATCTCCGCATGTCAGCGTGGATTTTTTGACTGTTGAGGACAGACGACGCATTAAGACAGCTTCTCTGCCGGTGGATGGCAAGTACCGGAAGAACTTTCATTATCTCTACGAATCACTCACGGAGCAGCCTGGTTTGCTGATAAATCGAGCGTCCATGTCAATACCTCGCTGGAGACTGATGATAACTTAGTGGAGAACAATCACGGACCCTTTGCACTGTGACCAGCTCAGTGGAGACCCAGCCAAAGCTGTAGTGGACACAACAGAAGAGTAGGCAGGACAAAATTAATACTGAAACGTGATGCCAGAAATGAAAACATTGCCACGTATGCCACTGATGTTAGACAGTGTCATCCATCCGAATGCACACACACACAAACACACACACACACACACACACACACACACACACACACACACACACAACACACACACCACACACACACACACACACACACACACGCACGCACGCACACACGCACGCACACACGCACACACACGCACGCACACACACACACACACGCACGCACACACACACGCACGCACGCCACACACACACACACACAAGCCACCGTCTCCTCTTACGGGCTGCTTTACTCTGGTATTGCAGCACCGGTGCAGCCACTGTCCACATTTGTCTAGTAGACTTTTACCCCCTTGGCAGACTATCTGCCATATCAAGTCAATGAGTCTAAAGCCTTAAACAACAACAAAAAACAAACAACAACAACAACAACAAACCACCTAACAAAACGACAACTTGGCCCCTGTTTCACCAGACATAACCTTCGCAGTTATAGGTGTTGTCTCCCTTACGTTTGTCCACAACAACACGCGGATTCCGGCTGCCAATTAGCAATTATAACGATGACATTCTCCGTTTATTAAACCCAGTGAGTGCGTCATTGAAGCCCTGGGTTTTACTTTGAAGAACGACAACCGTATCCAAGGATACCACTGTCATTACTTCACAGAACACGGTAACAGCCATGGGGCCAAACCCATTCTGTCGACGTGTTCTTGGCTGAGCTGGATGAGAAACATCGTGCCTTCCAGCCCAGTTTCTGTTTTATGTCTCCCCAGTCACAGCCTTCTGCCATACTGTTAATGGAATGAAGCAGATTCCGTGACTGTAAGTTCACAATACTTCCAGACAGTTCCAGAGTAATGTCCCTTGTCTGACTTTTCGCTGACACCGCACCGAAACATCAAATGGACAGAGGACAGGATGACGTAATGAATGCTTTGACATGAAAGCAACAAGCACTTAGGTTGGGGGCATCACGGTGAATGTGTTTTCGAAACACCATGACTCCTGTTTGTCTCGTTTTTTGCCACGTCCTTTCAGTCTTTAAAGGGCTGGCTGTTCGTATGGGTATTTGTTTCAGGATGCTAGTTGTTGGTGATGATATACTTTAGAATCACATTCTCGAATATGCCCATTGCCCGCAGAATCGCATTCTTGAACATGCCCATTGCCCGCAGAATCGCATTCTTGAACATGCCCATTGCCCGCAGAATCGCATTCTTGAAAATCGCATTCTTGAACATGCCCGTTGCCCGCAAAATCGCATTCTTGAACATGCCCGTTGCCCACAAAAGCGCTTTCTTGAACATGGCCGTTACCCGCAGCTATGTGAATGGAAGTGGTCGAGAGCCTACAAGGCTATCAACATAGGCGCATCTCGTGGCAGAAAAGAACTCTGAAAGTGGAAAAACCAAAGCAAGTAAGAAAATATGATCAATATTTACCGTTAAAGTCGGAAGTCGTCAAAAGAAATGTAAATGTCCTGCACTCTGACCCTAAAATGTCCTGCACTCTGACCCTAAAATGTCCTGCACTCTGACCCTAAAAACGGTGATTACCGAAAAGGATCTTCGACTGAGCAGACAGGAGAAGGAAGAACTTTGGGAAAAAATCTACAAATCCACGGTTCCCATAAGACACCTCCAGCATAGTCCTAACCAGTAGAGTGGCTTCCTTCTGAACTTACAAACAGGTCTCATCTCTCCTTGGGACCAGAGACACTGGGAAATACGCCAACACATCACCTGCCAGACACCTAACATCGTCAGCGTCCTGAACTGTCAGCTATATTCACAGAACTGTTTGATGGTTGAGCCGACAACTTTGGCGAAAGGTCTGCCAATCGTAGAGCCCACGTCAAGAACCAGGACATAACTACATAGTTGCTAGACAGACTGTACCAAGTCCACACCTCTCTGATTCATCCCTCCTGAGGATCATAAACCGAAGCACCTGCCCCGAAGACAACTGTAATGGCATGCTAGTCTGGATCACACCCCCCCCCCCCCCCCCTTGGTTTGAACCATAGACGTGATCTGCTATTGCTTTGCCCTGCTTGTTGTCCTGCATGCCTTCAACTGGTTGCTTAAGTATTTGATATCAATAGGAAATATTGATCTAACAAAATCTAATGTGGGCAGATTCTTCTCGTACCGTCTGGAAATGTCAGTTTTTAAGCGTATATATCTTATCAAAGGCTTTATGCATTGTATTTTTTTCAGTCATAAAAACAGAAAAGATGTCTTAATTGTTGGTTTTGTGGGCCTACAAGTACGATAGCATTAAGAAGCACACATAAGTTTAAAAGAGTCAGGTCATTGCTAATTATTACAGCTCCCAAAAAATCGTGTACTTTCATCCCCCTCCAATCTTACACACACACACACACACACCACACACACACACACACACACACACACACACACACACACAGGTGCGCGCGCGTACACACACACACACAAACACACACACACGCGCGCGCGCGCGCGCGCGATCACACATTTGTATTGAAAACACTTGCGATACTGTAACCCTGTTCAAGATGTCTATGATCATCTCATCTGATGTAAGCATGTTCTTTTTCTACATAGTGGGAATGTCAGCGCCCATGCCTAGATCTCATACCAAAATCTCTACACGAGCAGCTGTAAACAAATGAGGTCAAAGAGATAAAGGAAATAGAAACAGAAACATCCTCGTTATCTTGTAAATGTAACACCTACCACACCCGGAACGAAAACTAAGTCAGTGACTTGATCTTAGCGTACATGAAGGTCATCACAGTAATACCTGTTTTAAACATGAAATATATTGTACAGTTAGTGACTGAGTATGCCTTCATAAATGATCTTGCATTATTTTCGGCCCATGCGGTGGTGGGTGGGGGGGGGTATTGTGTGGGGGGGGGTGGGGGGGGGGGGGGGGGGGTGTGGGGGGGGGGGGGGGGGGGGGGGGGGTGGGGGGGGGGGGTGTGTGGGGGGTGTGTGGGGGGGGTGGGGGGGGGGTGGGGGGGGGGGGGGGGTGGGGGGGGTGTGTGGGGGGGTGTGTGGGGGTGGTGGGGATGGGGGGGGTGGGGTGGGGGGGGGGGGGGTGGTGCGTGTGTGGGGGGTGGGGGGGGGGGGGGGGGGTGTGGGGGTGGGGGGGGGGGGGGGGGGGGGGGGGGGTGTGGGGGGGGGGGGGGGGGGGGGGGGGAGGGGGGGGGGGGGGGGGGGGGGGGGCGGGGGGGGGGGGGGGGGGGGGGGGGGGGGGGGGGGGGGGTGGGTGGGGGGGGGGGGGGTGGGGGGGGGTACTGAGGGTGGGGGGTGGAGTGGTGGAGGAGGGGGGAGGAGCGGCGTAGTCGGGGAGGAACACTACACTGGCTTGTTTTCTCTTATTGCAGTTTTCTCTCTAATAGAATAATAAATTCTGGTGTCCCGAGGCCCGTCTAATTAGGGTCCGCGCTTGGGATTCTCTTAAAAAACTACTTCCTGGCACGCTCCTCTTTTTGATGACTTGTCTCACTTGAGGTTTGCGCGGACCACTTCCTCCTCTGTTCCTCCTGCTTCTTTTTTGAGAATCGGAGGAGCATTAACCAAATTCCCGCTGTTTGGTGCTACTGCGCATATATTTGCATCTTTTTTCATGTCTGGTTGGAGCTCGTTAATCTTGCAGTTTCTTCGCCGTCGTCGCTGTCCACCTTGCAATCGTTTAGGGTTTGGTCGGCGATGATCGAAGTGCCAGTAGTTGTCACCCTCTGTAACTGCCAGAGGGGAGTCCAAGAGGTTAAGCTCTGAACCCTTGGGGTGGGGGCGGGGGCGTGTCTGGATGTGTCGGTCGAAGTGCTGCGGCCCTGCCATGTTTACTCTTCTTTGGATCCTTGCCCTTGATCATTGCCTTGCTGGTGGAGCAGGTCTGGGTCTCCATCAGCCTTTGTCCACTACTGACTTACTGCCCTGTTCTCAATGTTTTTTTGTTCATTAATGGTGCGCGGATGATGGAAAATGCCGCTGTCCTCCCTATCCACTTTT
>JADBJO010002283.1:17500-35000 GCA_016801955.1 Conus betulinus
CAGATGTGGGAGGTGAGGCATGGATGGGTCGGCAGGATGAAAGAATTGTCTGGAAGCGACGTTTGGATGAGGGGTGGGGAGGTTGGTGGGGAGAAAGAAAGGAGAGCACAGAATGTATGCGTGGAGGTAGGAAGGGAAGGGGGAGAGTAGTAGCTTCAGTTTTGTTTCTTTTTTATTTGCATTGAATCGATAATTGGTGTCACGTTTTGTGATCAAGAAAATAAGTCTAAGCTGTCACACAAAAGAATTTTAATTCGTAAGGGCTGTTCTTAAACTTTTATGTAACATATGTATTCTTAGTGATATGGTTTGCTGTTACGTAAAAGGGACCGTATTGTCATTACATTGTGTATTGTCAGGGACTTATTTTGCAGATTTTTCATGGTCTTTCTTGAAACTAAAGACATCATTTCTTTATAAGTGTGTGTGGGTGCAGGAAAACAAGTCTCCCTAGTTTCTCAACATCGACTTCTTTTCCCAAAGGCGTTTAATAACGTTGGCTCCTAATTTTCATCAGAGTGTTTTAACAACAACGTGTTTGATTTACGTTTCATTGCACGGTCTCAACCAGACGACTTCATGCTGATTCTCTGTGTGAGACTTGGAACTGTTGGCAATCATCATACACCCAGAGTGGGCAGAAGAAATACCCCACCCCTTTCGCTACTTGCAGTTCCTCATGGCAACTGGAAGGCATTCGGCACTTCCGGTGGACCTGTCTGGCTCTCTGCTGCCACAGACTGTCATTCTGTCACATTCCGCCACTGACAAAGTTAAGAGTTTCCAGTGTGAAGCACATGCACAGTGATCTGCATGCAGGCAAAGGCTACGTTCAGTGACGAAGCCATCTGGCTGAATAGCGAACAACACTAAGCTGGCACCCATCGTTATCACAGAGGGCAGCCCAGCTAGTTGAACAATTCTCTCGCGAACGGTACTCGACAAAGGACAGCGTCGAGACGAAAGTGCCCGGAAAACGGCACAGATCAAGGGGAAGGTAGAGAAATACAGTCCTCTCCCCACTTGATTTTTAAATTTAAAAACATTCCGGGCGCCAGCCTATCGTCATCCTTCGTACTCTGTGCCAACCGGTGTCCGCGATGCTAGGCGTGACCTCTTTCTTTCATCTTTCATTGCTTATACCAACACGATGCCATGTGTGACCTCTTTCTTTCATCTTTCATCGCCTGCACCAACACGCTGCTAGGCGTGACCTCTTTCTTTCATCTTTCATCGCCTGCGCCAACACGATGTTAGACGTGACCTCTTTCTTTCATCTTTCATTGCCTACACCAGCCAGAGTCAACAAATACTGTGCGTGCCCTCTTCTTCTCACCTTTCATTGCCTACACCTGTGACCTCTTTCTGTTCCAGAGGCTGTGCAAACTGCAGGGTCAGTTCACCCCCACCAAAACGCTCCCCCTCCACCCCCCGCCACCCGCCCTCCACCCCGACCACGCCGTCCTACCGGCGCCAGGAGGTGCTGCCCTCCCCGACCGTCCGGCGCGTCTCCCCCGTGGACCAGCACTACCTGCAGCTCATGGAGGCCGCCACTTCGGCGGCAGTGCCCCCGCAGTCCAAGCTGAAGACCCCAGAAAATGCCCGGCTCTCCGGTCTCTAGCCTGCCGTCCACGTCCCAGAGACTGTCGGTGGAGGAGTACCCACAGCAGCGCCGCGACTCTCTCTCCCCCAACCCAAAGAAAAGACTGGTCTTTTGACGGAGAGGGAGTCTGCCCCCAGATGCTGCAGGCCCAGCCACGTGTACGAAATTTTGACGCGCCTGCTTCACCCTACCCCAGCCCACGTCCGTCCGGTTCTGGCTCGGAAAACCCGTTCCCGTTCCCACCCTATCCACTGGAAGGGCAGCCGTTTTTGGCAGAGGACCCCCCTCCAAGGCCGCCGCTGTGTCCCTGGCGGAGTTCCAGAAGAAGATGACGTCTCTGGCAGCGATCCAGGAAAGCAAGGAAGCTGACCAAGAGGACGAGGAGGACGAGAGGGGAGGTCCTTTCTTCTCCAGCACTCGCCACATCTATGAAAGCATCGAGTTCCCGAATCGCCTGGCCTGGCAGAACGGTCGCTACACCCCCAAGAGAAAAAGATCAGGTGCGATGAATCTCACTGCTCTTCAGCTATTTCTCTTTTTACCATACAATGGTGTATGTGTTTCTGTTCAATTATTTGTTTGGGGGGCAGTTCGTTGGTTTGTTTGTCTTCTGTGCTTTACTCTTGGACTTTTAACTGATTGGTTAAGAACTGGAAAACGCACGTCCTAAGCATGATGCACGCGGTGCCTTTGAGAGACGTGATGTCATAAAGGAGGACCGGTTTTTGTCATCAGGGTATTGTTGTCAGCTTCATACACAACTGGGCCCTCTCTAAATCCTATCCCGTTCTTCCTCTTGAAAACGTAGATGTGCCTTTATCATCGTACATATTCTATGTGCATGCGAGGGCGCGTGTGTGCACGCATCTCTCTCTCTCTCTCTCTCTCTCTCTCTCTCTCTCTCTCTCTCTCTCTCTCTCTCTCTCTCTCTCTCTCTCTATTAGCTAATGAAAATGTGCGAACGTGCGTGCGTGCGTGCATGTGTGTACGTGTGGGTGGTGTGTGTGGGTGTGGGTGTGTGGGAGTGCGCGTGCGTGTGTCTGTATGTGTGGGCGTGTGCGTGCATGTGAACGCGCACGCGTACGTGTCTGATTGTGTTTGTGTAAATTTTCTTTCTTTTTTTTTTTTTTTTTTTTTTTCTTTTTTTCTTTATTTTCATTATTATTATTATTATTATTATTATTACTATTGTTATTGTTATTATTATAATGTTGCTGTATTCTTCACTGTTTCTGCCATTATTAATATGTGCAGTTTGTCCCAGTGAATGTTGTAGAATAGCAAGGACAGATTGGAAGAATAGGCACTGCCTAAAATCTTTATCCTTGAGTAATAAAGTTTTTGAGTCTTGAGTCTTGAGTCTCTCTCTCTCTCTCTGCGTGTATGAGTACGTCTGTATGTGTGTGTTCATGCGTGCACGTGTATGTGTCTATGTGCATGTGTGTGCACGCGCATTTGTTCATGCGTGTGTGTGTGTGTGTGTGGTGTGTGTGTGTGTGTGTGTGTGTGTGTGTGTGTGTGTGTTCTTTTTTATTAGTAGTATTTTCTTATTCTTCCTCTAGTATTAACAAACACGGCACATATTACTATTTGCAGAACCCGTGGATGACGGAAATGACGGTATGGCCATGTGCACATGCGCAGCGATGGAACGCAACTTTCCTGCAAATGGCGGAGTGTGCCTACAAACGTATCCGACGCATGGACGCCAGTCCTGCAGATTTTGACCGTTTCCGGAACGAACTGGCCCAGACAAACGAGATTCTGCGAGAGTCTATGGGGACTGATGAAGCATATCCGGACCTTTGCGACCACCGAAAGCGACCGAGGTGGTAAACCGCTGGTACTTTTGGAGAGTGATTGGCATGACTTTTTGTTTGCCGGAGTCTGCAACGTGGGATGGTCACTTCTCTCCCCATTTTGGCCATTCTGCGATATGCATGGGGTGAAAAAAAAAAAACTTCTGCAAGAAAATGCACTGACAAGAATTGTGACTTGACTGACGTTACATTAAACTTAGCATTTTTTTTTTTTTTTTTTTTTGCAACATTTTTTTTTTTCTTTTTTCTTCCAGTGAAAGTAATATATTTTCCGAAGAAAGAAGCATGTTGTATAGGTCAGACTAATTTGTGTGTATGTTTGTTAAATTATTAACGTCTGTATTTCAAAAAGCAAAGCCGTCCTGATTTTTAGAAGAAAAAAAAAAAAAACGACGTTTTTATTCCACTGAGAAATGTGGTCGTTGTGAATCAACATATCAGACATGTTAACAATCGTTGTTTCGCAGCATACTGATTATGTGTCGTCCATGAACACGTGTGAGCAATATTGTCATGTTGTGATACGTTTCTGTTAATGAGTGAGACGTCACCGAAAATATCATCTGTTCTTTGCCGTGGTGTGTTTGTCGACTGATTTCAGTGTGTGTGTGTGTTTTTCTTTTTCTCTCCATCCCGATCTGACAATATAGAAAGGGATGCCAGTGTTTGTCTGATTCTATATTCATCTTTGATCAATGTGTCAGGCACTGCGGTCAGTCTATCAATGCGTGTGGTCAGTTGCTGGGTGTTCCTTGATATTACTATATTCCAGTTTGTGATGTATGGCAGTGTGAGGCTACGTTATGTTACATCCTACTGAATATACGCTATGTGACATCATCTGAAGCTACGTCATGTTACATCATACTCATAGTTTAGACCCCCTCACCCAGCCCCCGTTGTTTCTTGTCGATGATCAGAGAGACGTTTCTTCCTCAGTGGTAGTTCCAGGACCAAAGAGATGTTTATTGCCCTGCAGTTGTTTCATCAGATGATCAAACAGATCCCATCTGGTTGTTTCATACTGGATCAAAATGACGTTTTCCTGTACTTGTTGGGACCAAAACCCTTGTTAGCGATAAGAGCTGCGTGTTTTCCTTTGCTGTGATTGGATGAAATGCGCCCGTTTGTTTCTCATATGACCAGTTCTCCTCACAGAGTCTATGTGGTTGTAGTTTCGGGGCCTATGTGATTAAAAAGAAGACATTGCGTCTTCCCCCACCTCCTCCCCCCCTCTCTGTGTTTCAGCCCACCTGAGCGCGATTTCTGGCTATCGGTGCCAGTGTTCTTAGGATCGGAACAAACAAACAAAAAACAAATTAAAAAAACCCACTGTAGTAGTCTAGACGGCCGTATTCGGCTTTGTCGGATACCAAAGCATCCACATCGCGTCTTTGTGTTATGAATAATCCCATTGTTGTTTATGAACTACTTCGCCATCGCTGCAACCACATTACCAGAAGTAAGGAAAGTGGACCCCATTCCCCCCCCCTCCCCCCCCCCCCCCCCCCTCTGCTCCCCCCTCCCCCCCTCCCCCCCCCCTCCCCCCCCCCCCCCCCTCCCCCCACCCCCCCCCCTCACCGCCTCCCCCCCCCCCCCCCTCACCCCCTTTGTCCTCCCTCCCATCCCTTGTCCTCCCTCTCCTCCTCCTCCCTCCTCCACACATCCACTCCCATACCTTGCCCCCTCTCCCTCACCCTTCGCCCCTCCCTCATCCATGCCCCTCACTTCTTCTCTGCCTATCCCCTCCCGTCCAACCTCCCCCTCCTCCTCCTTCCTCACTCGCGCTGCTCTTGACTACGTTCCAGTCCCCCGGGGGTCAAGACTGTTGACAAACCCTAAACGGCCCCACCACTCCGCTATCGATTAAAGTGCCTAGCTCGTTATCAGCCTAGGTCGGGCCATACACACACACACACACACACACACACACACACACACACACAGAGAGAGAAAGAAGAGAGAGAGAGAAGGTTGCTGTGAACTCGTGCCGGTTAGGTGGGGGTGCGGGGGGGGGGGGGGGGGGGGTACATTTGCACGGCGTGTTTGCGTGTTTGCATACAATGGGCACGGGCCTTGTATGACCCTAGCAGTAGAACGTCTGGAGGATTTAGGGGTGGGCCGTGAGGATGAGGGTGGGAAGGGAGATGGAAGTCAGTTTTGATTTGAAGGTATTTTGGCGCCGGCTGATGATGAATGATGAGGGTTTTTTTTTTTTTTTTTCATAGTTTGTTTTCAAAGTTCCAGACTGTTTTATTCTTCTAGCATCAAAAAAGTCATTACCGATTTATAGCAGCACAAAAGAAACCACTTAACTTTAACTTTGATCAACAGTAATGAGAATTTAGCGGGGAAGCCTGTATAAACAACATGATTTGATTTATATTAGTGGTTCCTGCTCGATGATACCATTTCTGAATGCCTAGATTTTTTTTCTCTTGTAAAAAACTCAAACGGTTGTAGCATCCGGGACATAGTTTCACAGTATGCAAGCTACCCGTCCAAGCCGGAGAAAAGCGAGAACGGGATATCCAGACCCAGAGTACTCTTCTACTAAACTACCCTCCCACCCCTCTTGTCCTTTCCTCAGTCAGTGAACATTGTTTTGGGGGCCCAAAAGTCGGGCGTGGAGCTTATCTGCTGGTATCAGACCGGTCCCTAACGACTCGCGTTATCTCAAGGAGCTCTCGCGATATCTCTTAGCCTGTTCGAGGCTCTCTCAGAGTGATGTCCCCTAGTAGCTCTCCACTCTCATGGAGGGACGGGCCACCAAGGCTGGGGCCCCGTGGTCGCTGTTTTCAGTACAAGGAGCGTCACGCTTCTTCAAGTCAGACGTACTTCACGGACTTTAAATTATTGACAGAGTTTATGATCTCGAGTCCTGGCGCCCCAAATCGCAGCGTCATCTCTCTCTCTCTCTCTCTCTCTCTCTCTCTCTCTCTCTCTCTCTCTCTCTCTCTGTGAACATTTTTTTTCTATTTTCTTCTTTTTTTTTTTTTGGGGGGGGGGGGGGGGGGGGGGTGGGGGTCTTGTGGGGTGGGGGAGGAGGGGGCGTGGTGGTCAAAGACTTTTTCGGGTTAGCTTTTTTCATTTTTTAGGTCTACTTTTTGATTGCAAGACTGTATATTTCTAATCACTATTCCAGTAATTTTCAACGGTCAATTGTTATCTTACACAGAAGAGAGAAGTGGACAAGACAAGTTATAATTGGTCATTTTTATGTTCACGAGAGAGAGAGAGAGAGAGAGAGAGAGAGAGAGAGAGAGAGAGAGAGGAGAGAGAGAGAGAGCAGTGGGAGGGAAGAGAGAGGGAAGGGGCGGGGGGGGTGGTGGGGTGTGGAGGCTGCTGGAATGTTAATGCTGGTAGTGACAGTTTATAGAACACACCCTCGTCTGCTCTCTTCTTGACGGTCCCCACGCGCCCCCCCCCCCCCCCCCCCCCCCCCCCCCCCCCCCCCCCTCCCCCCTTCCCCTGTAACACTGCCCCCGCGCTCTCCCCGTTCCCGTCTACTAAATAAGCTGCTTTAAATATTGTGAAACTGGACACGAAAGAACTTTCTAGTACCCATGTAACAATTTTATATGAAACAGTTTTTCCAAGAGAAATGAGAGCGTTCTGTTATTATGTAACAATTTATCATGAAACAGTCTTTGAAGGAAAACGAGCTCTTCTTCATCCATTCCCGGTTCTGTATACTGCATCAGTCCCTGGAGGTGTCTGTCTACCAAAGACTGATACTCCCTGACCGAGAACGAACATTTTCCTGTTCTGTGTTTCTGGAGCCGGTATCAAAGAGTTAGTATTCAGCTGCACTCTTTGGGTGAACCCTTGTAGTCAATGAGCTGTGCTGCTTTCAAGACGAGCGGTTTTAATCCAAAAAACCGTTACCACAGTTTTTCGATGGAGTGGGACTGAATACTGTTTGTAAATTAACATCCTGTCGTTAGTATCAAAAAAAAGGGGGGGGGGGGGGGGGTAAGGGTAACCGTAGGGATGGGGGCGGATGGCATTTTTGATGTCAAAGACAAAAATCTTTTCGTGTTTGTGCGACCACTGTTGAGAGCAATATTTGCATCATTGTTCCAACAATTTGGATCTCCTAATGATGTGAGAATGGTAATTAATTTAATAGAACTACAAACGACGCACTCTCTCGGGGATGATTGGAGGACACAGGGGACCTGCTACCTAAAAAAAAGAAAGAAACGAGGGACCGGGAAGGAGGGTGGGGGGGGGGGGGTGGGGGCGAAATATTGCATTCTCCATAAATACGACTCGGTACGTTTTTTAACAGGCCACAAGTTCTAGTCGACCACCATAATTATCAATATTCCCATACCTTCCCTCGAATACATTCTTTGACCTTCCTGACCCCTACCCCCCCCCCCCCCCAACCCCCACCCCCCCCCCCCCCCCCTCTTCTGTGCCCCCCCCCCCCCCCATCCTGCCCACTCTGTCCCCCCCCCTCCCCCCCCCCCCCCCCCCCAAAGCCCTACTTCACGGGCTGATTGGCGATGCAGGTCTATGAGAAGGTGATAGCCTACCTGTCGCGGGTACTGGACTCTGATTGTCAGGGGATGGAGATCCCCGCCTCTTCAGATTAGCCGCCCAGGCCTGAAGGACCTCAAGCATGCATTGTCAGTGATGTTGTCTCCCCTGTGGGTTATCGCTGAGTGGATTGGGTACCAGTTCTCTGATTTAACCCCCACCCCCACCTCACTCCCAACGACTCCTCCTCCCTCTCCCTCTCTCTACTTACCCCCTTTCCCCCACCTTCTTCGTACCCTCATCCCTACTCTCTCTCTCTCTCTCTCTCTCTCTCTCTCTCTATCTCTCTCTCTCTCTCTCTCTCTCTCTCTCCCTCTCTCTCTCTGTATCTCTCCTCTCTCTCTCTCTCTCTCTCTCTCTCTCCTCTCTCTCTCTCTCTTTATCTCTCTCTCTCTCTCTCTCTCTCTCTCTCTCTCTCTCTCTCTTCTCTCTCTCTCTCTCTCTCCCCTCCCCTCAACATTGGAGCAAATATCGGGAAAGGTCGGGGTCGTCGGGTGTTTGCATGGCGAGGTCACATGCACGTGTGTAGCGGCATAGTTATGCGGAGGCCTCGGGATTATGCCACGCGCACACACCCTCTCCTCTCCTCCCTCCTCTCCACTTCACACACCCTCCCCGTGCCTCGTCGTCTCTCTCCTCTGCGAGCCTTTTTCCCCATGCCTGCACTCTCTCTCTCTCTCTCTCTCTCTCTCTCTCTCTCTCTCTCTCTCTCTCTCTCTCTCTCATTGTGAATACGAGTATTTGTTCAAGAACCATTTTGCAGCAAAATTCATCAAATCATGGAGTACAACAAGCATAGGCTTATAAAACGTACTCTTACAAAGAGTACAGTTGCTGCCATCGCGTGGTTAGTTTCTGTACACTGGCATGTCTTGATCGTGATGAGTGTTGTAGCAAGTCTGTTGGTTTGTTATGCTGCATACTGCTGTGTTTTCGTTGTTGAAGTCATATTGCGGGTCGTGGAGCCTAGTTCCCTGGCTTGGAGGTCCATTCCTCTCTGACCAGAACTGATTGGTCAATCATCCAGAGTTTTTGGGGGGGTCAGCCATTATCAACTCCTCCCTTTCATTGTGTGTCTTCAGATTGTCCAGTATTCCCTAATGTTTACTCCTCCTGTGGTGGGCACCACTTTCAACCGCACCCCTTCTTTCCCGTTCTCCCCCGATTCCCCCCCGCCATTGCCCTTCTCTAGAACACCCAAAGACTGACGTCGCGTGTAAGAAACTCGAGAGGAAATGACGCACATGACGGTAACCTAAAAAAGCTGTCATCAAACTTATACGAAAACAAAGTACAGCTAACTCTCTGATTCTGTATTAAGCCTTAAAATCCAAAGAAATGCGAAGTATTGTGCATAATGGTAGAGGTGGGGCCGTTATTATACTTCAAAGTAATCAATGAACTGCTTTTCTGTTGATGATAATGGGTGGTCATCAGACACAATGTTTCTCGTTGTACTTATTACTGCTGATATTGACACCGTGTCTGTGTTTGCTGTGAGATGTGCTATTTATTGCAGTGAATTGTCAAAGACCTCTCTTCCCTTGGGAAATCCCCCCCCCCCCCCCCCAACCCCCCACATCCTTTCCCAGTTATTTTTGCGGTTGAAGTTTGGGTTTTGCTGTGATTCCAAGAAGAATGTGTTTTAGTATCTCATTGTGATTCCATTGGAACATATTCATTCCAAACCTCATGATATCCAATGCACGTTTTTTATATTTGGCGTTCTCTCTCTCTCTCTCTCTCTCTCTCTCTCTCTCTCTCTCTCTCTCTCTCTCTCTCTCCCATATATCAAGGATGATGCATTTGAATATAAATGCATTCATGCTATAAGCCTGTCTGTCTGTCTGTCTGTCTGTCTGTTTATCTGTCTGTCTCTGTGTGTGTCATTATTTTCTTTTCCCATACACTCATTTGTATATTTTAATTTATGCAACATTTTTTCCCCGTAGCACATCAGTGTGTGTCAACTGTGCTCCATTTGCCAGTCTCATACTGTGACATTCCAACTATGTACATATCACAGACGTTATTATCCACTATCAACCTATTTATTTTCTTAAAAAAAAAAATAACATCTAAAATAAATCATCTCAGTTGATTTTCTACCTCCGTCCCAGAATGAAATCCATTTGAACTTCAGTTTTAAAAAAATGATATCAAAAATGTTCATGATCTGTATATGTTGTTTTATCTCTAACACTTATTTTGTGTAGTATGAGAAAGTTTACTGTTGAAAATGATAACAGCTTTGGTAACAGCTAACGTGTAAAGGGGAGAAAAAAAAAAAGCGCCGGCCGAGCGCGCGCGCGCACACACACACACACACACACACACACACACACACACACACACACACACACACACACACACACAAGCACACCACCATCATCATCATCATCATCACCACCACCACCACCACTATCACCACCACCACCAACACAACAACAACAACACAACAACAATAAACGAAATCTTCACACCACCTCTCTCCCCCCTCCGTCCATCCCTGCCCACACGTAGAAACACCAGGGCATGCGCAAAAGCACTTTTAAAAGACATTGTTCAAGAGAATATATCCTTCAACTTTATATCGTTTTTGCATTTTGTGCCTGAGCTAACTTTTCTTTATCTTGAAAAATAGAATGTCCATGCGTTTTATTCTCTTTAAAAGTCATTTTTATACTAATATTCAGATTTTTTTCAAATGTTTCATTGAAATTGATTTTCGTGGCGTCACCACTCATGTAGTCTGTTTTTATTGACATCCGGGTGATGAAATACAAACGGCGCTTCTACTTAAAAATAAACAATGAAAAGCGTGTGCTATTTAAACAATATTCAGAAACAACATACATTAAGCATGTGTTCAAGCCAAAGTGTTCATTTGAAAAGAAATCCCTCTTGAAACAAATATTTGGATCAAACGAAAAATATGTGTTCACGACTTATTAATAAATCAATTTGCAAAAATTGCTTCCTTGATTTTTGAGAGCCATAGCGCTTGTATACCTTAATGCAGTTATTTTAGATACTAATTTATTCAAATTTTTGTTCTTGTTTTACTATTTATTAGAATTGGAGTGAATAAACGTTTGAGTTCATATGCTTTGTGGTGTTTTCTGAATTTCTTATACTTATGATGTCAGTGTGTGTGTGTGTGTGTGTGTGTGTGTGTGTGTGTGTGTGTGTGTGTGTGTGCGTGCGTGCGTGCGTGCGTGCGTGTGTGTATGTGTGTGTGTGTGTGTGTGTGTGTGTGTGTGTGTGTGTGTGTGTGTGTGTGTGTGTGAGGGATGTGTGTGTTCTGTTTGTCATACTGTAAAGGCGATTGCATTATCTAATTGAACATTTTCACAATGGTATAATTTTATCATTAAAAAAAGCAACAAAAAAAAAGAGCAAAAGAAAAGCAAAAAGAGGAAACAGAAGAGGGGGAGGAGAGAGGAGGAGGAGGAGGAGGAGAGAGAGACAGAGAGAGAGAGAGAGTGTGTGTGTATGTGTGTGTGTGTGCGTGCGTGCGTGCATGCGTGTGTGTATGTGTGTGTGTGTGTGTGTGTGTGTGTGTGTGTGTGTGTGTGTGTGTATGCACGCATACTTGCATACACGCGTACATGTATGTGGATATAAGTGTATGAGTGAACGTGTAAGCGTGCGTGTGCTTGCGCTAACGCTTGTAAAATGTGTGTGTGTGTGTGTGTGTGTGTGTGTGTGTGTGTGTGTGTGTGTGCGTGTGTGTGTGTGTGTGTGTGTGTGTGTGTGTGTGTGTGTGTGTGTGTGTGTGTGTGATAAAGACTCTCTCTCTCTCTCTCTCTCTCTCTCTCTCTCTCTCTCTCTCTCTCTCTCTCTCTCTCTCTCTCATTCAGTAGCCAGTCATTGTTTTCATGAAGTTTTTCAAAGGGCTTTGTCTGACAGGGTGTCACCTGTTTCAAATAAACCATGAATCACGTGAAATCAGGCTGCTTACAGTCCAGCAGGTAATGATCGTATTTAAAGGCTCCGATTTCAGGAAATGAATCTTTTCTTATCATGTTCATGTTCATAAGTTCTTTTAAATGTTAAGTATATCACAACTACAAAAAAAAAACACACACACACACACACACACACACACACACACACACACACACGCCTACACACATACACACTGTCAGGCTCACTAAGACCTGAACTAGCTAAGGAAGGACAGACAGACTTACAGACCTACAATACCTAGCGCCCCAACTCAAATAAGCAGTCCAAAAACACATGACCACTTCACACATATAATTTCATCAAACCACGACACCAGGGGTCCATAACATTGATTATTCCACTCACTACCCACACGATCACTGTCTCTCAAACTCAAATATTCAACCCCTTGACACAATTTGCACACAGATTTCTAGTCACACACCCTCCTGCACAACAAACTAACATACCGAAATTAATTAACGACTGAACTTAGTTCGGGTCAAATCCCAATGTGCCCAGCCTGGTGTGATGCATCGCTACCATGCAATACAACCCACACGACCGTTAACACCTTGGCTATTGGCCCAACAGGACATCGTGAATCCGAGACCTACTCAACAAATTCACTTACTGGCTCATACACAAGCCAGCAACCAGGGAATGAACTCCGACACAATGACAGACCAATCACTAATATAGAATGCCCAAAACTACAATTCTGTAACACATACATTCAAGGTTAACTAAACCGCATTACAATCCAACAACTAGGCACTTAAAGCACGCATGACCAATTGATAATTCAATAACTGGGTTGCTATGAAACACTTGCACAGAATGGCCCAACCAAGTTACCTAAAATGTAAGAAATGTTTATCTAAATGTCTCTTGCCACCACACAAAAGACGAATTGTCTTGAAACCCCGTGCGGTTTGCGACACACACAAGCAATGACTAATTCACCAACAACACTAAACCAACTACTGTGCAATGATAGTAACTAAATAAATTGAAAGTCACTAAGGATTTCTACTGGTGTCTGTCACACACTGGGTAGTCCGCTCCAAGACCGATGAACGACGGCACACTCTCTTGATCCTGGAAATAATGTCCAATGCTGTTACCTCAAAACAGCCTGTTCATCGTAAACATTCATCTGCACTGCTTGGAACTGTCACAGCAACAGGAACAGTAGCCCACACTGTGCCACTCCTCACATAGAGATCCGTCAACAGCTTAGGCAGGAGCACAGGGAGATATCTTGAACCAACACGTGTCCGGCCCAACTCCGAGATGGGTTGTCCAGCGCCACCAAGGCCACCCCCAGACCGGTACGTCAACAGCACACAAGTCTTCACCCCAGCAGAGTTTCAGGAACACAGGTTACAGTCCAACAAGAACGCAGCACCCAAGTCTTCACCCCACCAGGGTTTCAGGAACACTGGTTACAGTTCAACAAGAACACAGCGCGTTCACCAGGTTTTCCAGTCGCACCATGGCTCCAGGGAAGACACTGGTACCAAATATAGAAACGGCACAAGTCCCTCCGCCTCTTCAGTGCAGCTCCAGCAAAACCTAGGCTACTTCCTGTTTCACAAATTACAGTGACGACAGTCCTTCCAATGTACCTCTAACAGCGAGAAGAATACTACACAGAAACAGAATCAGTCCCCTCCAGACTCAAGGCAGCTCCGCTAATCCGTAAGTCAGAACCCTGAACACGAGGTTCCTAAAAGGATTCCCTGGGTCTTCCCAACATAGAAAAACGACACACAAAACCCTCAGAGACTTCCACTCTGAAACAGCTGCAGAATAACACTAAGCGACCATTCACCTAACCCCAGCCTGTTTTATTGTAAACTTGGCTATGATTGGATAATTCAACGTAAGCTAACTATGATTGGGCAATTCACAGTGAGGATGATGCATGACCCAATTTCCCCACTTCCACGGAAAACATTAAAGAGTTCAAGATATCTCCCTACCCTCCCCCAAGCTGTGCTGTCACACAGATATCCACTGACGCACACACACATGCCTGCGACGTGAGCGGAAAATGTTCGCCGGCTCACACTAGCACACATAGAGGGAATATTGACTTTGATGCGAACTACACAAGATACACTGACATGGAACATGATCAGTCTGCACATGCAGAAGTACAAACAAGAGTCGCCTAGCGCCTCCAGTAGATCTATCTATAACATGTACTGGCTCAAGTAACAATGTCAGTGACCCCTCCCCACCCCAACACACACACACACACACACACACACGCACGCACGCACGCACGCGCACACACACACACACACACACACACACACACACCACCTACTGCCAAACCAGCCCGCAGTCTCATGACCAGCTGTGTGGGGAGGTTTTTACGGTTTGAAAACTCATCTCTGTCAACTCAGCAGTAAACGAAAAAAAAAAAAAGTTATCAATGAAACAAACATTTTACTTTGAAAAAAAAAAACTCGAATTAAAAGAATTTAAGAAAAAAAAACTCATTTTTTGACACAAAGAATATATAAGTGTTGAGCGTATTGACCATTCATTCCATGCTTGCCTTTCCATTCGTCACCTCCACCATTTTCATCCAACCGACGTAGTCGGTGGTACCGTCTCTTAGAAGTTTTTTTTTTTCCCCTCCTCTGAAGGAAGCTCCATTAATAATATGTTGAGCTTCTTTCCATCAATCGATTATCTCCTCTGAGCAAAGAAAAATAAATAAATAAATAAATAAATAAATTTTTAAAAAAAAAACAGAAAGGGACCTATTACAGAGTTGTCACAACCCTGTCTCTGATATTGCTTCTCCTGTTTCTAAACACTACATCTGTAACACTAGCAAAACAAACAATTTTTTTCTGTAACCACTACAGAACAGTGGGTTAGTCTTACGTAGTTGTGCACCGCTACCATTGCTGCTCCGTTAACATCTTTTCATTGGTCAATGAAACGGTCCTATTCTGTTTCTTCTTTCTTTGAGTGTCCACCTTCATCGAGCTGAAGATTCTGACACTTTTGTGTGTATGACCATTTTTTATCCCGCCATTAAGGCAGCCATACTCCAACTTCGGGGAAGGTGCATGCTATGTGTAACATGTCATCCATACCAACGGCCAAACTGACCTTCTCTTCCGAAAATTGGTGATGGAATTTTACGTGTGTGTGCAAGATGTTGTACGTGCGTTCACACACGGAACCTCGGTTTTTATAGTCTCATTTGAAGGACTGTATGGGGAATGGAGTCAGAACCAATGTTAACTCCGAGGGAAAAATCCCCCTGTACCAAAACTCGAACCCGTAATCTCGGGATCACGAGTCCGGCGCTCTACCAACTGAGCTGTTCGGGTCCCCTGTTCTCTCCGCTGAGACACACGTGAGCACGCCGTCTCCTTATTGTTACTGTTTGATCATCAACAGCTCGCGTAACACTCAAAGCCACACATAACTGCCGTTACATATGGTGCTGAGAGTGCTGAATAGGTAAATAATAACAGACTGAATGATGAAGGGTGAAAAAAAAAAAATCGCCCAATGTGTGGGTCTCGAACCCACGACCCTGGGATTAAGAGTCCCATGCTCTACCGACTGAGCTAACCGGGCTCACAATCTTTATATCATTAATAGTTTTTTTAACGGAACTCAATCAAGTCAAGTCACGCTGATCAATCCAAGGCGGTCAGGGGACACAATCAGCAGATGAACTCCGACGTCTCTTTCTCTCATCAGAATGAAGTTAACAGGCGTGAACCAACAGACAGATAATGTTGCTCGCAAAGGACCCTATCAGGGCTGTCAACCCGTGGAAGTCAACTCTCAAAGTACATATACAACTCATTGAAAAACATTTCCTAAAAAAACACATTGGAATTTCGTTAAAATCTTCCTAAATGTAAAGTTTTTGATCAAAATGAAAAATGTTGAGCTCTCTTCAAAAACTCAAAAATCACATCAAGTGAGACATCTATCTCTGAACAAGGTTTTCATGGAGTCTTCTGCACAGTGTGTAAATCTGACATCAAGTAAGTCCCAACACTCTATATATAACCATTATAATACTGTGAAAAGAAATTTCTTTTAAAATATTTTAAATTGTTCTTCCAATGATAACAGCAAACAAATATCAACAACACGCATATGAATGAATATGCAAAATCAAGAAGGGGGAGGGGGTGGAGAAATAATGACATACACACACATAAAGACATACTAGACAAAAAGCATTCTACCAGTTCAATTGTTTAAAAAAAAAAACTTCAAAAAGCAAACAAAAAACAAAACAAAACAAAACAAACAAACAAACAAAAACAGTAAGGAGCGAGTCACAAATACACTACTTTTTTTCGTCTGCAAGACAGTCGAGGAATATGTACATCCACTATACCTGATCATGCAGGTAACAGTCATTAGATACAATCCCACAATCATGAAAAAGTTTTCTAAAATTTCTTCAATGTAGCTGTTGTTGTCGACCAGTTACTGCCATCTTTTGTTTTCCACGCCTTTACGTCATTACATTAGAAACATCAACAAGTCTGTCATAGGGACACCATTCTCTGTTCAATTCCATGCACTTCATTTCTAAACAATAATTATATTTTCTATATCTAATATATGCTGTTAATATCTCTCAGGAAGTGTTTGATAGTTGATTTTACTTTGTTTATGAAGAGATCTTTAATGGGGGAAGGAATAATAAACAGTAAACAATAAACGGGCACGGCAAGTCTTTCTCCAGTAATGAAATTAATTACACGCCAATCATTCCAAACGAATGTTGCTGACGACACCAAATCGCAAGAAGAAATGCCAACACAGAGAACACTGAACAAACATGTTAAACAGATGTCTAATTGTTTGTTCTGTGTGCTTGTTTTGTCACTAATGCTGGGGAATTTGGTTTCGGTTAGGAGATATCGGCGTGTAATTAACTTCACCATGAGAGAAAGAGTTACCCTTTTGTTCGTTATAAAATGCAATGTTTATGATAACCTGACATAGTATGCAATATGTATTAATAAAGAACACAGAGACGAAAAGCAAAGACAAAATGTTAACAGTGTAAAGAATCTTGTTGACCTTACAGTTTAAACTCAACATTATCTGCCCTATGGACACAATACATGTTGTCTTGAAGGGCTGAAGGTCAAGGTGCAGATCGATGGGAAACATGCGCAGCCATTACTTTTGTCCACATACACCTCCACATAGTAACGTCCTGTAAGTTGAGCAAGGAGCCCTTACATTCCTACTTTCAGCGCTGAAGATGTGACTCCTTAACACCAACACTATCCAACACTGAAATTCAAAATTAAAAACCGAGCCAAGTCAAATACCCCTTTTAAAAAAAAATGCAGCTCAGCTCACCCGTCCTTTTGCACATCAGGGTCAAACAAATCATTGACCTCGTTTGCCTCATTAATTCTGTGAGTGAAAAATAAACAGTCACTGCTAAGCCTTCACGTTCTACAACAGAACAAAATGAACACGAAAAAAAAAAAAATCAAAACAAGAAGAACGAAAAATAAGAAGGAAAAGTCAACAAAAAAAGGAAGTGTTTGAAGTT
>JADBJO010002283.1:42500-50000 GCA_016801955.1 Conus betulinus
TCGTATGTGGCGATCCCGCTCTCTCGCCCGGGCACGCCGAGTGGACTGGTTACTTATTTTTCCCTTGTTGATTGCCAGGCCAGCTCTCTCTTTCTCCTCTCCTCCGGATCCTCCTCGCGTCCCCTGAGCAATCAGGTCTCTCTCTCTCACAGACCGTGTGCGGTTGTCCTGGATCCTCTCTCTCTTTCACCCCCGCTTAGGCCGGCTCTCTCTCTGGTTTGGGTGTGGTGTGTTTTGGGTGTGTTGCATGTGTGTGTGTGTGTGTGGGTGTTTGTTGTTGCCGCCCCGGGTGCCCGTACGTCTGCAACTGGCAAAGGAACGTGGAGCTGAGCGATGACTCCGAACCCAAAGGAGTCTCACAATCCTTTCCGGTGTTATATCTTGAGAACCCCGCTGTCCGTTCCACTGACCCATGACCAATGGCCCTTAGCAGCGCTCAGGGCCCGCTGTCCTGCACGTGGCCAACTGTCCGTAATCGGCACGTAACAATCAGAGGATGTATGAGGAGATACATAGCCGGCGATCAATACACGCGTGATACGAGGACGGGACTCTGCCAACTTAGTAGGAGATCGGTAAACGGTATTAGATGAATTTCCTCCCTCCCCAGCTCCGGCGGTTGTGTAGAGAGATGAAGAGTGAGTGAAGGGTCATTTTTTTGGTCTGTGCTATAACATCGGACTTGTCGACATCAACAGCAGATAAGCTAAGTGGGCTTTGTGTAAAAAAGTTCTATATGCAAACCGACCCTGGACCGATCACACCAACTTGAAAATAACATCCTCGCTACACCGGGATTTCGTGGAGCAGAAGAGGAGGCGAGAGCGGCAGCAGGGGGAAGAACTACAGAGTTTGGTGGGAGGTGGGGTGGGGTGTGGATGGTTTGGCATAGGGTGGGGGCGGGGGGTGTGGGAGTAGTGGCTCGGGGGGAGGGAAGCGAGCACGAGTGGTGGATGCAACGCTCAATGTGCGTAAAAAATCATACCTCTCTCATACAAATCCGAAAACAAGGACGATGGAACGTTGCATACCTGAAACAGAAGCGAGCACAAGAATTGTCGGAGCCTAAGGTCTAAGTAGCTACAGGGCAAGGGGGACTGCAACGTGGGAGGTGGAATCGCCAAAACACAAAACCGGGAACGTGATTTTCTAGCTGTTCTAGATATCGGATAAATACTAATAATGTTTCGCACACTAGGCGGCGAACCCGATGTGTGGGAGTGTTTTAGCAGCCAAGATCGTCTGAGGGACTGAAACATAAACAAAAGGCTGAGGGGACAGGTAAGGGTTGCGTTAAAAGAAAAATAGCTAAAAGGTCAGGAAAGTAAAACCTGAGAATCACAGTTTTTTGTGGGCTGGCAGATATACGCACGATACAGGATAATGTTTATGCATAAGAGCAGAGAGACATAAGCTATGGTGCCTATGATGAAATGCTGGGTGATCAAAGATGATGATCAGGTATAAGTAACAAAAATAGTAATCATCCAGTAAGAATAAACATGAAGAATACCAGAAGCGACGAACATATCATACTCATTTGTGGTGGCAATCTGTCTTGGATGATATGTGATATGAATCCGGGTGATAATGGTGCCAACTTGGCTACAGATTTCGCGGGAACAACACAAGAAGACAAATGATATCAGGTGGGGAAATCAGGTGAATAAATAACGGGGGATGTATAAGCAGCCAATGGCCGAATGAAATACACAGTAACAAAAAATGAAGAACGATCGTGAAAATGACAATTTAAACAAGGTTTCAAAAAAACCCAATGGCAAATAGAGACCGGCTAACTGACACGAACTGTGGTGTCACTTTCAGAAAGTAAGTGACCGGACTGAAGTCTTGGCCCATGATCAACAAACAATGCAATCAAACCGGTCAATAGGGGTGGGGTATACTTTGTTGGGTTGTTTTGTGGATTTGTGTTAATAAAACCTATTTTGGGGGGGTTGTCGTTTCAATTGGCCTTGTCTCAAAGGAACCCTCCACAGTTTTTCTTCTGTCTGGTGTGTCGGGGTGGGTACTTAACCTATCTTCGCTTTACTATCAGATTCCGACCTAGGATGTCAAGACACTTTCATGCGAGAAGGTTAAACTTCTCTGAAGACTGAACGTGGTGTCACCAAGAATTGACGCCCTCACTTTTTTAAGAGTATCCTCCAGTTTCCTCCGGTGTAAGGTTGAGCTGCAGAAAAACCTCTATAACCCGAAAATGAATAAATAAATAAATAAATAAATAGCATAAATAAATGAATAAATAAGACATGAATAAGGTAATAACAAAGAATAACAAAGACACTAAAAAGGCACTCTGTAAAAGCGTAGACCTCTGCGGGGGTATAATGGATCTACACCGCGTTCTTCACAACAAAACGACTGTCAGAAAAATGTTCGGTCCTGGGGCCACCCCACATGTGCTTTTGTTCCCCAAAAAAAACCCGAAAATGGTGTCAAGATGGGAGAACATCAGCAATTGAGTGTCTGTTTCAGGGTAGTCATGGAAACTCAGCTTGGTTCGTTTCAGAGTCAGTTACGCACTGCGGACCGTGTATAAGGTGATGAGACTCCTAGAAATCGCAATGTCTGATAGCGAAGCTCAACTCGCCAGAACCAGCTGAACAAGATGTCATGGGACCTTTTTCACTGTCTCGGAAGCATCGCCAGTAAAGACAGGAAGTGGCAGACGAGGACGTGTGACTTCATCAAGATCCAATAAAACCAAGGCAAAACTTGTGTTCACTGTCCTCAAAAACCCAGCTGTGTAACCGCCCCAAAACCCGCCCATCGACCTCTCCACCAAACAAGAACTGTTCCCACGTCAAAGGTCCAGCTGGATCTTATGATGTGTTGCTCAGAGACATGGAGAACTCACCAACGCTCTGGAACAAACAAAACAAGTCTGCATGGCTTCACTTAACACAGCCATGTGACTAAACACTCTTAGTCAAACGGACTGAAAAAGGAATCCCGTGTTTGGAGAACGTTCGCGCAGAACCCACCACAGCCTGCGGGGGGACGGTCCGTCGAAGCCTCTGAGGTGAATTGGTAACGCGGATACATTCGGCGCGCATTGAAACCTGGACACATCGCAATCGCACGAGCACGCACTGCTTCTGAACTCCTGGTGTCGTACCACGCAGGACGGCCGCCAAGCATGCGAATGAGAGTGGAAAGTGGAGCGTGTCGGGCGAAAACAGGAGACGGCGCAAGAACAGCCCTGGGGAAGGCAAATTGAATCTCCAATCGACGGCGCTGGGCCTGCACGGAAGGCTCAGTTCACGACGGGAGAGTAGTCAAGCAGGAAACACACACTGCTGACGGAAAACCTATTTGTATACTTGTCCGATTAACTTCACAATTCTGTAGCTGACCGGACCACCACACAACCCACACACACACACACCACCACCACGTCCAGTGACAACATCATCAAACACGCACACGCACACACCACACGCACACCCAAAAAACCTAACACGCAACACACACACACGGCACAAAACCATAGTCACAACACACCGAGCACAAGGCCCCACAAAGCACACACACAACAAGGGGAAAACACAACCGCGGGGACACACACAACACAAACGTCAACAACCTCCACGCCACACACACATCCACATACACAGCGCACCAACCACAACACGGGGGAATCACACACCACTACGACACACACTGCAACACGATGCTCACACCACTCAACATGCAACACAAACACACACACTGACACACCGCACAACTGAACAAACACCACACACCACACACGCACACACACACCACACTAACAGACAACCACCCACCACACACACCCACACCACGCCCAATACCACACATGCACACACACACACCACACCACCACACAACACACAACCACACACACACAACCCACACCACACAAAACCCCACAACACACACACTCGGCGCCCACACACACCACACACACCCCACACACCCCACAAACACACCACACACACACACGCACACATATCCACCAGGCCACCACCAACCACCACCACCAAACACCTGGCGACCACACCACCCCACACGGGCACCCACGCACACACCACACGAATTACACAAAACGCCACGCACGTAGTGCCGTAGACTACAAGTATCTTGGTCCAAGTGAGGCGTGCTACCCGCTGGTTGTCGAGGAAACCTGCAGCCGTTGTGGCAGGCGGGCTCAAGCGCCGCTGTTTAACGTTGTCGAACCTGGGGAGGGGGCGAGTAGCTAATGTTGCGAAGTTGGACTGGCACTGGCGGTGTGATGGGCTATCCTCCATGTCGACTCTTGCCAAAGGCTCACACCATGCGCACTAGGTCAGGCCATGCGCCCCGGTGGCTCGTACACAACAATACACACCCATGGTCGTGGGTGCCGGGAAGGAGTGCTCACGTACAATGAGACCTTGTAGGAAGGTTGTTCAAAATCAGTTCATTACATATGGGTTATAAAAGTGTGTGTGTGTGTACCAAATAGACAAACACCACACTCACAGTACGTCAAACACCGTAGCGCAAGTGCCGACGAAAAAAACTAGACGTCAGGGCATCTTAAAGTGTTAGGGGCATGTGTGGGATAGAGATACTATAAAATCACACGGGTTTTCAGTGTCTGCATGTTATGAGTGAGCAGAAATACTGACGGGGAGAACAATAAAGGCCCAACAGTAGAGCATGCGGTTGTGTGGAATCGTGCATTCGCAGGGTGTGCGCTGTTATGTCGAAACGGGGGTTTCCAACAATTAGGAAAAAATGGTCACATAGCTACGTACATGCCACGAGTGGTCAGAAGCAATGAAGTAGTCGGGCCTAACATAAGACTAAACAACACTACGGCAAAGCATATATCAAAATGGACAAGCCGGACGGAGATGAAGATACAGAAGATAAATTAAGAGGGTAATGCTGTAAGAAACCGATCCAGACTAAGAAGAACACAACCTAATGTTCTTGTTGTGGTGGGGTGTGCCAATCGGCCCCTGGACCAGTAGGAAGCATTCCCGCGTGCGCTCTATACATCACGCACCCCCCCCGTAGCCCTAGCGCCCATCG
This sequence comes from Conus betulinus, assembly GCA_016801955.1. Taxonomy (NCBI): domain Eukaryota; kingdom Metazoa; phylum Mollusca; class Gastropoda; order Neogastropoda; family Conidae; genus Conus; species Conus betulinus. The sequence goes on from JADBJO010002283.1 coordinate 47,568, forward strand.
TTCCAGGGCGCGCTCTGCCTCTCCCAAAACAATCCACTCCTCCCCTTCCACAAAGCCGGACTTCAACAAACAACAACAAGCACCAGCGCCACAACAACACCGGAAGCGTCGACAAGCGCGCGACGCAAACACGGCACAGACAGCCGACGTCGTCTACAAAAACGCGAAAGAACATAAACACACAATAAGGACACACACGCAACCGAAGGGGGGAACAACCAAACAACATAGGGAAGAAGAGACGGATGCAAAACGAGTTGATAAAAAATACACCGCGCGCTGTCTAAGCCCCGACCGCCGGGGTCGCTCACACCAATGACACTCCTTCCTCTCGTGTGGGCCACGATTAACTATCAGCAATACACGTGCTAATGAGGCTGACACATGACCGCAGCTCCGTCAAAATAATAGGGTCAATGTTGCCGCCCTCACACCCCTGGGGGGGAACCGAGTCTGTGGCGTGTACCTGATAGAACACTGGAGGGAACACACCTGCCTGGGCCAGGCGGAGAGAAGAGAGTAAAGAGAGAGAAGAAAAAATGGGACAGAGAGAGAGAAGTAGAGGACGGGGGTGGGGTAAGCAAAGTGATAACCGTAATGGGGAAGAATGAATGGTGTGCGGAGTAGAGAACAGAGAGAAATGTGGCGCACGCAAAAGATCAGTAAGCAAGCGAGGGGGCAGGGTCCGGGTAGCAACCGACGCACACCACCACAGTTTTCTACAGTGCCTAGCGCATAACAGGGACAGGGTGAAGGGTGACGGCTGGGTACAGAATTGTTAGAGGGCATTCAAACGGGGTCTCAGGGTTTCATCTGGCTGCAGATGTAAAAACTGTCTGGAAAACATTTTTCAAACCGCGACCGTCTCGCCTCTGGGTAACATTTGTTTCATAGATCCTGAGGTTCAGCAGTAATGAGTGAGGAAGATGAGGGGGACCGTGAAAACAATGCACTGTATGACGTGCGTTTGTTCAGCTTGTTTTCTGAAAACATACACGGTACATGCCGGTTGTGGCAGAAGTGTTTAGCAGATGGCGGGTGGAGAGGAATGAGTTTGATGGTAAGAGGGCATTGATCTGTGAGGTCTTCGAGCCCTGGCCAGCTCTTACGCTCGAGTGTGCTGAAAGGCTAAAGAGGAAGACTGGGAGCACAGAGTGGAGTTCACCATAACACATGGGTACTGCATAGATTCAGAGTTCGTGGTTCCGCCATGTTGTCATCATACATTTTGCACTAGGTCGTATCTTCCAGCCTTGTTCGCGCATCAGGGTTGTTACGACCTCTCAAGGGAGTGTGACAGCCTTGTTGAAGTGGACATCTCATACCAAAAAAAACAAAAAAAACGAGAACCGCTACAGCCAGCAGCAGCAGCATCCTCATCCTCATCATCCTCCTTCTCAAGACCTGACGTTGAGGGAGGGGAAAAAAAAAAAAAAAGGTCTCAAATCTTGGTCTGTCAGCGCTCTGTCCACAGCAAGTTTTACTGTCATTCTATGTCTACGTAAACTGATGAGTTCATGTCAAAATGGATGGGGCGGGCTCGTACTCGTTGTGGAACGTAATTGGTCAGCATTAGTATCCTCAAAGGGGTATGCCCCCTGACAATGCTGACTGGTAGTAGACAGTTTACCTCAAAGGGTATGCCCACTCAAGCTGGTGTTGGTTAAGTGGGTCCATCTCATGTTGGTTGAGAAGAGGATGGACCACTAGAAATCTACTGACGTGACTCAGTAACAGTACAGAGTTCCTCTGGTGGGGTTGACTCTTGGGCAGCTCGCTATGCATTGCCTCTTGGTCGGGGTCAGCCTTGGGCTGCCCAAAGACCCGGTCCCCAACCATGCGGTGTGAAGTTTCGTGTATAGGGAGGTGGAAGGATAGCGCAGTGGATTGAGCTCTCTCAAGGGGGTGCGCTGTGTGCTGGACGCAGGTCCCAAACATGGGTGTGGTGTGTATAGGGAGCGGGAATGAAGGCAGTGGAGTGAAGCGATTCTCTTGTGGGGCTGCTTGTGCTGGGACTGCCAGGCCCCAAACATGGGTGGGTTGTGTCACAGGGAGCTGGAATGAAGCGTTGGTAACAAATGTTTGTCACGACAAGTGTTTTGCCCTAGATCACGACTGCGATAAACTTTCTGGTGCCAGGAATTCACTTCTCATATGGGGCACGAATCCCCCCCCCCTGAACACCCCCACCCCCCACCCCCCCCACCCCCACCCCCCTCCACCTTGTTTCTCTACCTATAAAGACAGGCGCGCGCGCGTTTTGTGTGTGTGTGTATATTCTGATTTTTTCTTTCAGCGTACGCAAGGTCTGATACTCCTGCGGACACTGCCTGTATAGACAGGCAATGGAGTTGTGTTGTATGATCGTTTTTTATCGTTCAAAAAAACTTAACAGAGCCATTAAGGCAGCCATACTCCATCTCCGGGGAAGGT
>JADBJO010002283.1:55000-62500 GCA_016801955.1 Conus betulinus
TATTTTGTGTTGATTCAAAATCAGTTTTACAATCATTAAAGCACTGGAAATCTAAAATTAGAACTGATATTCTTTTTGAAATTAAGCATCTGTTACATTGTTTACTTTCCCGAGGTATAGCAGTTGATTTTTGCTGGGTTCCTTCACATTGTGGCTTAAAAGGGAATGAATTAGCAGACAAATTGGCAAAGCAGGGAGCTTGTACAATTTCTGAAACACCCTTCAGCGAAGTCGTAAATTTTTCTCCGCATGAATTGATCCAGCGATTGGAAAAGAATATGCGGAAGAAACATCTTAATGAGAAATTATTCGTTCTGCCATCATGTCCAAGGTATCTAGCCAGATTAATTCATAAATTACGGTTAAATACATGGAATACAAAATATTCACGAGGTATAGCGTGTATATGTCAGGAGAATATCTCAATTCGTCATCTTTTATTTGAATGCCCTATACTAACCCCAGCTTATAAGGAGAAGAAATATTTTATAAACAATTCTGACAATGTTGATAGTGTGGTAAAAATACCCTTGCTTTTTTTTATATTGCTTTGGTTATTGCTCAGTCCCCAGTTTCAAAACTATTATGAAAAAAGACATTTGAGATATGTGTGTTAATAGTGATTTTTTTTTTTCCTGGGGGGGGGTGGGGAAAGGTGCTGATAGTACAATGGATGTGTATATTGCAGTTTAAAGGTCTAAGATCATCTTGTGATGAAAAGTTGAATAAACTACTGAACTGAACTGAACTGGAAATCCCAGAAAACATGTGAAACGATGTTTTTTTTAATCAATTATCAAATCAATATTAAGAGCTGACCCAAACTTATGTTATGACTCAAAACGCTTACACGGATTATACAGTGATTTGGATTTTGGATTGGATATACAGTGATTTGGATTACACAGTGATTTGGATTATACAGTGATTTGGTGCAACATCATGATTGTGACGTGTGGCCTCATCACATCTTCTGTCGACCCCAAGAATCGAACGTCTTAGAGAGCCGCAGTAATTAATCAACACCACACAAGCCACCGAACGCTGGAAAGGGGGCTGATAGGTTGCTGGGTTTCCCAAGGTCAGAGTCATTCCCCCTTGAAAGGTCAGACCGTTCCTCGGCCAGATTCAATAACCCAGACAGACCGTTCCTTGGCCAAGTTCAATAACCCAGACAGACCGTTCCTTGGCCAAGTTCAATAGCCCAGACAGACCGTTCCTTTGCCAGATTCAATAACCCAGACAGACCGTTCCTTGGCCAGGTTCAATAACCCAGACTCCCCGTCTGCCAAAGCCTGGGGCTCTCTGGAGGTGTGCCAGCAGGAAGGAACCCTCAGAGCCCATTAGGGGCAGCGTGAGGTCAGAGACTGCAGGCCTGTGTGGAGCCTGCCAGCCGCCCGGCTTAGCAACATGACATCCCGGACACTGTCAGGGGGAGAACAAACGGACTTTTCATGACAATCTGACCCAATCCCTCCCGAGTGGCGATTGTGACAAGGTAAACCCCCTTCCTCCACCGTTCAATACGGCTATCGCGGTCGTCAACAGCCGTACGGGTCTCTGATAGTCTCCCGTGGGCAGGAGAGGTCATGACGAAATCAAAAACTGGATACAGGTACTTGTGCTCGCTGGTCGGAGAAAAGCAACATGCGTCTGCAACAACAATTGTAGACTGTTGATAGGGGCTCGCTATCGCGATCTTGGAGGAGAGTCTCTCAGGCGCGAAATCGGGGAAGAGATTGTGTGGTGGGGTAGGGTGGATAATTTGTTTTAGATACGCAGTGCCCCTGGCTCTGTTCTTCAGGCGAAGACTAATGAGGTGGGCAAAACTTCAGCGGCTCAAGTGTGTGTGTTTTGTAGCGTTGCTGTGCAGACGTAGGCTGACCGTGTATAGAGTTTTGTTTCCAGTATCGAAGGACCTCCTATGAATTTCCAATTAACCGTCCATTACGTGCTGACACGATTTCCCTCCGTCCTTCCTCCCCTCACCCTCTTCCCCATTTCCTCATAATCAGCCACACCCTCTCAATCTCTCCACTATCTATCGTTAAAAGAAAGTTATTGTTGTGTTTATATTATTCTAACACCTGTTCACTTGGGACAGAATTTGCACCCTCTCTTGAACTCTACTCACACAAGGCAACACACACACACAACAACACACACACACACACACACACACACACACACACACACACACACGATTTCATGGAATTAAAGTCAATACTGGTTTTTCTAAATCTCACCGTGAGACCGTGACAAAGATAAACTCCTTGTTGACGAAGGTGAATAATAACCAACCTCAAATTTGTGCTCTCCTGTTTTGTTGTTGTTGTTCTTGTTGTTGTTGCTGCTGCTGCTGCTGCTGCTGCTGTTTTTTTGTTGTTGTTTGTTGTTGTTATTGTTGTTTGTAACATCTAAACTGTCGTCTAGCATAGGAGAAATTTTTAAAATGAAAAAAAGTGGTGAAAATCGCACATTTAAAACCACACACAATTCTCCATTTCTCTCTTAGTAGCGGAAAAGAAATATGACAGAACACAAGAAGAAACCAGCATGTTTCCACCTGTCTCTTTCCTTCCACATACACACACTGCCTTTCACTGCGATCTCCAATAGCATACACTTACACAACGTACATACACAAGAATGCGCATGGCCAGCGAAAACAGGAGGTGAATGACAGCAGGCACAGAGAGAGAGAGAGAGGGGGGGGTGGGGAGGGAGAGAGATAGAGAGACAGAGACAGACAGACAGACGGACGGATGGACAGAGAGAGAGAGAGAGAGAGAGAGTCAGACAGAGACAGAGAGAGACAGAGACAGAGAGTCAGACTGAGACAAAGAGACAGATGGATACGAGAGCAGAGATAGAGAGAAAGACGGAGACAAAGAGACAGACAGACGGACGAACGGACAGAGAGAGAGAGAGAGAGAGAGAGAGAGAGAGAGAGAGAGAGAGAGAGAAAGAAGGAGAGACAGACAGACAGACAGACAGAGACAGAGACACAGAGAGACTGAGAGACAGATGGAGTGAGACAGACAAACAGACAGGCAGACTGACGGACACACACACACACGCGCGAGTGCGCACACACGCACAGACACACGCGCGCACGCCTTCAATATAAATGCACCTAGTTTGTTTAATATTTCGAAATGTTTACTTCATAGTCCTGTAGGACATTTGTTATAGACTAGTTGATTGTTTTTTGTTGTTAATGCTCATTTTTTTTCTTCCTTAGCCAAGAGACATAAGTACATACACACACAATACGGTCCCTCTCCCCTCCCCTCCTCCTCCTCCCGATCCCCTCCCTCTCCCCTCCCCCCCCCCCCGTCTAATATCACTATGTGGATAGACGTTAAATTGAAGACAACAACAACAACGCGCGCACGCCCCCTTCCTCCCACCCACCCACACTCACACACAGATAGGAGGGCACAAAGAGACAGACAGACAGACAGACAGAGAGCATTCACGTTGACATTCGCTACCTGGAACAAGTACGCAAGGAACTTGCCTTGTCTTCATCGAGGAAGCGTGGGCGATGTTTCTCGTCTCTCCCTACATATCGGCATGCAAACGACGTTGACGTCCTTTGGATCCAGCTTGCCTAACGACCCGAACGCTCCTTAGTCTATCAACACCCCATGGATTGTCGTCTCTGATCTTTCGTCATGCCAGGCGATGCCATTCGTTGGCAGACCGCCCCGACACTCCGCCTGCATCTAGTTGTCTTGACCTCTGGCTCAGAGTTGTACTTGAGGAAAGTATGTTCCCTGCGTTTCCTAAGTCGGTTGTGAATCTTACATGGACTGATTTCCTTGTACACCACCGTAATGACGAAACCTTAGGAGTCAATGTTCCCTGCGTTTTGTTATTTAGCTGAGAATCTTACTTGGAACGATTTCCTTGCACAAGAACGAAATCTGTGAAATGTTCTACGTTCGGTAAGTTCGCCACCTTCCAACAAAAGACAGTTCCTTCTTTCGGTTTATGAAGAACTTCTGCGCAGTTTAAATACAGTTTCCTGTCTCAGTGTCTGATCTGAATTCACACAAATATTGCAAAAAGCGACTCACAAACATCGTAGAAGTCAGGAGAAAGATCTTTCCTGTATTTTTTTTTTCGCTAGACCTCTTGGGCAAATACACAGACATAATGTCTAAAATCAAATGATCATTGACAGAAGCTCGCCACACACAAGATTGTACGTCAGGCATATTACTTTGTGCTGGAGAGGTGCAAAAACTGTAGTCTAATCTTTCATGTGTATATATGGCAGTCTTCATCTTTTCCGAATGATGTACATTCCCGTGTACTGCGGGATAGTAATAATTTTGGAATTTATGTAAACTGTGTCGATTAACATTAAAAGATTGTAAAACAAGCATCTGATGATAGTTAGATGAAGCACTGTGATGCGAAAGGTAATGCAGATTTGATGACGTAGATCTGCAGTTCCACTCCATGATCTTCAAAGGACACGGGTTCACCAGGACTGGCTTCAAATGGGACGAGAATTACATTTGTCGCTCCAGTCAGTGGCGTTATATTTTAAGGTATCAAACGTGTTAAGTCCTTGCAGTAATATGAATTTTAACCATTGAATTAAGCAGATAAAATGAGAGAGAGAGAGAGAGAGAGAGACCGGGGGGGGGGGGAGGAGAGGGGAGATGAAAAATGGAGAAAAGACATCTTTGATTGTGCACTTGTCGTGCACGAGGCAAGAGTACTGTTAATCAAGAGATCTAGATGGGCTGAAACAACACAACTCTACCCTGTTCACAGCTTCTCATTCTGCCTTAATTACCAACATTATTATATTCTGTCTTAATTACCAACCTTATTACATTCTGTCTTAATTACCAACCTTATTACATTCTGTCTTAATCATCAGCCTTACTACCTTCTGTCTTAATAATCAACCTTCTTACAGTCTGTCTTAATCATCAACCTTTTTACATGTTGCCTTTATTATCAACCTTTTTTATATTTTGACTTAATCATCAAGCTTATTACATACTGTCTTAATCGTAAACCTTCTTGCATCCTATCTAAAAAAACCAACCATCTTACATTTTGACATCGATCTTATTACATTTTGACTTAATCATCAACCTTTTTACGTTCTGATTTCATCTTCAACTTTAGTTCATTCTGTATTAAACATCAACCTTTTAATACTTTGACTTAATTCTCAACTTTATTACATGTAGGATGAAAAACGCAGCCAACACCCAGGTAATGGCAGTTAAGATTTTCGGTTTATTGAACCTTCCTCAATAAAACCAAAGACTACCAACACTTTATTACATGTTGACTTATTAACCAACCTTCTCATATTTTGACTTAATTATCAACCTTATCACATTTTGACTTAATAATTGCCAACCTTATTACATTTTGACTTCATTCCATTTTGCGCCAAATATGAAAAGACAAGTGGTTTCTCGTTCTTCGTTTCGTTGTCCTATATATTGTGTCTTTGCCTAAAGAAGACCCAACAGGTCGAAAAGCGTTGTGTTTTGCCCTGTAATCTGTTTGTCTGTATTGTCTGCGGAGATAATGTCTTTCCTTTCCAAAAAAAATTGTTACATTTATACCAGCCGTCGTGGCGAAGTGGTTAGTGTCGCGGACTCCCAGCTGGGAGGTCGCGAGTTCGATTCCCACCAGAGTCATGTGGGATTTTTCTGCCCCGACCGGCGCCTACCCAGAGTTGAGTTTGCTGCGGACTCAGTTGGGAAGACTGGGGGTCACACAGTTGAGTTTCATCTACTTAATGGATGCGTTTCTGAGAGTGCTGCTCAAATTTTCCTGACCAACACTGCAGGTACCTGTATCTCTCGGGCCTGGTTGACGCCAGGATATACTATGAAAGGAAACGTAAAGTACAGCCCTGTTATGTAGTCTCAGACCGAAATGGAAATCCGTAGCATCATCTTAATCATCCTTATTTTCATCGATCAGCATTAAATGTCTCAAATTCTGTGGCCCTTCATGCCCTGCTCTCACGGTGACCTCAGTTTCGATGTCCTCTCCACGTCTGTGGCCTTTGTTTGTTTCCGTCGGGGTCACTGGTATCGGCGAGTCCATGGGGGCTGTCGTTGGACGGACGTGGTGGCGCCCTCCGGAGGGAGAGAGCTCACTCACGCCGGCTCCGCGACTAAGCAATTATTGTCGTCAGTAAGGGGGCTTAGTAGGTGGTGTCCTGCGTGTGTTGGGTCAGAACAGGCGCCACTGAACACCACCGAAGTGACTCGGCAGCAGTGCAGCGTCTCCTCCGGGGGTTGCCTCTTGACGACTTGACATTGACTGCTCCCTGTGGATTGCCGGTGCCGGGGCTGCGGCGGGGGCCGACCGGGCTGTGGCTGTGGACGGGGTGTCGGAATGAGCGGCATGGGTGCATTGCCTCTGAGGTGGCGCGGAGGCTGGGACAGAAAAAAAAAAATCATTACATTTAATTACCAATCTTAATACATTTCAAATTGAACTGTATCGACACCGGCGTGCTCCAAACCATAGTGTGATTAGGCAAGTCTAAAGAAAAACGCAATGTTCATTTTCAAAACCATTATGTTCAGCGGCTACATGAAAAAATAATTAAGTCAAAGCTACATGCACGCGCTGATTGTGTGTGTGTGTGTGTGTGTGTGTGTGTGTGTGTGTGTGTGTGTGTGTGTGTGTGTGTGTGTGTGTGTTTCTGTGTGTGTGCGTGTGTGTTGAGGGTGCGCGCTTTGCATGTTTGGCTTTATTTTTCAAGCTTTTGTCTGCTGAATTAGGTGGTTGAGAATTGAATCTGTTCATAAGTCACGAAACTCTCTCTCTCTCTCTCTCTCTCTCTCTCTCTCTCTCTCTCTCTCTCTCTCTCTGAAATTTGCGCCGCCCTTTCTTAATAAGGAGCCATGGCCTATATGGAACAAATCACGTGCCGTGTGTGTGTCTGTCAGAGAGAAACAATAGCTCAGGGGACCCCCCGGGCACCTTGAGAGCCAATGCAAACACGACACGCCAGTCACACCTGGGTCACAAACTTTCACACGTCTTCAAAGACCCAGCCAGGTAGCAACGCAGGTATTTGCAGCATGTCCTATGTTCATGTGTCAGAGACCAGCAGAAGACCTACTGCGAGGACTTTTGAGGCATTACATCCCTAACCCGACGTGCTGTTGGCGACCTAAATAAAACATCCACTTAAAGGTGGAAGAAAGAGTCTTGGTTTTCTCCGTTCACTTTAACGTCGTCACCCAACCTCAGCCTAATGTAGCCAACGCACTTGATGGAGGTGGGACCTTGGGGGCCTTAGTCGAACTCCCCAGTTATCGTGGATATTCAGGCGCTAGGACCTAGAGGGCTAACCATCGTTCTTCAAAGCGACACCCTTCGCTCCACCTTTCGCTCCTCACCCGCCCACCCGCCCATCCCCCCCCCCCCCCCCCCCCCCCCCCCCCACTCCCCTCCTCAAGAGAGGAGTAAGGTGACATGGAGGTTTGAACT
>JADBJO010002283.1:80000-87500 GCA_016801955.1 Conus betulinus
TCTCTCTGTCTCTCTCTGTCTCTCTCTCTCTCTCTCCCCCCTCTCTCTCTCTCTGTCTCTGTCTCTGTCTCTCTCTCTCTCCCCCCTCTCTCTCTCTCTCTCTCTCTCTCTCTCCTCTCTCTCTGTCTCTCGGCATCCCAATTTTTTTTTCTGTCTCTACAATCCAAAACGTCGAGATTGACCTAATGAAAGTAATTGCAAGGGTTCATGTTTCATTGCTGTTTTTTTTTTTGTTTGTTTGTTTGTTGTTTGTTTTGTTTTGTTTTGTTTTTGTTTCGTTCACTTCTTTATCTTCATAGCTGGACTTCTTGTTTAATAGAAGGGGAGAGATGACACGATATGTTTTTTCTGACGCACCCTTCGGCTGCAGGAATAATTGCGGTGATAGCGATGACGTCAAAGAAAAGTTCTACTATTCAGTCCATCAAACGACCAATAGAACCCTTCAAGTGAAACGTTGGTCTATAACTGCGAATCATTGTTCTTATAATGGTTAGATGCAGTGTTCCGTGACGGACGTGGGGCAGTCAGAAAGCTCCACAGCCCTCTGTCCGCAGTCATGCGCGACAAGGTAGAGGTATCATGACAATCCAGTCCTGTACTTTATTCATACGACCCCCCGTGCATCTACCAGGAAGTAGTAACCTATTTCACCGTCATTAATTTCAGTGAAACCTTCTCTCTCTCTCTCTCTCTCTCTCTCTCTCTCTCTCTCTCTCTCTCTCTTGAACAGAGCCGATTTCACTATCGCTGCACAACAGACCGGATGTGTCGATATCATTTCGAAAGTTGTTGAGTAGACTATACTTTCAAAGTGAGTGGCAAAATCTGATTCAGCGATCACCCATGTCGGAAGAGAAAAAAAAAATGGTCACATAATAATTCACAGCTAGCAAATTTTCTTTTAATGGACGTATCTACAATTTCTATTCCATTAAAAAAAAGAGAGAGACAATGAGACAAATATATGTATGTATGTATGTATATATATATATATGTGTGTGTGTGTGTGTGTGTGTGTGTGTGAGAGAGAGAGAGAGAGAGAGAGAGAGAGAGAGAGAGAGAGAGAGAGGATACATACGTACATATATACATATACCCTCAACTACACCACTATCCCCCTCCCCCGCTTTTGCCCCTCCCATGCCCCACACCCTTCCACAGCCTGTCGTCTCAACACCCCGACACCCTTTGCAGGGCAGCGACAACCTAACGGTACCTGCCTTCTAGCGGGCCATACCGGCAACTGACACCACCCCGCCCCTTGCCAGACCAATAGCCTGCCACTCCACCTACAGGGGGGGATCAGGTTTTACAGCACGTCGTCTGTGATTACCTGGCTTAAAGATATGGGGGAAAAACCCACCCAGCCCCCAGCTCCAAGTTCCGTCTCCTTCCCCCTGTCCCCCACCACCCTGCCCCGACTCACGCACGCTTTTATCGCTAGTCCCCTTCTACGTGTTAAGCCCCCCCCCCCTCTCTCTCTCTCTCTCTCTCTCTCTCTCTCTCTCTCTCTCTCTCTCTCTCTCTCTCTCTCTCATTAGTGAGTTGTTGAAGTATGCCAAAGCTCAAGTTGTTGACTTTTTATTAACTGCTTTCAATAGAATTTTTGATGATGGTATCTTCCCGGAAAGTTGGACGGACTCTGTTGTTGTTGTTGTTGTCCTACCCTGGCTAAAGGACCCCAGAGATCATCCGAACAGCCGAAGTACTTGAACACTATGGTGCAAGTATCAGTTGGGGAGGAGAACATTACGTGTGTGATCGTTTTTGTTTACCCCGCCACATGGGCAGCCACACTCCGATTTCGGGGGATTTTGGAGATGATAATGTTATGCTAGGAGCTTGCCACAATTGAAAACAGTCCCCGTATAACTATGCAGAGCATAACAACATTTTGATGTAGCCTTGGTGTTCTGGCCAATGTCAACTGGCCTGACACAGAGTCTGACACTTTGCCCTTATTCAAGAAAAACGATTTAAATAATCCAAATAATTACAGAGGTGTCTCTTTGGTTGACGTTTGTAGCAAAATGAATAGCACTATCATCAATAATCGATAAACGGGAGTGGATTGATTGTAATGATGTTAAGGGAGAACACCTAGCTCTTTTCAATAAGGTTACTTTGCTGTGGATCATATGTTTACTCTTCTTGTGTTTGTTCAAGAACAATTTTCTTTAAGTCGTGAATTTTATGTTGCGTTTATTGACTTTGAAAAAGCCTTTGACTCCATCAATAGAAAGCTTTTATGGACAGTATTACTTAAAGACAGTGTCAAGGGGAAATTATTTCGCTGTGTATTAGAGCCATATACAAAGTAGTTAAAACTTTTTAAAAAAAAAAGTGTTTCCAGTCTGACAGATTTTATTAATTGTGTTACTGGGGTATGGCAAGGTGATATCTGTTTCCCTGTATTACTTCCTATGTGTCATTAACGAGCTTGCCGTTGAGGTTATCAATAAAGGATTTCATGGTTGATGATTTCCAGATGATGTGTTAGAATTATTTATCTTACTATCAGCTGATGACATCGTTTTGGTTTCAGAAACAATAGTTGGCTTACAACATTAGCTAAATAACCTGAGCAGGGCTGTTTTCCTCATTAAAGTTTGAAAGGTGAACATGAATAAAAGCAACATTGTGGTGTTTCGAAAGGGAGGTTATTTGGCTGCAAGGAAAGATGGATGTATGATGGAGTTGTTATACCTATGCTGAATGTTTGTAAATACTTTGGGATCTATTTTTGTACATGCCTAAGTGTTAACTCTGCTTGTAAAGATCTTGCATGTAGCGCAAAGAATGCTTTGATGTACGTAATAAAGAGATTGCATGCGTTAAAGACTAATTCGTTTGGGTTATTCTGTAAAATATATGCCTCCCAGAAACAGCCTATTTTGATGTATGGGGATGAAATTTGGTATTTAGATAATGCCGTTGCTCATTGTGAGGTGACGTATTTATTTGCTTTGAAGTTTCTAGGTCTGTCTCTAATGATCTGATGTATGGGGAGTCCAATAGACATCCATTATTCATCAGTTCAGCCTTTAGGTGTATTCGGTATTGGTTAAAGCTTTTACACATGGATCACCGTAAATTGCCTCGTCAGTCTTATGAAATGTTATTCGAAATTGAATTTATAGGGAATAACGACTGTGTTTTTTAAATATACGGCTGTTTTTTCTGTGTAAGCACGGATTTGGGGATGTTTGTTCTGACTGAGGGTGTTGGAAATCAAAGCCAATTTATTCGTGTTTTTCGGCAAAGGTTGACTGTAGATGGCAAATGTGGGACGATCATATCCAAGTTAGTGAACGATATGATTTGTACAAAAATTGTTCTACTTTTCATTGTTTTCAGCCCTATTTGAAATTCAATTGGACATGTGGTTGAAAAGGTCAATTCCTAATATAGACTTGATGTAAAGTCTGGTTTTCATTGCATTCATTGTCCGTCTGTCTGCTGTCTGTCTGTCTGTCTGTCTGTCTGTCTGTCTGGCTCTCTCTCTCTCTGTCCTCTCTCTTTGTCTCTCTCCTCTCTCTCTCTCTGCATGTCTGTTTTGTCTCTCTCTCTCTGTCTCTCTCTCTCTCTCTCTCTCTCTCTCCTCTCTGTCGTCTGTTGACTATAGTAACCTACTGTCTGTTTTTTTTTTCTCCAGAAAGCCCTTCTCCATTTGCCGCATCATTGCTCTCAGTACAATTCCCTCGCGTTTCCTGCGTGACTATTACTTTTTTTTCTCCAGAAAGCGAAAAGCCTTGGCCGCATCATTGCGTCAGTACAAAGCTTGCAGTTTTTTTTTTTTTTTTCCCTCTTGACCCTGTCGGCCCGCCACCCCCCCCCCCCACCCCCCCACCACTTTGTCCACCCCCCCCCACCCCCCCCCCCCCCCCCCCCCCTTCTCTCTTCCTCTCCTGACACCATCTCCCTTCACTCTTCTCACCCGTCTTCTGATTCGGGAGCGCATATCTTGTAACCATTCTTTCCAGGGTATCTATTTCGCATGTCATGACGGCGGTACTATTTTCTTTCTATATTTTCCTGAAGAGCTTTGCAAAAAGCTTGAAGGAGTGGAGGAACTCTACTTTGCCAACCGTTTCCCTCTATTCAATTCGTTTTAAAAATAACTAGAAGAAAGGAAGAATGAACCCTTTCTCTTCGACATTACACTCATGCACGCGCGCGCGCGCGCGCATTCACGCACACACACACACACACACAGGCACACACACACACACGCACACACACACACACACACACACACACACACACACACACACAGAGAAAGGCGCGCGCGCGCACGTGCGCTCACGCACACACACACACACACACACACACACAAGGGAGAGAGAGAGTGTTTGTTCTGGTTCACTTAATTCATGATCAACAAGCGTTCCCACCTGAGTGTAATATTCTAAAAATGTAAGTTCTGAAAAACGTAAAAAAAAAAATTCAAAAATGAAAGGAAAAAGCCATTTTTACGTTTAATTTGATTACTATACAGAATTTAAATAAAATGCAAAGTAAGAGAGGGGTGGAAACTCGAGAGAAGGAAGGATGTGTTGTTCCCAAGTGAATGCGATAGTTTACAGATCTGTATTTGAAGCAAAAAAAAGAAAGATCATTGTGTGTGTGTGTGCGTGTGTGTGTGTGTGTGTGTGTGTGTGTGTGTGTGTGTGTGTTGTGGCGTATTGTGGTGTGTGTGTGTGTGTGTGTGTGTGTGTGTGTGTGTGTGTGTGAGTGTGAGTGTGTGTGTGTGTGTGTGGTGTGTGTGTGTGTGTGTGTGTGTGTGTGTGTGTGTGTGTGTGTGTGTGTGTTGTGGTGTGTGTGTGTGTGTGTGTGTGTATGTGGTGTGTGTGTGTGTGTGTGTGTGTGTGTGTGTGTGTGTGTGTGTGTGTGTGTGTGTGTGTGTGTGCGCGCGCTTGTGTGCTTGTGCGTGCGCGCGCGCGTTTTTGCCTTTTTACTTACATATATCTGGCAACCGCGGTCATTATTCTGTTCTGCATGGTTACACAATACACAAAATGACATCAAATGAAATAAAATAACAAATGAACAAAGAATGAATATACAATAGAATGGGGACAAAGCCATAAAACAAACTGAAACTAAGACGAAGGACCAGCAGACACAAAAAGTTGATTGGTAGCGAATAACTGTTGACTTTTGTCGAGCCGAGCACTTCTCAACACAGGCTTCTACACGCGCAGACAATTGGTGGGCTAAGGACCACCACCACCACCACCACCACCCTGCCCCCACCTCTCTCTCTCTCTCTCTCTCTCTCTCTCTCTCTCTCTCTCTCTCTCCCACGATTGATCTAATCAGTCGAGCAAAAGCGTGATAACTGATTATTCAGTTATTCTCCATTAACTGGTGGCGAGGGCTCAGGCGCAAACTGGGAGGTTCTGAATCAGAATAAATATATCCACATACAGTCCACTCGGACACGCATGGCCACCGACTGATTGGAACTGGTCGCATTAAGCTGAGCCTGTACACACACACACACACACACACACACACACACGCACACACATCGAATCTTAGCACACCCTTCCACGATCAATGTCATTCTGTTCTGCCCATGCCTCTCTCTCTCTCTCTCTCTCTCTCTCTCTCTCTCTCTCTCTCTCTCTCGTGGACGCACACACGCGCGCGCGCGCACACAGAGAGAGAGAGAGAGAGAGAGAGAGAGAGAGAGAGAGATGAAATACACTCCGCGTGCTCAACACATCAACTGCCACTCCCTCCCCTCCCCTCCCCTCCCCTCCCTCCTCACTCCCAGACACCAATCAAGCCATCGTTTGCCCATACCTCAATCAAGTGGCGCCACTGACACCAACACACCCCACCCCCTCTCACCCCTCGTGACTGAAGGCCACTTGTGGTGCACGTTCCACGCCATTCGGATCAAGGTCGGCTGCAGCCATTCACTAAAAGACACGTGCAAACATGGCCGGCAGATTCTTATCCAATGAAATCAGGGATCTAGCCGACCCTGTGCCTGAAGATGATATCTGAAGTATATCTAATACACGCGATGTCGTGTGATCTAAACATGGTTGACGGGAAATATTAAACGAAAAAAAAGGGAAGAAGAAACAGACGAAAAAAAATACTGTTTCATTAGGAGACAAATACAGTAAAAGCGACATTAAAAGAGTATGAAAAGAGTCCTTTGCAGATATCATTATGAACAAACGTATGGTAAGAATGCTTTAGAGATGATGATGTTGATGATGATGATGATGATGATGATGATGATGAAATGGGTGAGATGGATAGTAAAGTCATTCCCAGAAGAATAATAGCATCGTGAATTAGACTTCACTTAAAATAAAAAGTACCACGGAAATGTCATCATGAAAAGAGTAATACGAAGAGTAGTATAATGAAACGGGCAATATGGAGTGTGACGTGCATTAAAAGAATGCTATGGAATAGTAGGAGAACGGCGTGGAAGCTGCACAACAGAAGATCGTCAGAGGAGAAGCGCCTTTCATGTAAATGGGTCGGCCCTTAGATGTCTTTTCCCTATGGAGTTGTGAGAGCATCCAGGTCAAAAGTGACATGTCATATTGTATTGTCAGACAGCTTGTCAAAAGTGACATGTCACATTTACTTTCTGTCAGTACAGCATGTCAAAAGTAACATGTTATATTTACTGTCGGACAGTGTGTCAACAGTAACATGCTACATATGTATCAGACAGTATATAGATAGATAGATAGATAGACGTGATGATAGGTAGTGTGTGTGTGTGTGTGTGTGTGTGTGTGTGTGTGTGTGTGTGTGTGTGTGTGTGTGTGCGTGAGTGCGTTGGTGCGTGCACACATACACGTTGGCGCGTGCACGCGCGCACACACACACACACACACACACACACACACACACACACCATCACCACCACCACCACCACTACCACCACCACCACCACCAGCACCAGAAGACAAGATTATTTTGACCCAGGAAAACGGCAGCTAGATTTAAGTTAAGCAAACAGAATTATTTCATGCCTACTTATGTTGAGGCGTGATATCAGAGAGAAAAGCACGTCAGGTTTATAGCTGCTATGATCATCTTTCATGTAAAAAAAAAAAAAAGGTAAATCTTACAACGTTGACCTTTTGACATTACAAAACGTCCATAGCGTTTACAACCTAGAGAGACGCGCACACGGTTCTGCCAACGTTTAGCCAATTAAAAAAAAGAACGGAACAACTGACCTGCTACCAAATCCAGTGGTATTATCGTGGTCCTGCTGGCACGCCAGTGTAATAAAGGGGTGCCGCATCCATCACTGTTGACACGCGCAAACACTCCGTTCAATATTTGTCCAATCAAAAAGAGCGATGCAAACAACCCCATGACTGAAGATCACATCAGAGCCATGTGTCGCTTTCTGATCACCATCAGAACTGAATATGAGATCAGTTATACGGCTTCACGGGTCAAGATAACAATTGTCTTTAACGATAGTGGGACTTTTTTTTGTTTAAT
>JADBJO010002283.1:92500-95000 GCA_016801955.1 Conus betulinus
GTCCGGACAACATACATACACACATTCTCTCTCTCTCTCTCTCTCTCTCTCTCTCTCTCTCTCTCTCTCTCTCTCTCTCTCTCTCTATCTATCTATCTCTCTCTCTCCTCTCTCTCTCTCGACTCTCTCCTCTCCCTCTCTCTCTCTCTCTCTCTCTCAATCCCTTCTCCTTCTCTCTCTCTCTCTCTCTCTCTCTCTCTCTCTCTCTCTCTCGCATCTCTCACACACCACACACACACACACACACGCGCGTGCGCGCGCACCCACTTATGAACTCACCCACGCACGAACGCATGCACGCACACACACGCACACGCGTACGAACACACACACACACACACACACCACACACACACACACACACACATACACACACGCACACACACACACACGCACGCACGCATGCACACACACACACACACACACACACACACACACACACACACACACAAAGACAGAGAGAGAGATGGAGGGGGAGGGGGAGTGTCTGAAGCTTTACGATCAATGTCCCTTATCGATCATACCATCCCTGCATTGCCGCGTTGACACTCGGCATTGAAAAATTAATTATGTCCGGTTTCGCTCTTTAAGAGACGGAACATTGCTCTGGTGAACAAATTTCACGCTGAGACTGTATGCCATACGCACAGCTAGCTGCATTGTGCCCTTGGTCAGCATACATTCCCCTGCTCAACAAATGCAGGTGATGGGGGGTGGGGGTGGGGGGTCTTCATGCGTAACAAGCGCAGGTCCGGGTTTTTCTTTCGTCAACAAGCAGATTTTCTCTGTGGAAGAAATACACGATGAGGTTATATATATCACACGAGCAGTTGCGAACTTCGTACTGGTCAACAAAGTGTTTTCAAAAAGAGAGAGAGAGAGAGAGAGAGAGAGAGTCTGTGTCTCTGTGTGTGTGTGTGTGGTGTGTGTGTGTGTGTGTGTGTGTGTGTGTGGTGTGTGTGTGTGTGTGTGCTTGCGTGCGCGCACGCGCGCGCGTGTATACACGCGCCTAGGTCCACAGGTAAGACGCTATATGGACACTTGCCGTCATCCCGAACATTACAAATGCGGGGGGGGGGCACATTGTCTAGACTGTCAACAAAAGTTTCTCCTGTGTGAAGTGCGGAAGATTTACACACACACACACACACACAGCAAACCAGGGTCCCACATTTTTTCACTGATCAACAACTGCCGTGGACTGGTCACTCGGTGGAAAGAGGCACATGCACTCATACAGCGAGGAAAAGCCTACCCCTTCCCACGTAGCACCTTGAAGGGAAGACCTTTCCCATGTAACATCAACTGTCACTGACACACAGTTCACTGGAGGGGAAGACTTTTCCCACGTAGCACCACTGTCACTGACAGACAGTTCACTGGAGGGGGAAGAACTTTCCCACGTACCATCAACTGTCACGGACAGACAGTTCACTGGAGATGAAGACCTTTCCCAGGCGAAAGACCAAACACTCGCATCGAAAGCAAGAGCATCTCTGGGTTCGAATCTCTTACAGATCGGAGTGGGTTTTTTACATCTCTCACATCGATCTCCACAAGACTTCAGTGATGGTCAGGGAGCTAGTCCTTCGGATCAGACGGTTATCTGGTGGTCCCCGTGTCCATTGTCCCTTTTAGCAGATGTAACTGTACTTTGTTTCATGTTAGTAATCTGGAGTTCTGACCACTATGTTTTGCTATGATTGTTTGCTCTGCTATCTTTCATTTCATTGTTTTGTGTGCTGCGTTGTATGATTCATGTGTGAATGTTTATGTGTACATCTTTCTTGATGATTTCTGTTTTTTCATCTGCTTTTTGTTTTTTGTTTGTTTTTGTTTTGTTTTTTTGGTTGGTTGGTTGGTTGTTGGTTGGTTGGTCGGATGGTTGATTGGTTGGTTGGTTGGTTAGTTGGTATTGTTTGTTTTTTGCTATGACCGCAGTGTCTTCAGATTGTGTACTTTCTTTCTCTTGAGTAAGGATTCGCGGTAGGGAGTGGGATGGAGATGGTGGTAGAAGAGCGAGGGACCTCTTTCAAGTCAACTTTTTTTGTGCAAGCATGGTGTGAACAAACTATCAGCTCATCCATTTTGCCTTCAATCAAACATTTGTACTCGTAATCTCTCTCTAATCAGACGACTCTGTTTTACTTTCAGTCCAAGATCAATGTAATCATCTTTAGTCAATGCCCAGTGCCTTTTGCAATCATCTGTAAGTTATAACACTCACACATCGGGAAAATTCCCGGTAATGACGTTTACTGTTGACGCTGAGATTCTGTCCTTAAAGGACAAGAGAAAAGGTGGGGTGTGAGGAGGGAGATGGGGGAAGACAGAGAGTGAGGTGGGGGGGGGGGGGTGGTAGCGGCAGAAGATGTATCTTGCCGGAGGACTGAAGGACTCAGCTGCATTCAATGTATTGTCCCGTTAAAAGTTTGTTTTGCTGTGAAGAAAAAATTTACATTATCAAAAAGCGTTCACATATGAAATGTATTGCGCTAAT
>JADBJO010002283.1:100000-105000 GCA_016801955.1 Conus betulinus
ACGACAAATGGATGAAATCAGCTTTTGGAGATGAAGGGTCGAGGAGAGAGAGAGAAAAAGAGAGGGAGGGGGAGGGAGGGAGAAGAAGAGAGACAGAGAAAGGGACAGACAGAGACAGAGAGAGACAGAGACAGAGAAGGGTGGGGGTTTGAGGATGAGGAAGAGAGGGGGGGGGGGCGACGGAAGGAGGTAGGGTGAGAGAGAGATGAGAGAGGGGGGAGAGACAGACAGACTGACAAATAGACAGACAGGCAGACAGACAGACAGACAGAGAAAGACAGACAGACAACAGGAGAGAGAGTGGAGAGAATGGGAGGGGGTTGAGGAAGCAAGAAAGAGAGAGGGGGAGAGACAGACAGAGGCAGAAAGAGAGACAGACAGTGAGAGGGACATACACAGAATGAGTGAGAAAGGAGGGAACTGAGATGGTGAGGAAGGGAGTGAAAGAGGTTTGGAAGAAAGAGAGAAAGAAAGAAAGAAAGAAAGAAAGAAAGAGAGAGAGAGAGAGAGAGAGAGAGAGAGAGAGAGAGGAGAGAGAGAGAAGAGAGAGAGAGAGAGAGAGAGAGAGAGAGAGAGAGAGAGAGAGAAGAGTTTTTGTTTTTTTTTTGTTTTTTTTGTTTTTTTTTTTTTTTTTTTTTTTTTTTTTTTTTTTTTTTTTTTTTTTTTTTTTTGCTGCCCTTCCTTTCCGTCCGGAATCGATCGCATCCAGTCCTTTACCTGCTTTACAATAAGACTTGCATGTGGATCAGAAAAAAAAAAAAACAGAGAGAGACAGAGAGACAGAGAGAGAGAGAGAAACAGAGACAGAGAGATAGAAACAGAGAGAGAGAGAGAGAGCCAGAGACAGAGACAGAGAGACAGACAGACAGAGAGACAGAAGACAGACAGACAGACAGACAGAGACAGAGGAGAGACAGAGAGAGAGAGAGACGGAGAGAGACAGAGATAGAGACAGACAGACAGACAGGCGATCAAAAGAAAGCCTACAGGGAAGAAAAAAACTATTGCCCTCATTGCGAAGTATCGACTGGCGGTTGCCGGCGATTGTTCTACTTCCGGTGTCCCGTTGGACCGGCCTGGACTGAACGGGGAGACGCACTTTTCCGGTTTTTTTTGCGACACATCACGCAAACCAGGGCGCTGCCACTACTGCTGGTGGAAGAAGAAGTGGAAGGCAGAGGAGAGGGAGGAAGAAGACAGAAAGAAGGAAAGAGGGAAGGGATGGGTTGTGGGGGGGGGGAGGTAAAAGTGTAGTGAGAATGGTGAGTTAGAGAGAGGACAGGGACAAGGACAGAAAGAAAGAGCGGAGAGGACCGAGGGTTTGGAAGACAGTCAGACGTTCATCAGGCTTGAGAGAGAGAGAGAGAGAGAGAGAGAGAGAGAGAGAGAGAGAGAGAGGGGGAGGGAGGGAGAGGAAAAGAGAGAGAGAGAGAGAAAGGAGAGAGAGAGAGAGAGAGAAAGAGAGAGAGGGAGAGAGAGAGGGAGAGAGAGAGAAAAGAGAGAGAGGGAGAGAGAGAGAGAGAGAGAGAGAGAGAGAAAGAAAGAGAGGGAAGGAGGGAGGCAGACAGACAGCCAAACAGACAGGTGGACAGACAGACAGACAAACAGGCAGCCAAACAGAGACAGGGAAACAGACAGACAGACAGACAGAGAAGCAGACAGACATCATGGCACAAGTCGTTTTGCGTTCAATGTAATCTGATCAATCAAAAAATGCTGAAAACGTATTATCTGGAAAAACAATTTTACCGTGTGCATCCATCGATCACATAGACCATTTTGGAATGAGTAATCATGAAGTAATCAGATGCACAGATTTTGTGTTGTTCTGTTGCATGTACTCACAAAGCTAGCGTTCGTTTTTATTCTCTTCACCGTCGTTTGGAAGCCAACTCTCCCAACGTGAGTAATATTACAATTTTGTCAGCACCTTTTTTAATTATCATTATACTAAATACTTATATAGCGCCTATCCTTGGCTAGAGACCAAGCTCTAAGCGCTTTACAATCCACACTCGTTTACACAACGGGCTGCCTACTTGGGTAGTGCCGACTGAAGAGCCGCCAGCTGGCGCTTCATGCAATCGTTTTCCCGTGTCATCCAATCCACATCATTCAATGTCGTTCACTCAGTTTCCTTACTTCCTTCATTCTTTCCATTTCTTACCTTACATTTGCCGCACAATTTTAAACAGACAGACTCGACATACCTGTTTAGGGAAAAAAATCATGTGCATCAGCTTTATCCTGCCCAAGAAGTCTGAATAGGAATCATATTTCTGCTCCCTCCATGACGTTAAAAACAAGTACTATCATGCTATCAAATAATTGTAATTATTAGGTTTGATATATCTTCTCCTCGAATCACTCCCGTGAAAGCGTAGACTGCCGTATTGCTTTGGTTTGCTTGATGCTTTTGGAGAAGTTGACATTTTCCATTTTGCTCGAAATTTGCGCCAAGTTGTTTAGATTATTTTTTTTTTTGTTCCAATCACACCATCTCCGCATTGAAAATAAACTGGACTTTTAGGGACGGCTGTTTAGAAAATTATTAGTGTTGTGTTTTATTTCCAGTTATTGTCATTTTTCCCAGTTCAAGCAACATTCGTGTGATGTATCCAACTCAGCCTGCAATCCAAGTTTGTTGTTGATAATAACAGCAAGTCATCAGCAAGTGACAGGCAAGGAGTTTGGTCTTTTGTAGCTGTGTACGGCGAATCTGTATCTCTCCCGTGTGCTGACACCCTTTTATTTGTATAGATACTGAATAGTGTAGGACACTATGTAACACCTTGATACTCCTCTCTCTCTCTCTGCTCTCTCTCTCTCTCTCTCTCATCTCTCTGTGTTTGTGTGGTGTGTGTGTGTGTGTGTGTGTGTGTGTGTGTGGTGTGTGTGTGTCCTCCCCTCTTTCTATCCTTATATCATTCTCTGTCTGTCTGTCTGTCTGGTCTGTCTGTCTGTCTTCTGTCTGTCTGTCATGTCGTGTCTCTGTCTCTCTCTCTCTCTCTCTCATCCTCTCTCTCTCTCCTCTCTCTCTCTCTCTCATGTGTGTGTGCTTGTGTGTGCTTTGTGTGTGTGCTTGTGTATGTGTGGTGTCTGTATGTCTCTGTGTGTGCACGTGCGTCCGTGTATATATGCGGCTCCCCCCCCCCCCCCTCTCTCCCGTCTCTCTCTCTCCTCTCTCTCCTCTCTCCTCTCTCTCTCAAGTGTTACATCTCTCTCTCTCAGACAGTGTCTGTGTGTCTGTATGTCTGTGTGTGTGCGTGTGCGTATTGTGTGTATGCATCTCTCTCTCCTCTCAAGCTCTCTCTTTCTCTTTCTCTCTCTCTTCTCACTCTCTCTCGCTCTCTCTCTCTCTCTCTCTCTCGGGCTCCTCCTCCTCCCTCCCTCCCCGTCATCTTCTCTTCTCTCCTCCCCTCTCCATCTTCCTCTCTCTTTGTCTCTTCTCTTGTCTCTCTTCCTACCACCGAAAGTCCGCAAAAGGTCTTTTGTCAGTGTGAAGGCCTTAGGATTCTGATCAAACGGTCAGGTCCTCTCTCTCTCTCCATCCCGCCCCCAGCCTATCTGTGGCTGCCACTGACTGCCGCTTTAAAGGGAGGATACCTGTGACTACTGCTTGCCATTGACGTGCCGCTTTGAGGAGTGATGAAGGAAGTTGACCGTGACTCATATGTTCGTGGTACGCTCCATCAGGATTAAACGGTGAAGTCGGTAAAAAACAGTGTGGTTTTGTGTGTTTGTGTGTGTATGTGTTGTGTGTGTGTGTGTGTTGTGTGTGTGTGTGTGTGTTTGTTTGTGGTGTGTGTGGTGTGTGTGTGAACGGATATTAGTAAAGAGGCGGGCGTATATATGCGTTACGCTAGGATGGTGGTTTTTTGTGAGAACGTCTGTCTGTGTGTCTCATATTCCCTGCCCTTTGGCCCTATCCCCCTCCCCTTCCACCTCTTTCTTTTTCAAAAATCTTCTCTGTCTCTCCCCCCCCCCCTCTCCCCTTCCTCTCGTCTCTTTCTTCCATCTTTCCTCCCCACCCGAAAGACCCTATACCATCCCTGTTCTTACCAAAACAAAAAAAAACCCTTACCCCCCCACAACCCCACCCCGTCCTTACAACACAAACAACAACAAAAACACCCCACCCCTCACAAGCACCCACCACCAAAACACCCTTTCCTCAACCTTCTTACTACCCCTGTCCCTCCACAACACAAACTCACCCTCCCATATTCACCCTTCTCATTTTCTATTCTTCCGTCAACTCTCATTTTCTTTCTGCTTCTCTCTGTCTCTCTCTCCCCGTTCTCACCCTTCTGATTCTTCTTCTTCTCTTCTCCTTCTCTTCTTTCTGCTTCTCTCTGTCTCTCTCTCCCTTTTCGCTGACCCTTCGATCTTCTCTTTTTTCTTCCTCCGAACGCCCACCTTTCCTTCTGACCCCTCCATCCTTTTAATCTGTTCCTGCATCTCCTTCCTCATCTGTCTCTCCAGCTCCTTCTCTCTGCTTCTGTCCTCCCCCTCCCCTCTATCTGTATGCCCCCTCCCCCCCCCCCTCCTTCCTACTGCCCCTCCTCTCTAATCTCCTCTCTGTTTCCTCTGTTTCCCCTCCCTCATCCCTCCCCCCACTTTTCTAACTCTCCGTCACTATTTCTATCCCTGCATCTCTCTGCCTCTTTGCCCCCTCCCCTCCCCCACCCTTCTCTACTCTCTCTCTCTCTTTCTCTCTCTTTTTCTCAACCTTCTGTTCACTATTTATGACGATGCCATAGTCAACGTGCTCTCAAGTTACCTACGGATGACGCTGACGTTGGAGCGGGTGAAAATGAACCAGGTCCATCAATATTTCAGGGTGGACTGTCTGCCTCTCCCGGACTCTCCCGGAGAGGCAAAGCAGCAGTATGCATTCATCATGGTCAGGCGACTGTTGTGTCGTCACTGATGGACAAGCGTGCTCATCTCTTCAGCTGTTTCTGGCTTCCAGCCTGTGTGGGCTGAAATGAGGCGCG
>JADBJO010002283.1:110000-137500 GCA_016801955.1 Conus betulinus
CACACACACACACACAGAGAAGAGAGAGAGAGAGAGGGAGAGAGAGAGAGAGAGGAGAGAGATGTGATCTGAAAACACATCCTATTTACATGTGACAATCCTTGTCCTGGACTGCCTATAGTCGCTTTACTCAAGTTTATGATGAAGTCCTTGAGCGCCTGTTTGGGCGCATGTGTGTGTGTGCAAAGCGTGCGTGCGTGCATGCGTGCGCTGTGTGTGCTGTGTGTGTGTTGTGTGTGTGTGTGTGTTCTTCTCCATGTAATGTCTAATCACGTGATGTGATCTTACACGCCACAAGCAAGGATTGAAAACTGAAGAGAAAAGAAAGAGAGAAAGAAAAGAATTAAACACAGCAACAATTCAAAAACATCCAAGTGACATCAAATATAAAGACACAATAAGCTACACCTCTTGCATACCCGCGTGTGTGGTGCTCAGTATGCTTGTGCGTCGATGTCTGCGTATGTACGTGTGTCTGTATGTGCATGCGTTGTGCGCGCGCGCGCGCGCGCGCGCGCGCGTGCGTGCGTGTGTGTGTGTGTGTGTGTGTGTGTGTGTGTGTGTGTGTGTGCGTGCGTGCGTGCGGTCGTGCGTGCGTGCGTGCGTGCGTGCGTTTGTGTGTGTGTGTATGTGTGTGTGTGTGTGTGCGTGTGTGTGTGGTGTGTGTGTGTGTGTGTGTGTGTGTGTGGTGTGTGTGTGTGTGTGTGTGAGTGTATTTTGTGTTATGTTGTCTCGTTTTCTTTCATCTCAGAAGAGAATTGATGGCAGGTACAATTAATGTTGATGTCATCGCATTGCAGAAGTGTCATAAAGAATGTCAGTGTACCTATACAAGTCTTTCAGATGAGACAGTACGCAATGTCGTAGTACCTGACTTTTTTTTGCTGTCTGGTTATGTTTATTGTGGTTTGGATTAGTTGTTTATAATGCACGTTTCTTTCATTAAGGGGCGCTGTCTTTCTATGAATAAACAACTGTCATTTCTGTCTCTATCTGTCTGTCCCTGTCTCTCTCTCTCTCTGTCTTTCTGCTCTCTGTCTCTCTGACTTTGCCTCTGTCTCTTACTCTGTCTCTGTCTGTGTCTGTCTGTCTGTGTCTCTCTCTGTCTCTCTCTCTCTCTCTCTCTCTCTCTCTCTCAGCCCAACATATACACGCACGCCGGCACCTGTGTAAACCTACCTTCTTCTTCTATCTGGTATCGGGTAGCGTGCGAACCCGTCTTACCCTGTCGGGATACTCACAATATAGTCGAGAGTATTGTCAGTTCACTCCGACTTTGTTGAGTGCAGAAAATTTGTGGGAAGAGGTTGTGGAAAAAGATAGATGAAAGATATGGTTGACAGAAAGGACAGTAGACGACAGTACAGCAAAAGAAGGAGACAGGGTTACGTGAGCGAAAGGAAAAAAGTGGACATTACTAGCACAGAATGTCCAGAAGGTAGGGAACTATTTGTACGGAAGACCCCCTGGTATCCCTACGGGGGAGTTAAGCTTACCCTCTGTCCTGAATCAGGAGAGCCCTTCATGCTGATATCACTACTTTTCCAAGGGGCGTGACCGGCTGGTCATCAACACCACCTCGAGTGCCTCTCACTCCCGCCCGGCTCTAGAGTACGGCATGACGCCGCGCCTTCCCCCTTCCCCATCTCCCTCTCTCTTCCCCTGCCCCCCCCCCCCCCCCCCCCCCCCCCCCCCCCCCCCCCCCCCCCCCCCCCCCTTCTGACCTTTCCTCAGGCCCTGCCCCTCTGACTTCTCTTCCGGAAAGTTGGTGATGGGATTTTACGTGTGTGCAAGATGTTATGCGTGCATTCACACACAGAGCCTCGGTTTTACGGTCCTCATTCGAAGGACTGTATGGGGAATGGAGTCAGAACCAATTTTATTCCGAGGGAAAAATCCCCCTGTACCGGAACGGCCCGGCGGAGATTCGAACCCGCAACCCCAAGATTACGAGTCCAGCGCTCTCTACCGCTAAGTTATCCCGGTCTCCAAAGGCTCTGATAAAATGCCCAACAAAAAAGAAAGTCTTTATGTGGAGATGGGCTTTTACTGGAAGGGTTTACCGAACGAAAGACGCAACGGCAGCAACAACTACAGCAGGTGATCAATACTGATAATATTGACAACAAAAAGTGGATAGCCTTGTCGCCTTGGATCGTGCTTTCAAAATTTGATTAATTACTGTTGATTTTCTTTATCTCTTAAAAAAAAAGAGGCCAGATTGTTAGAGTTATGTGACTGGACTATTACCATCATTGTTATTTCAATGTTTCATTGCAATTATTTTTCTTCTTGTCGTATTTGTCGTTCTAAATGGAGGCAGAGGATGGAATATTAAACTAGCAACGAATGTCAAGTCGTTGTGATCTAGAAGAAAGAATGCTGAAACGCATGAGTGCTGATGTCGGTGTCAGTGCGTGCACTGTCGCCTCCTCAGATCTGCGCCCGGTAGTTTTGATACATCTCCCCTCTCCTCTCTCTCTCTCTCTCTCTCTCTCTCTCTCTCCTCTCTCTCTCTCTCTCTCTCTCTCTCTCTCACACACACCCACACACACACACACACACACCACACACACACACACACACACACACACACACACACACGCACGCACGCACGCACGCACGTACGCACACGCGCGCGCGCGCACACACACACAACACACACACACACACACACTCTCTCTCTCTCTCTCTCTCTCTCCTCTCTCTCTCGCTCTCTTCTATCTATCTATCTATCTATCTCTACTATCTATCTATCTATCTTCAACCATCCCTATCTCTCCTCTCTTTCTCTGCCTCGCTCTCTCTCTCTCTCTCTCTCTCTCTCTCTCTCTCTCTCTCTCTCTCTCTGTCTCTCTCTCTCTCTCTCTCTTTCTCTCTCTCTTTGTGAGCGAGCGAGTGAGTGTATGCCTGTGCGTGTGTGTGTGTGTGTGTGTGTGTGTGTGTGTGTGTGTGTGTGTGTGTGTGTGTGTGTGTGTGTGTGTGTGTGTGTGTGTGTGTGTGTGTGTGTGTGTGTGTGTGTAGGATGTGGAAAGAAAAAAGAAGTAGGTGCAGATCAGTAGAGTTCTGAGAATGGTGGGGGGTGCGGGGAGGATGTAAGTGTAAACTACACAGCACATAGTTCTGCAGTTTTATTACTCAGCATCACGTCAAACGCTCAGCGATCTGTGGGCGGCGCGTTGGGCCAGAGCAACATTTTTATTTATTTATTTTTATTATTTCTAACTAATAACACGATTATCGCTTTTAGGGAAGATGCTTCAAAACTAAAAAAACGAGCGAGCGTCTCCTCCCCTATTCCCTCCCCCCCCCCCCCCCCCATGCCTCCGCTTCTCCTGCTTCTCCTCGTCTTCTCTTTCTCTTTTTCTCCATCATCCTCCCCCCACCCCGCCCCCCCGACCCCGTCCCCGCCGTGTCCTTCTTTCATCACTATTGCCACCATCTTCTCTCTTTATAATTATTCACATTCATTCATCCGCTCGAACTACATTGTCTTCTTGTCCTGTCTCTCCACACTTTTTCCGTGTCTTCTTCACTTACGCACAGACTTCTTTCTTTCTTTTTTTTTGTTTTTATTTGTTTGATGGTTTAATTGTTCAACTTTTTTTTAGTTTTTCTGCACATCCTTGGTTTCCTTTATTTTGTTCTTGTCTTCTTCTTCTTCTTCTCTTCTTCTTCTTCTTCTTCTCTTTCCACCTCCTCCTCTTCTTCCTCCTTCTCTTCTTCTTCTCTTCTTCTTCTTCTTCTTCTCCTCTTCTTCTTCCTCCTTCACTTTCTTTTTCTGTTGGATTCTTATTTGTCTTCCTCTCCTTCTTCTTTCTCGTCTGTACATGTTTTCTTTCAGAGAAATGATAACAAAATAATCCGCATCAAGCTTCACTGTTGTGCCTGTCCTCTGAAGCTAAATTGACCAGGCACAGACTTACCGCGGGAACATATTGGCACTGCCCACGGTACCCGCACTGGCAGAACTCAACGTATAACAGGGGACGGAACTCAAAGCGACGCCACACGTCGTGACAACTAGCAGGCCAGGCAGCCCTGGCCACCCGCAGAAAATCTGTCCACATTAGTGGGTTGACACCGCCACCACCACTACCACCGCCCCGGGTGTGCCTCTCTCTCTCTCTCTTCTCTCTCTCTCTCTCTCTCTCTCTCTCTGCGCACTCTCAGGTACGAGGTACAGGTGTGGGCGACTCGACGTTTCAGCCAGCATCAGTCTTTCAAGTTCTGCAACAACGGTTGAAAGGGGGGGGGGGGAGTGCGTGCGTGCGCGAGCTCTTGTGTCAGCGCGTGCGGTGAAGTGTGTCTGCCGCGAAGGCGGTTCAAGTGCGTGCTTGTTAGTGCTTCTGGATCCGAAGTCGACAATTTTTTTTTTTGTTTTTTTTGTTTTTTTTTTGTTCCGGTTGTTCAGTCCGTTTGAAATGCTTCTGCACAGTTCCAGACTTGAAGAAGCTGTTTGCTGTATGAACTTCCCAGAGGTGAGGTTTGGTTCTGACTTTAGCATCTAGGGCATGCAGAGGTGAACCGGTGACATCGGCGTCGTGCGATGGTGCAGCGTTCGTTCCAGGTGAGGACTTTATATTGAGAGAGAGAGAGAGAGAGAGACAGAGAGAGAGAGAGAGAGAGAGAGAGAGAGAGAGAGAGAGAGAGAGAGAGAGAGAGAGTGGACGAGATGGGATGGGGAAGGCGATCAAGACTCTACAAAGATCTGTCAGCTGTAAATCTTATCAACCCTCCATTCCTCAATACTTGACTGATAAGTGGCGTTTGTATCTCGCATTCCATGAAACTCCATTCTTCTGATGCTTGTCTCTTCCAAAACCAGTTGGTTCGTTCTAACCCTTCAGGCCAGCGTTCCTTGGGCTGTCAGGCGCCTTTCGTTCTGAGCAATCTCTCACAAGAACTCAGATACTCTGTGTCTCCTCTTTCTTTTAAATCAAACTTGAAAACTTTTCTTTTCCCGTCTGATTGATGTGTACCAGTATGCGCCGGTGCTGTTTTCAGGAATATTCTATGTCTCCCGATGCCTGTATTTGTTCATCTAGCAGTAAGTGCTTCTGTTTTACAGAGGGCGAAGATTAGAGAGGGAATGTTAGAGAGCGAAGCTGGGGGGGGGGGGGGGGGGGGGGGGGGGGGGGGATAAGCGTGGATGTCGAGAGAGCTTGTGATTGTGAGGTGCGTTGTTGTGTGTTGTCTATTCTTTCGATTTATTTGGCTTGTGATTTGATGTGTAATCTTGTTACTATAAGCGGCTTGGGCTTTCAATGAATTAAGTGTATAACTGTTCATGATAATAATAATAATGATAATGATAATAATTATTATTATTATTATGATATGATTATAACAATAATGATGATAGTATCATTAACAAAATAATTTAAAAAAAAATAATGATAATAGCGTAGGGGAAGAGATGGGGGTGGGGATGGAAGCATCATCAGGTCATTTTCTAAAATTGAATGTTGATGTTTTGCTGTTGTTGTTGTTGTGTCTAATTTCAACCCAGCTTTACAAATGAAAAGAAATGACACACGAAGACATTCAAGAAGGAAAAGAAAATGTAAAACCTTTAGTTTCCTGTACACTGAGTAAATTCGCTAGGACAATGAAACATTCACCGCATGCAATCCAGCCTTTCCGGAACACTCAGTGGTGAGAAACACGTTCTTCTGACGTCATGTTCCAATGCCGGAATGAGTTCCGTGACAGGTCACGCTACCTGGCCAGCCATTCCCGGGGCACGCGCGGGAAGACCGCTGGTACATTTAGTTCGCTGTCATACATACACCGGACACAGCATTTTTAGTTAGACTGGTATCCAACTTTGAATAATACATAAGAGGTTGATTCCGTGCAGCATTTGTTTTTGTACTTCCAGCTCTTATAGAACAGGGTGTGCTTTACAATGGGAACGAAAAAATGCTGTCTGTCTGTACGGGTGTGTCTGTCTGTCTGTCCGTCCGTGGTCAAAATGTGTTCCACTCGCTCCAGACAAAACTGCTGGACCGATCTTTCTGAAAATTTTGTAGATATGTTCATTGTGGGTCATGGATGATGCCCTGGTGTTTTATTTTACCAAAAAAGCCTTACTAGTGGCTATAAATAATAATCTTGTGATGTACAATTTAAGCAATAACGGTTTATGAACTTAAGTGTAAGCAGATCTTGTATGCTCCTCGGTAGTATAGTGGTTAGTGTCCCCGCTTGTCGTACCGGAGACCCGTGTTCACTTCCCCGCCGGTTTTTGTTGTTGTTGTTTTGTTGTTGTTTTTCTTACATACAAAATTTCTACCACCTAAAATGGAGAAACTGCTATAGTGACTGGTTGGTTTATATATATATATATATATATATATATATATATATATATATTTGTACTTTGTACTACTTACTGAGAGTACGTTTATATGCTTTGCATCTTGGTTGTTTTTGTTTTTTTTGTTTTTGTTTTTGTTTTGTTTTTTTTTTTTTTGTTTTTTTTTTGGGGGCGAGTTTGTTTGGGTTTTTTTTTCACACATACAAAATGAATCTTTGAAACAAAATGACCCTGTGTACCAAGACAAACTGGTGTCGTTACAATGTCTCGATTCTCTCTGTCTCTCTGTCTGTCTCTGTCTCTGTCTCTGTCTCTGTCTCTCTCTCTCTCTCTCTCTCTCTCTCTCTCTCTCTCTCTCTCTCTCTCTCTCTCTCTCTCTCTCTCTTTTTTTTTTTACAAACGATGTGTTTATTACATAGGCCTATGTCTGTAATGGGGGGGGAAAACGTGTGGAAGGTCAGAATTCTACCGTCATTAAATCAATGTCTCAAAATGGGGTTTTTTTTTAGGTTTTTACTTCGAGCGGGGAGGCGTGTGGAAAAAAAAAAGAAAAGAAAGAGCGTTAGAATATCTTTTGTTAGAATCCCTTCACTACCAGCAAACAGAGACCATCAGAGCCTGTTTGGAACAAAAAAAGTGTGTGTGTGTGTGTGTGTGTGTGTGTGTGTGTGTGTGTGTGTGTGTGTGTGTGTGTGCGCGTGCGCGCGCGCGCGCGCGCACGTAACATGTAAATAGTGAGAAAAAAAAACAAGTGCAGGCTGACAATTCCATCATTATTATAACAATGACGGCAAACATTTTCAAAAAAAAAAAAAAAAGGGGGGGGGGGGGGGGTGAGGGGGGGGGGGGGGGGGGGGGGTAACTGCGAAAGAAAAATAGATCTGACAAAAGGGGACATTAGAACATGAAGGTACAATCTTTAAACAGAGAGTGATGGAGGGAGACATATCCATTTCATATAAGGCAGGCTGGCCACATCCGATGGCTGCATTGAGAAAGTTTTGCCGAACAAACTTAGGTTTACAGCACCCTACACAAACTTAAAGCCCAGCTGGATTTGAACTGTAACTCATATTTTGAATTTCTTTTTTTTTAACCTATCTATGGGCAAAAATTTGAAACATCTTCACATGTTCAAATGAAACCTCTTGAATGCACCTTGACTATACAGATGTGCCCGACTGCACAACACACCAGCGCTGTATGGGGACCATGATAGCCCGTCCTGACAACATCGCTTGGCCTGCCCAGAGGCCTGTCGTCTGCTGATTCGGAATCATCAGCAGGACATGGCGCGGTTTTCGTTTTTGTTTTTTTTTTTTTTTATCTTTTTGTTTTCAATCTCAAATCACTTTCAATAAGAACAATCAGGAAAAATGAAAGCTTGAGTGTTATTGGGAGCGATGACACTCCTGGAAAGGACCCCTGCGTTTTAGAATACTGGGCTTGTCTTTTTCTATCCGCCCTTGTTAACAGCATGTTTGTATATAAGCAAATAAAACAAAACAACCAAACAAAAACCACTTTCAAACACTCTTAGGCTCATGATTTCTCAATAGAACAGATGTTGTTCCACGTTTCGTGAAGCACGACACATATGATTTTTTTTCCCCCACCAAACTGTAAACACCTGTTACACTCTATGTGTTTTGTCAATCTTTGTGTATTTCTGATGGACATCATTCCGGTGATCAGTGTGAACATGACTGACGGTTGTCCATCAGTTGGGGCAGCATCACGCGGCACTGACCATCTCAGCCCCCGGGGGTCATAACCGTCCTCCCTGACCACAAAGTACCCGCCTCGACCAGCACACGGACCGACGCCCTCTGTGCTCGCGCTATATTAGTGTCTAATGTCTGGAATCAAGACCGCACAGTTCTGAAAACGACCCTTTTAATTCCTGGATTGCTATTGACGAGAGTGTTGGTCAGAAGGAGAACACGTGATCAGGGAGCGTTCTCTGTCCGCCCCTCTTTTCACGGGGACAGTGTCAGCTTACTCCGCAATCAACGCAGTCATCATCAGCTAGCTAGGTCTCCGGTGAGTTCCTCACGCGAATTCACAAAACCAGCCAGTGGTAATAACCCCTCTCTCTTTCACCCGAAAAATACCACCCGTGATGGCACCAGAGCCTGAACAGTCTTCCGTGGAATAAGCAAATGGAAGAATAATAGCTCCCACAATAGGGAGCAGGCCACACACATTAGGCCTATTATCTCCAGCACGTCCAATCCGAGAACGTGTGTGACGTCACTAGTAGTGAACAGAAAGCAAACACGCGAACGCAAATAACGAGTGATCAAAACATAGTTTGAGCTTTTACTTGATAAACTATTTATTTTTCTTCTATTTTGCTGCCTTCACATCGATTTGGTATTGAAAAAGGCACGCCAGACTTGTAGATTGATCACTGACTGCTTTGACAGTACATTTGTGCAGTTCAACACTTTGCAGCAGTTAGTGACGGTGGTTGGGCTTTTGCGACACGCCTCATGTGGTTTCATTCAATGAGAATGTGATGCTGAATGGACGTGTCAGGACACAGTTTGCATACAGCTGCAGACAGATCAGACTGCAGATAGGCCTAGAGGACTGTAAGATCTAGCGGAAAGGACACTGGCGAGACAGCGCACTTCCACTGACGTAGAACAGACCTCGGAAGAAAAAAAAAAAGTCATAAGCATGTCATCATGATTTTCTACAAAGTTGCAGCTTAGTTGGCGCGTGTGTGACCTTAAGGTTGTCTTACTCTAAGTCAAATCTTAAACAGTTTTCGCGTCATTAGTTGCGTCATATATGTAGAAACTTTGTCATATTTTTCTTCCGGAGCAGGTTAGAAATCTGTAATAACGAATGACCCAGGATCCACTATTTCATGACCGATCCACGCCACAATTTTTTTTAAAGATTCATTCCTGGGCTATATTTCATTGTTCAACGAAATTTGGCCGAAATAAGTTCAGTTGTGTTGTTGTAATCCCGCTAAGAGACAAACCAACCAACCAATCCATCAACACGCGGGAGTGAAAACATGGCCGTCCTGGCAGAGATTATCATCATCATTGTTCGCATGGACGGAGGGGAAAAGGGGAGACAAAACCGCAGGTAATTTGCCCTGCGCACAGGCGAAGCGTTGATGAGTAGGGTATTGTTTTCCACCCTGTGTGGTTGTTCTCCTGTCTGTCCGCAGCACAACGCGGTAACGGCCGGATGGACCTTCGTCAACGTGTACTGCGTGATTGCTCCTCCATGTTCGTTGTCTGAGTGTTGTGTATCTTGCCTGAAGAAGACATAAGGGGTAGAGACATGTCGTGTTTTATTTTGTGATTCTTTGTCTACGTTTGGGGGCGGAGCCTTATAAATAACTTTTGAAATGTGTTTATATTTCCGCCTACAGTCGCCTCATTCTGCTACTGGTCTAATACTGTTCTGTACATTCGGGGGTCCCAGGTTCGGTCCTCACGTGGGGTCGTTAAGTCCAAGGAAACGCCATATTTGGAGTCACTTCTATGTTCTCTCCAATGGAGATCTACCCTCCCCTCCTAATCGGCCAAGTGGATGAAAGATTGATCTCTTGATCCAAACGTCTTGGAATCGGTCGTCACTGGAGATCCTCGTGTTATAGAGTGGCTCTTTGGAGTCATTACTGTGCAAACTCCAAAGATGAACCTCCAAGTGCTCCGAGTGAGACTGTAACCAGAGGCCCTGTGTGTGAATGCATGCGTGACACTTTCCATGTTAAATTGCATGAAAGTTACATCCGATTTCATCCTTCACAGCAATGCACGCCATTGCCTGCCGGTGGGACCCATGACAAAACAAGGGACAAAAACGAAGCAAACAAAATAATAAAAATGCGCAGGGAATGTGGCTGTCTTACTAATTATTTGATGAAGACAGTCACACACACACAGAACGAACGCCATCGTCTGTAAACCCCGAGGTGTAGCAGAGGAATGAGGAAAAATAACGTTGGCGGGATCAACGTCTGGAAGAGATGGCATGTCCTGATAGAAAACCGATAAAATGACATACACCGAAATTGACACGATGCTGTGTCTTCATTTGTGTGGGAAATGGAGTATAATGCACCAGGTTGAATTCCGTGATTTAATCTCTCTCTCTCTCTCTCTCTCTCTCTCTCTCTCTCTCTCTCTCTCTCTCTCTCTCTCTCTCTCTCTCTCTCTCTCTCTCTCTCTCTCTCTCTCTCTCTCTCTCTCTCACACACACACACACACACACACACACACACACACACACACACATGCAGGCACACACACACACACACACACACACACACACACACACACACACACACACGCACGCACGCGCATGCACGCACACGTGCGCGCGCGCACCATTTCATTAAGCTTATCATCTCAAGCTTATCATCATGATGAAGGTGTTTCGTCTTGATGGAGGTTGATCGGGGAGAATCCACTTGATCTGACCATAGGACACATCCAGCAGTCTCTGACAGAATCATCCAAAAGACAGGGCAGAGAGGGGAGGGGATGGGGGGTGGGGCGAAGCAGACATAGAAGGAGGTGGACAGACAACTTTGGTGAGTGGGTCTGGAAGCTCTTTGTCGCACTCCAGGCATCTGCCCCAAGTCGTTGGAGATGGCGGCAACCGGTGCAGAGTTCACCATTGCTGGGCGTCTGGTGGTCCTCGATGACCCGGAGGTTAGTGTCATGCTGAACATCTTCCGTGAAGTAGACTTGACGTCTCTCTGAACGTGGAGAACCCCTGTCAGGTTGTTGACGTCTGTCTGAACGTGGAGAACCCCTGTCAGGTAGTTGACGTCTGTCTGAACGTGGAGAACCCCTGTCAGGTGTTTGTTGACGTCTCTCTGAACATGGAGAAGCCCTGTCAGGTTCTTGACGTCTGTCTGAACGTGGAGAACCCCTGTCAGGTTTTAGACGTCTCTATGAACGTGGAGAAGCCCTGTCAGGTTTCAGACGTCTCTATGAACGTGGAGAAGCCCTGTCAGGTTCTTGACGTCTGTCTGAACGTGGAGAACCCCTGTCAGGTTTTAGACGTCTCTATGAACGTGGAGAAGCCCTGTCAGGTTGTTGACGTCTGTCTGAACGTGGAGAAGCCCTGTCAGGTTTTAGACGTCTCTATGAACGTGGAGAAGCCCTGTCAGATTTTAGACGTCTGTCTGAACGTGGAGAAGCCCTGTCAGGTTCTTGACGTCTGTCTGAACGTGGAGAAGCCCTGTCAGTTTGTTGACGTCTCTATGAACGTGGAGAACCCCTGTCAGGTTTTAGACGTCTCTATGAACGTGGAGAAGCCCTGTCAGGTTGTTGACGTCTGTCTGAACGTGGAGAAGCCCTGTCAGGTTGTTGACGTCTCTCTGAACGTGGTGAAGCCCTGTCAGGTTGTAGGCTTAACAACTGGTGATGCACCCGTCGACATGACTCGGATCGTTTTCAGACGTCCATCATCTGTTGTTAACTGTCGTTTTCATTGTTGTTCACATAAAAAGAAAACAGTTTTCAATATTACCCCTTCCATGTATGAACGCGGGTGGGTGGTTGTTTTTGTTTTGTTTCGGTTATTTTCTGAACATATCGCGTTCAAGTAATCCAAGCACATGTACAATGATATGCACCCATGTAATATTGAAAAGTGATTTTCAGCTTGTGTTTGATTTTGGATACTTGTGTCACAGTTCGGAGTTCAGGCTTTGAGACTGACCAACATGTCTTCAGGGCTACTGGCAATCATTCTCTTGCTTTTGCTGCGAGGGGACTGAAAAAAAAAAAACCCTGCCACTTTCAAGTATTGGCAGACGAGCTCACAAGATATAGGCTGGTACATCGATCTTGTTCATGTATGAACCAGAACTTTAATTTCCACCAATTTTCTCTCTGAAACATCATTCGTGTGTGGCGTGAGAGCTCTCAGTGCATTACCAGGAGCACTTTAGGATCAGATCAATGTACAGGACAGAAAAAAAAAAAAAATAGGAAACATAGGAAGGCACTGGGCAGAAAGCAGATCCCCGACAAAATGAATATACTGTAAATGTTATTGTCCTATTATCACCACAAATGGCAGTGATCCTCTCTTCATTGTGAAATATTCTTATCATCACCACCATCATTACTATTATTACTATTGCTATCATTATTATCATTCTTGTCATCATTGCTATTTTCACTTCCATGATCCCCTTCCCAACGGTAAGTGATTGCTCATTCTTTTCTTTTGTCTTGTGATGCATTGTCCACGTTTTTTTTTCTGGGCGGTTCGCTAACATTTATTTAAGATTTGTTTAGATTTGCGCCTGCAGTCGTCTCGCAACTAGATCACTTTGCAACTTACTGCCCATTCTTTGTTTTCATTGTCCTGAATATTGCTTATTTTTACCTGAAGAAGACCTGAGAGGTCGAAGCGCGTCGTGTTTTGTCATGTAATCTGTTTGTCTATAATTATTGTCTTGTGGGGTCACTAACTATTCTTTTTTAAGTTTGTTACAATTTCCACCTTTAGTCATATTTCACTTTGAAACAAAGAAAGAGAGTCAAAGTGCATCACTGAAGGAAAATTGATACAAATTAAGGGAGGAAATGAAGAGTGGAATGGGGCAGGGGGCGGGGGGGGGGGGGGGGGGTAAGAAGGATAGTGGAGGGAAACTCTCAGAGAACAGAAGACGGGAGGAAAGTCGAGATGAATTCTTCATCCATTGTTCACTCCAAAGCCTTCTCCCCCCCCCACCCCCCTCCCTCTCACTCCCCTTTCTGTACTGTTACAGTTTCGTTGCGTAATTGACAATGACAAATTGGCCAGCCTACACACATCACGTGACACTGACAGAACGCAGTCTTTCATCTGTTCACCTCAACATATTGCGATTCACCCTCCATCCCCCCCCCCCCCCCCCCCCGCCCACCTCCCTCCCCCGCCCCCCCCCCCCACCCCCTCACCGCCCCGCACCCGCCCATCATCAGCATCGGGAGAAGAAGAAGTGCCATTGATTAGAGAACTCTTCCTCCCAGCACATCTCAATCAACAAGGGAATCGACCGGTCACCTGTGTCCACTCCCCCCTCCCCCCACCTCTCTGTAACCCCTTTCTCCGTTCCATCCTTCTCTCTTTTTCTCTCCCCCCCTCCCCCCTCCTCCCTGACCTTCCACCCTCCCGTCACCCATGGCCTTGTTCTAACGAGCCCCGAGTCTGTCCGCACGGTTTTAATGATGTCACAGATACTGAGAGCAGATTTAATGAGCGCGCAGGTCTGCGAGAGAGAGAGAGAGAGAGAGAGAGAGAGAGAGAGAGAGCAATATAGGGGGGACAGTGTGTGCGTGTGTGTGTGTGTGTGTGGTGTGTGTGTGCGCGCGCGCGCGCGCGTGCGGGGCGGGCGTGCGTGTATGTGTATATATGCATGCGTGGTGTGTGTGTGTGTGTGTGTGTGTGTGTGTGTGTGTGTGTGTGAGGGAAAGCGATGGAGGTTACGCGGACGAAGGGAGTTTAGAGAGAGGGGTAACGATCGTCTTTTTTTCGACTGGTGGAAAAGGATATTGTTTGAAAAAGCGATAGAGAGTTTGCACAAGCATTAAACAGCGACGCTGGAATGTTTCTGTAGGGTGGGAAAGGTGATTTCTCTTCCACTGACAGCTGATACACAAGGCAGACTAATTCTGTCTCTGTCTACCTGTCCGTCTCTCTCTCTCTCTCTCTCTCTCTCTCTCTCTCTCTCTCTCTCTCTCTCTCTCTCTCTCTCTCTCTCTCTCTCTAATTCTGCCTCTCTGTCTCTCTCTGTCTGTCTATCCGTTTATCTCTCTGTCTGCATATCGCTCTCTATGTCAGTTTGTCTGCCTGTTTTGTCCGTTTGTCTATCTGCCTGTCTGTCTTTCTTTCTCTATGTCAGTTTGTCTGCCAGTTTGTCTGTCCGTTTGTCTATCTGCCTGCCTGCCTGTCTGTCTGTCTGTCTGTCTCTCTCTCTCTCTCTCTCCTCTCTCTCTCTCTCTCTCTCTCTCTCTCTCTCTCTCTCTCTCTCTCTCTCTCTGTGTGTGTGTGTGTGTGTGTGTGTGTGTGTGTGTGTGTGTGTGAACGAAGATAAAATGAAAGCCAATTTGTTTTGTCAAGTTTGAGTCAACATGGTATTTGTTAGCGAAGTGGCGAAAGTTCAGTCTTGTTTTCGTTCAGAAATTAAAACAAACAGACGCTATGCACGTGCGCAGTTTCCCTCCCTCTCCCCCCCACCCTCCTCCCCCCCCCCCACCGCTTTTCCCTCCCTCTCTCCACCTCCACCCTCGCCTCTCTCTCTCCTCTCTCTCTCTCTCTCTCTCTCTCTCTCTCCTCTCTCTCTCTCTCTCTCTTTCTCTCTTCTTCTTTCTTTCTCTCCCCCTCTCTCTCGCCATCCCTCCCTCTTACTCTCTCCATGTGTGTGTGTGTGTGTGTGTGTGTGGTGTGTGTGTGTGTGTGTGTGTGTGTGTGTGTGTTGTTGTGTGTTGTGTGTGTGTGTGTGTGTGTGTTGTGTGTGTGTGTGTGTGTGTGTGTGTGTGTGTGTGTGTGTGTGTTTTTGTGTGTGTGAATGTGTTGTGTGTGTGTGTGTGTGTGTGTGTGTGTGTGTGTGTGTGTGTGTGTGTGTGTGTGTGTGTGTGTGTGTCGCTGTGTGTGTGAAATGTTGCACTGCTCATTTACAAAGCTTTACAACGGTTTCGCACTGCTGTAATCTGAGAGGTATATTTGTTGTTCTTTTGCCTGGAAAATGTCCGTGATATTTTGCCCATGACTAGTGCCTCATTATAAGTAATGCCCATTCCACGTTCGATGAATGTTGATGTGACTCATCTTCAGGAAGGGGCCTCGGACGAATTTGAATAAAACGTTTTGTATTCGTTTTCGTCGTCGTCGTCGTAGTAGTAGTCGTAGTCTCTCTCTCTCTCTCTCTCTCTCTCTCTCTCTCTCTCTCTCTCTCTCTCTCCTCTCTCTCTCTCTCTCTCTCTCTCTCTCTCTCTCTCTCTCTCTCTCGTGCACACACACACACACACGCACGCAAGCACGCACGCAAAAACGCAAAAAACGCATACACACACACACACATTAGCACTCACGTATGCACGTACGCACGCACGCACGCACATACACGCACGCTCGCACCTACGCGCGCACACACACACACAGACACCCCCTCTTCTTCTCTCCTTCTCTCTCCCCCTCCCCCCCCCCCCCCCTCCACCCCCCCCTCCCCCACTCCACCCCCTCTCTCTCTCTCTCTTCTCTCTCTCTCTCTCTCTCTCTCTCAGAACAAGATAAGAAATACACTCACTGATAAAGATATGTGTTTGTGTGTGAGCACGCGCGTGTGCGTGTGAATGTGCGTTTATGTTTGAGTGTGTGTGTGTGTGTGTGTGTGTGTGTGTGTGTGTGTGTGTGTGTGTGTGTGTGTGGTGTGTCTTTAATTTAACGGCTTTGCACCATTGGTAAATATTAGACGGAGGTCAAAAACAAAATTGGAATGGGTGGGAGTGGGAAAGTGAGTGTGTGTGTGTGTGTGTGTGTGTGTGTGTGTGTGGTGTGTGTGTGTGTGTGTGTGTGTGTGTGTGGAATGGGTGGGAGTAGGAAAGTGTGTGTGTGTGTGTGTGTGTGTGTGTGTGTGTGTGTGTGTGTGTGTGTGTGTGTGTGTGTGTGTGTGTGGTGTGTGTGTGAAATGCATTAAAATTGTGCTCATGACGAAAGAAGAGAGAGAGAGAGAGAGAATTTTAATGGGGTCAGCGGTTAATTTGCCGCTTTTACACCGTCTACTTAAAGGATGAAGAAAAGGAAAAACAAAGGGAAAAAAAAGATCATGCATTTATCCAAGTATGAAAGAATGTGACTTCCAAGGACTATGCTCAAAGGCGAATGGAAACAAAGACATACCGGCCGTTTAGCACAACACACCTGTTTGTAGTTGTACACTACATCCACGCCTCAATCATGCTCTCGCATTTGCCCTGTTTCACTCGCCACAATGTGACATTGCCCAACACCGGACTAACATATGACGACAGGCTGTCTTGTCATGTTTTGTTCAGCAGAAAGATGCCCTCCTCCACCACAGTAGCATGACTGGCTGTCACTGTAGAAGGATTGATTGACAGCAGGCAGGGCTTGTCATTGTGCGACGACATCAGAACGTGATTACGTCATACTGATTGACAGCAGGGCTTGTCATTATGCAGTGGCATCAGAACGGGATTACGTCATATTGATTGACAGCAGGGCTTGCCATTATGCAGTGGTATCTGAAAGGGATTACGTCATACTGATTGACAGCAGGGCCTGTCATTATGCAGTGACATCTGAAAGGGATTACGTCATACTGATTGACAGCAGGGCTTGTCATTATGCAGTGACATCTGAAAGGGATTAGGTCATGCTGATTGACAGCAGGGCTTGTCATTATGCAGTGACATCTGGAAGGGATTACGTCATGCTGATTGACAGCAGGGCTTGTCATTATGCAGTGACATCTGAAAGGGATTACGTCATACTGATTGACAGCAGGACTTGTCATTATGCAGTGACATCTGAACTTGATTACGTCATACTAATTGAAAGCTGGGCTTGTTCATTATACTGTGGCATCTGGAGGGGATTACGTCATACTGATTGACAGCAAGGCTTGTCATTATTCTGCGGCATCTGAAAGTGTTTGCTGCTGCCCTGACTGCAGTGGAGTCTGCCTGCCTTGGACTGTCTGTGTGACTGTCTGTCCCTCCTCATTCTCTCTCACTCTCTCATCTCTCTCTCTCTCTCTCTCTCTCTCTC
This sequence comes from Conus betulinus, assembly GCA_016801955.1. Lineage (NCBI taxonomy): Eukaryota > Metazoa > Mollusca > Gastropoda > Neogastropoda > Conidae > Conus > Conus betulinus. Next base: position 127,093 of record JADBJO010002283.1, read on the forward strand.
TCTCCTCTCTCTCTCTCTCTCTCTCTCTCTCTCTCTCTCTCTCTCTCTCTCATTCAACGTCCATTTACTGAACTACGCTGAAGTCATTAAACTCAGAAACTCAGGAGTCTGCCTGCCTGACTGTCTGTGTGACTGTCTGTCCCTCTCTCTCTCTCTCTCTCTCTCTCTCTCTCTCTCTCTCTCTCTCTCTCTCTCTCTCTCTCTCTCTCTCTCTCTCTCTCTCTCTCTCTCTCGCAACTCGTTCATCATTACTCCGGTGAATACGCTGAAGTCATTAAACTCTCAGAACTCAGGAGTCTGCCTGCCTGACTGTCTGTGTGATGTCTGTCCCTCCTCACTCTCTCTCTCTCTCTCTCTCTCTCTCTCTCTCTCTCTCTCTCTCGCAACGTCACTTGCTCCGGTGAATACGCTGAAGTCATTAAACTCAGAACTCAGAAAACTGTTTATTCGATCAGGGATTGAGATTTTAGGCATAGCCTGTTTCCAATCTGTCCTTGTTTTTCTCACGATCGTTCATTCATGATTGATTCACACCTACGACAATTTGTATGGTTGTGCCAATAGCACTGCAAATCTGGACAAGAAAAAAAATTTCAGGGAGGGTGAGGCATAGTTGAATTTGGTTAGGAGTCCACAAAACACACACACACACACACACACACACACACACACACACACACACACCACGGCACACACACGCACGCACGCACGCACGCACGCACGCACGCACGCACGCACGCACGCACGCACGCACGCACGCACCACACACAACACACACACACACAAACACACACGCACGCACGCACGCACGCACGCACGCACGCACGCAGGCACGCACGCACACACACACACACACACACACTGACATACACACACGCACGCGCATCACACTAACACACACGCAAACACAACATACACACACCCACACTGACATGCACACACGCGCGCGCACTCATACTAACACACACGCAAACACAACAGACACAGACACACACACACACACACACACACACACGCTCGCGCGCGCGCGCGCGCACACACACGCACACACACACTCACACACACACACACACACACAACACACACACACACACACACACACACACACACACACTCCTGCTGCTCTTCTCTCTCTTTCTCTCTCTCTCTCTCTCTCTCTCTCTCTCTCTCACACACACACACACACACACACACACACACACACTGCCATTCTCTCTCCCTCTCTCTCTCTTCTCTCTCTCTCTCTCTCACACACACACACACACACACACACACACACACACACACACACACACACACACACACACAGAGACACACACACACACACACACACACTGACTGGAAATCATTCTGCAGGCAATGTAGGGAACCGTATTGTTATCCCCACGCCTGTCACAGCCTGATTGGCCGGCCATGATTTATACGACAGAAAAGCAGAAAAGATGTGTATCAGGCCTACATCACAGAGGCGGAAGCAGGCGAAATCAGTTTCCCCACAGACTCGCCGACAGCAGCGGCTGTCCCAGGCAGGACGGCTGTCTGAAATGGATGACGTTCCGAGAGGAATCAGGCTGTCGACGACGATTGCAACGGACTCTGTTTACTTTTGCTGCGTCTGTTGTTTCCAAGCCGTGTCTCTCTTTTCCTGCATTATCTTTCTTTTCTCTCTCTGTTTTTCTGTCTGTCTGCATGTCTGCTGGCCTGCCTGTTTGTCTTTTTTCTCTGTCTCTGCTCGGCCTACTGGTCTCTGTCTTCTCTCTCTCTCTCATCTCTCTCCTCTCTCTCCTCCTCAACCCTCATCTCTCCTCTCTCTCCTCTCCTCGCTGTAATGTGTGTGTGTGTTGTGTGTGTGTGTGTGTGTGTGTGTGTGTGTGTGTGTGTGTTTCAGTCTGTCTGCATGCCTGCTTGCCCTGCCTGTCTGTTTCTCTGTCTCTGTCTGTGGTGTGTGGGTGTGGTGTGTGTGGTGGTGTGTGTGTGTGTGTGTTGGTGTTTTTTCTGTCTGTCTGTCTGTATGCCTGCTTTCCTGCCTGCCTGCCGTATTCCTCTTCTCTCTATCCGTCCCCTCTGTTCTGTCTTTTCTCTGTCCTTCTCTCTCTTCTCTCTCTCTGTCTCTCTCTGTCTCTCTCTCTCTCTCCCTCTCCATCACCTCTCTCCCTTTTTTCTCTCCCTCTCTCCCTTCCTCTCTCTCTCTGTTTTCTCTCCCTCTCTCTCCCTCTCCCCCTCTCCCACTTCCTCTTTCTGTCTCTGTCTCTGTCTCTCTCTCTCTCTCTCTCTCTCTCTCTCTCTCTCTCTCTCTCTCCTCACATATCTATCTCTAACTCTCTCAACAATTCAGCTGTGGATGAAAAGAAGCGCAGATCAACAATTCCGTCGTCATTACAAACTCAGCAAAGATATGGGAAAATAAAAATGAGGGAGAGAAGATGCGGATGAAGAAGCAAGTACGAAAGACTACCTATCAAATCTTTGGCTGGTAGCATACGGGAAGTGTGGACTTCTTTTTTGTGAATGTGTTCATTTGTCACGTCTCCTTTCGTTTCCTGCGTGAGCGTCGTCAGTCCAATGCAGCCCGGTTTCGTTAATCCAGCCATGGTTTCTATCATAGAAACACCACCTGTTATTCTGTCAGCAAGGGCAGAACGTGAAATGGAAATGAAGTGTTCTACAGAAATCAGAAGCAAAAAAAAAAATAAGTAAAGAATTATCACAGATCACTCTTTCATCTTGTGATGGCAGCCTTGGTGTGACACTGATCAAACTGTCCTTTCAGGGCACGTTACTAATGTCAGTCCGGTGTGTTTTCGTGAAATTTGGCGCATTGCTTCCAGGATCACACCCTGTCCAAGGACGCCGTCAAAAGTCTCGTCTTTGCATATATTTGTATTCTCTCGTGTTGATTATTGTAACATTTTTCTATCTGTATACCCGAGCTGTTTCGTCAATATGTTGTAGAAAAAAATTCCAAACCCTGCAGTCCGCTTCATCATTCGCTCCTCTACATCTGGCCGTAGTTCTCTGTGATGGCGTTTGCTTCATTGGCTCACTGTTCGGCAAAAACATCTCTTTTAAAAAAAAAACTGCATCCTTCTGCTTTCATTCCATTGAGTCTTGCTGCAAGTGAGTGATCTGTCGCACCTGCATACTCCATTACCTCAACTCCCATCTTCATCTGATGCTCCATCTTCCAGTAATTTCTTCTGTCCGCACTAAAAGTGGTCAACGCTGTTTTGTCCATCGAGCCCTTTTTGTTTGGAATCAACTCCTGTGCCAATGTAGATACTCTGCCACCCTGCCCTCTTTCAAATTAAACCTGAGCTTTTCGTTTCCTTTCTGATTAATGTATAAAATACTTACCGTGTTGTGTGGAAGTGTGATATGTGCTTGGATATGGATGTATTGACTGACTAGTGTTCGTATTTGTTTCATATGTGGAGGATGAGTGGAAAACAGTGTTGACAGGTGTTGGTGCCCCTGGATGTGGCGCGAGCGTTTCATTGTTTATGGCCAGTTATTCTGCTTTATGTAATGATTACTTTCATGTGTTTACCTGATGACTGTAAACACCCAGGGCAGTTATGTGATTAGGCGTATGACCTTTCTTTATAATATAGTAAGAGAAAAAGGCAGCATTTGAATCTGTGTTTGGGGATCCAAAAGGGATGTCAGGAACTTCTCAGAATGCCAACAATTCGAGTTGTCAGCCCGTCTCTTTGATTCGTCAAGCAATGTCAGTTACATCAGTGCTGAAAACAGACAAGAACTGTTCGTATTGCAGTGTCAGTTACATCAGTGCTGAAAACAGACAGGATCTGTTCAAAGCAGCTTTTACTTGGATCTCCTGAGAGAAGCAAATCTCTAATGGTTGATGTAATGATTATAGGGTGCAAATAGGTAGTAGGCATTAATAGACAGATTGAAGAAAAAGAAAGAAAGAAAAAAAAAAGAAATGAAGAGACAGACATCTATATTTCTATCTATCTGGCTGGCACAGACAGACATCTATATTTTCATCTATCTGGCTGGCACAGACAGACATCTATATTTCTGTCTATTTGGCAGGCACAGACAGACATCTATATTTCTATCTATCTAGCTGGCACAGACAGACATCTATATTTCTATCTAGCTGGCTGGCTAGCTGGCCGTAGTGTCTGTTTCTGTGTATCTGTGTGTCTGTATGCATAGAAACGTTAAGAAGATGTGATGACACGAACGTTCGTGCGGTATCTATCACACTTAAGCCTATGTTCACGACATGCGTAAATATAATTTCACTAATGTGTTGAACTATCTTCATCAACCCTTGGTTGTTAATTGATATTCAATACTACAGCGTTTCTGATCTTAATTTAGTTTCATAACTCGTTCCATATCACAGGACGACAATAATGAAATCAACATCAAAAGACAATGACTCGTGGGAGTCCACTGGGGGAGGGGAGGGGGCACTGCAATCATGTCGACAGCAAACGCCTGTCCCTGGGGATGTCATCAATTTCTCACAGCAGCCCCGTAATGACGAGTACGGCACGATGTCCGTCAGTGAGCCGTGAAAGTGACTCGGGATGTCAATCTGAGGTACAGGTGATGGATCGTGTCATGCTGCTGTATAAAACATGGCCTGACAATCAGTTTCACACAGTTCCCGTACAGGGCAAGAACGGTTTTTGGCTTTGGTGTCTTCGTGCGTGTGTGTGTGTGTGTGTGTGTGTGTGTGTGTGTGTGTGTGTGTGTGTGTGATTATAGACATTATTTTTTTTTTCATCCTTTCTTAAGATGGGTTGGACAGACAGATAGACAGACAGAATGACAGACACACAGGCAGACAGAGAGATGGAAAGAGAGGGAGGGAGGGGAGACAGAGAGGGGCAGACCAACAGACATACAGCCAGCCAGCCAGCCAGTCAGACAGACAGACAGACAGACAGGCAGACAGACAGACAGTTGTTGTACAATCAGGTCAGCAGCACATCCCTTCCTCTCAGGACAGAATCACCTTCAATGCCTTGTATTTGGGCACTGTTGTCAGACAACTGGGGGGTGACATTGACGTGGTGTGTCAGTCTGTTGAATGCCATTGTGTCTTCCTGGTGAATACAGCATGGCACGGGGACACAGCATCACACCATAGGAATGCCATTGTGTCTTCCTGGTGAATACAGCATGGCACGGGGACACAGCATCACACCATAGGAATGCCATCGAGTCTTCCCGGTGAATACAGCATGGCACAGGGACACAGCATCACACCATAGGAATGCCATTGAGTCTACCGGTGAATACAGTATGGCACGGGGACAGCCTCACACCATTCCGGTGCAGAACAGAAGCAGTCATTTTTGCCTGCAGTGTGTGTGCACGGCCACCGGGTATTTGCACTACTAATGGAAGTTCGTGATCAGGTGCAAATGAACTGTACTGATAGCTACTCTGTTTGTCAATAGATTCACCTCTCTCTCTCTCTCTCTCTCTCTCTCTCTCTCTCTCTCTCTCTCTCTCACACACACACACACACACACACCACACACGCGCACGCACGCACGCACGCACGCACGCACGCACGCACGCACACACACACACACACACACACACACACACACACACACACAAAATTACGTGCACTCTTGCCAGCACCAGAACGCAAACCTCAGTCATCGATTGTTGGATACCTGGAGAAAATCTGTCCACTGCTCAGTGCTCTCAGAAAACGCCTTGGCAAACAACCTCAGGTCAGACAGACTGCATGCCGTTACTTAGAGAGCTTTGTTTCATCCTATGAATGAACAGCAGAACAACATCATGAGAACATCAGCTCAGTGACAGACGATTCAACTCTCGTCATGTTTCAGGTGTCGAGAGTTTGAGGAGGCGACTAGGAAGGCAATAGCTTCACTTCCAGGAAGGCTGATATATGACAAGAGAGCCGGGTCGGTTGACTTCTACAACGATGACACCTTTATTTCCCATTTTCTTTATCTTATTCCTCTCCCTGCCCCTAACCCCCATCCCACTCCCATTGACTTTGTAGTTGTGTTATTGTTACTTGTTGGTACGCTTGTTGTAACACACGAAAGTGTTGCCTGCTTGTACGCTTCGTCTAACGCTCAGTACTATCACGTATGAATGCACTCACTTACATCTAAGCTACTCTTCTCTTGTTTTCCATCAACCAGCAGGTCAAGTTTTAAGCCGAGCCTTTATACACATGAGGTTTGAAATGAGTAAGCAAGTATACATGGTCAATGAGTTCATGCTATGAACACTTTTATATTCAAGGTTGGCTACGTTTCGATTCATGTTTTAGTCAGTTTTACGTGTAGTGGACGCGCCATTCCACAACAATGTATTCACAGTCAACCAATGCAGTAACATTCCAACCAAAGGCCAGGACATTAACATATGAAACAAACTTTAGTTAAAAAACAACGAAAGCAAACTTGTCATTAATGATGTTTTATGATTAATATAAATAGTGGACTAATATTAACTAATGATAATTATAAAACATTTTTCAAGTGATAAAGCACCGCGTTTGTTTAGTATTGTAATACACAAATCACCAACAACACAGGCACTCAGGACCTAGATACCAGAAATCTCTGACACAGAAATCCTGAACATTGAACCATACAATATCATTGATTCCGACGGGGAAAACCCATCTTTGTTGGCATTGATTGCGTCTCGTGAGGATCGCGTGACCAACTTGCGGACTGCTAATTACTTGGATTCAAGTCATTTCCGGTATAAAGACACGCGAGATTTTGCCGACAGATTGCAGAATGGCGGTTTAGGAAGGTTTTCCTAAACTAAACACGACAAAACGAGATCTCTGTTGTTTATCCAGACTGCCAGTCTCACCTTTTTAAAAAAAAAAAAGAAAGAAAGAAAGAAAAAAAACAGAAATAAAAACAGAGGTTTATTGAATGTTATTAGTGCGTCATAGTGTGGCATTTTGGTAGGGATGGTTGCACGAATATTTCGGAGGCAAATTGATGAAAATAAATACATTATTCACAACTGATGCGTCGTAAATTGAAAAAAGGGTTTCCCCAAATGAAAAGGAAGGAAATGAACTTCCAAATGCATTTTCGCTCAACAGCCTGGGCTAAAAGTAATCAGCTTCATGACTGTGGCTTATATGTAAAAGAAGGACGTGGTGGGAGTGGAGGAGGAGTGAAAGGAGGCTGACAAGGAGGAATGTGTGGTGAACGTGGAAAACGAATCGATCAGCTGGGTCCTGCAATTACTCACCAAAGAAATAGCTCAAAGGAGGAGAAACAGATGATGGGAGTGTGTACTTTTCATCGTGAGACTAACTGGTCTTCAGCCGGGCTGAAGAGGGGGGGGGGGGGGGGGGGGGGGGGGGGGGGGGGGGGGGGTACTTTGGGTGTGTGACAGAAAGGCGAAGATTTTGTATTGACTCGGTGTATCTGACTCTGTACAGGGCCTGGGCATGTGTGCTTACTTTGTGTGTGGGACTTCTTGGAAGGGCAAGGGATTTGTACTTACATATCTGCCTGTGTGGAAAGGTCAGGGATGTGTGCTTACTTTCCGTGTCCGACTAAGTGAAAAGTTAATGTCCATATCTTACTGGAAAGGCTGGGGATGTGTATTTATTTCCCATGTCTTACTGGAAAGGGTTGGATGTGTATTTACCTTCCATGTCTTACTGGAAAGACTGAGAGTGTGTTTTTCCATGTCTGACTTTTTGAAAAGACTAGTGATTTGTTGTAACTTTCGTTATCCGACTGTGTGGAAAGGCTGGGAATGTGTTCTTACTTTCCATGTCTTATTGGAAAGGCTGAGGAGGTGCACTTACCTCCTGTGGTTGACTGTTTTTTTGAAAGGCTGCGGATCTGTACTTACTATGTCTGACTGGAAACGCTTGGGAGCTGTACTGTCTGCGTCAGCCGGAAAGTTTGGGGACCTGTGCTTTCTATGGCTGGTTTGAAGTTTGGGGAATCTGTGATTACATTTCTACGCCTGCGTGAAAAAATTGGATCTGTAATTATCATGTTTGATTTTCCGAAAAAGGCATGGAACACGTACTTCTTTCGGTGTCTGACAGTTTGGAAAGGCTAAGAATCTTTTGGTTTTTTTTCTATCTGCTTCGAAAGACATGGTATCTATACTTATTCTTTTTCTGTGTTGTAAAAATCTTGAGGTCTGTAATTACTTTGTTTCTGAGCGTTTCGAAAGGCTTGAAATCTGTACGTACTTCTCTGTCTGACTGTACGGAGAGATGAGAGATCTGCAGTTACATGACGTATCTGGCGTTTTCAAAAAGCTGCGGATCTCACACACTTTTCTGTCGGAGTGTATGGAAAGACAGGGATCTGTACGCTTTTTCTGTGGAGTGTATGGAAAGACGGATCTGTACGCTTTTCTGTCGGAGTGTATGGAAAGACAGGGATCTGTACGCTTTTCTGTCGGAGTGTATGGGAAAGACAGGGATCTGTACGCTTTTCTGTCGGAGTGCGTGTATGGAAAGACAGGGATCTGTACACACTTTTCTGTCGGAGTGTATGGAAAGACAGGGATCTGTACGCTTTTCTGTTGGAGTGTATGGAAAGACGGATCTGTACGCTTTTCTGTCGGAGTGTATGGAAAGACAGGGATCTGTACGCTTTTCTGTCGGAGTGTGTATGGAAAGACAGGGATCTGTACACACTTTTCTGTCGGAGTGTATGGAAAGACAGGGATCTGTACACACTTTTCTGTCTGGGTGTATGGAAAGACAGGGATCTTCACACACTTTTCTGTTGGAGTGTATGGAAAGACAGGGGTCTTCACACACTTTTCTGTTGGAGTGTATGGAAAAGACAGGGATCTTCACACACACTTTTCTGTTGGAGTGTATGGAAAGACAGGGGGTCTTCACACACTTTTCTGTCGGAATGTGTGGAAAGACAGGGACCTGTACACACTTTTCTGTCGGAATGTGTGGTGGAAAGACAGGGATCTTCATACACTTTCTGTTGGAATGTATGGAAACACAGGGATCTGTACTTCTTCTCTGTCTCTGAATATCTGCAGATTCTTGGCATCTGAAGTTATTTTCTGAGTCTAATAGTGTGGGAAATCTTGGAATCTGAACTTTTTTTCCCCTATAGCAGCTCGTTTGGAATGTCTTGTGATCGGTAGATCCGTGGATCTGTACTATGTGTTCTGTCTGCGTGTTTGCACAGAATTGTATCTTTTCTATAGGTACTGACCTGTGGGTATCATCCCGGATTGACACTGACACAGTAGATGATTTTTATCTCCTTCCATAATGTACCCGGGTTGGGTTGGGTTGGATTGGACTGGTTTGAGTTGAACGTGTGTGTGTGTGTGTGTGTGTGTGTGTGTGTGTGTGTGTGTGTGTGTGCTTACAAGCTTGTACGTGCATGTCTTCGAGCGCGCGCGCGCGCGCGCGCGTGTGTGTGTGTGTGTGTGTGTGTGTGTGTGTGTGTGTGTGTTTGCGTGTGCGTGTGTATGTGTGTGTGTGTGTGTGTGTGTGTGTGTGTGTGTGTGTGTGTGCGCGCGCGCGCGCGCGCGCGCGCGCGCGCTCGATCCGTTTTTTTTTTTTTTTGTCATGTGGTGGGTGCATAAGTGTGTATTAATGTCTTCGCGCCTACATGTATGTCCTTCCGAGCATGTGTATGGGAAAAAAAAATCTCAGGAGGGAGTGCATTTCCACATAATAGCGTCATGGCATAAATAAGTAAGAAAGAAAGAAAGGAATACGCCAGTAAGCAGACAGAAATAAGCTTTGACATAAAATGCAAATATATACTAAACTCTCTCTCTCTCTCTCTCTCTCTCTCTCTCTCTCTCTCTCTCTCTCTCTCTGTTCACATTCGTCCGGCCCAGCACCCTCAACAAACAAAGATCCATGGTAGATAAACAATCAAATGCTAGAGGAAAAGGAAGAAATCATCGGAAAACTATCGGAAAGGATCGGCTCTTTATTCTGCCAACCTGTAACAACCATCACCAGGCAAAACCCGTACAAGACAGTAAAGGGGCAGTCACACACAACAAGACTGTTAAGGGGCGGTCACTCAACAAGACAGTTAAGGGGCAGTCACACAACAAGACAGTTAAGGGGCAGTCACCACAACAGGACAGTTTAAGAGGCACACACACAAGACAGTTAAGGGGGCAGTCACACAACAAGACAGTTAAGGGGCAGTCACACAAACAAGACAGTTAAGGGGCAGTCACACAACAAGACAGTTAACGGGCATCCACACAACACATTAAGGGGCAACCACACAACAAGACAGTTAAGGGGCAGTCACACAACAAGACAGTTAAGGGGCATCCACACAACATCTGGCAGCGCAGCAGTGAAGCCCACACCATGAGGATGGACTGCTCCCGGAGTGCCAGAACCAACACTCTGAGACACAAGTCTGGG
>JADBJO010002283.1:142500-155000 GCA_016801955.1 Conus betulinus
GAGAGAAGAGAAAGGCTGTAGAGAGGGTGAGAGAAGAGAAAGGCTATAGAGAGAGGGTGAGAGAAGAGAAAGGCTGTAGAGAGGGTGAGAGAAGAGAAGGCTATAGAGAGGGTGAGAGAAGAGAAAGGCTGTAGAGAGGGTGAGATAAGAGAAAGGCTGTAGAGAGGTGAGAGAGAGAGAGAAGGCTGTAGAGAGGAGAGGGTGAGATAAGAGAAAGAGAGAGGAGAGGGTGAGATAAGAGAAAGGCTGTAGAGAGAGGAGAGGGTGAGATAAGAGAAAGGCTGTAGAGAGGGAGGGTGAGAGAAGAGAAAGGCTGTAGAGAGGAGAGGGTGAGATAAGAGAAAGGCTTGTAGAGGAGGAGGAGAGGGAGAGATAAGAGAAGGCTGTAGAGAGGGTGAGAGAAGAGAAAGGCTATAGAGAGGGTGAGAGAAGAGAAAGGCTGTAGAGAGGAGAGGGTGAGAGAAGAGAAAGGCTGTAGAGAGGGTGAGAGAAGAGAAAGGCTGTAGAGAGGAGAGGGAGAGAAAAGAGAAAGGCTGTAGAGAGGAGAGGGTGAGCGAAGAGAAAGGCTGTTTAGAGAGATGGTGAGAGAAGAGAAAGGCTGTAGAGAGAGTGAGAGAAGAGAAAGGCTATAGAGAGGGTGAGAGAAGAGAGAGGCTGTAGAGAGGGTGAGATAAGAGAAGCGTTAGGCTGTAGGAGGACAGGGTGAGAGAAGAGAGAGGCTGTAGAGAGGGTGAGAGAAGAGAGAGGGTGTAGAGAGGGTGAGAGAAGGGAAAGGCTGTAGAGAGATGGTGAGAGAAGAGAAAGGGCTGTAGAGAGGGTGAGAGAAGAGAAAGGCTGTAGAGAGGGAGAGGATGAGAGAAGGGAAAGGCTGTAGAGAGAGAGAGGGTGAGAGAAGAGAGAGGCCGTAGAGAGGGTGAGAGAAGGGAAAGGCTGTAGAGAGGGGGAGAGAAGAGAGAGGCTGTAGAGAATAGAGGGAGAGAGAAGAGACAGGCTGTAGAGAAGGTGAGAGAAGAGAAAGGCTGTAGAGAGGAGAGGGTGAGAGAAGAGAGAGGCTGTAGAGAGGGTGAGAGAAGGGAAAGGCTGTAGATGGTGAGAGAAGGGAGAGGCTGTAGAGAGTAGAGGGTGAGAAGAGAGAGGCTGTAGAGAGAGGGTGAGAGAAGAGAGAGGCTGTAGAGAGGGTGAGAGAAGAGAAAGGCTGTAGAGAGAGAGGGTGAAAGAAGAGAAAGGCTGTAGAGAGGGTGAGAGAAGAGAAAGGCTGTAGAGAGGGTGAGAGAAGAGAAGGCTGTAGAGAGGGTGAGAGAGAAGAGATGAAGGCTGTAGAGAGGGTGAGAGAAGAGAAAGGCTGTAGAGAGGAGAGGGTGAGAGAAGAGAAAGGCTGTAGAGAGGGTGAGATAAGAGAAAGGCTGTAGAGAGGGTGAGAGAAGAGAGAGGCTGTAGAGAGGGTGAGAGAGAAGAGAAAGGCTGTAGAGAGGAGAGGGTGAAAGAAGAGAAAGGCTGTAGAGAGGAGAGGGTGAAAGAAGAGAAAGGCTGTAGAGAGGGTGAAGAGAAGAGAGAGGCTGTAGAGAGGGTGAGAGAAGAGAAAGGCTGTAGAGAGGAGAGGGTGAAAGAAGAGAAAGGCTGTAGAGAGGGTGAGAGAAGAGAAAGGCTATAGAGAGGGTGAGAGAAGAGAAAGGCTGTAGAGAGGGTGAGAGAAGAGAAAGGCTGTAGAGAGGAGAGGGTGAGAGAAGAGAAAGGCTGTAGAGAGGGTGAGAGAAGAGAAAGGCTGTAGAGAGGAGAGGGTGAGAGAAGAGAGAGGCTGTAGAGAGGGTGAGAGAAGAGAAAGGCTGTAGAGAGGGTGAGAGAAGAGAAAGGCTGTAGAGAGGAGAGGGTGAGAGAAGAGAGAGGCTGTAGAGAGTAGAGGGTGAGAGAAGAGAGGCTGCTGTAGAGAGGGTGAGAGAAGAGAAAGGCTGTAGAGAGGGTGAGAGAAGAGAGAGGCTGTAGAGAGGTGAGAGAGAGAGAGAGAGGCTGTAGAGAGGAGAGGGTGAGAGAAGAGAAAGGCTGTAGAGAGGGTGAGAGAAGAGAGAGGCGTAGAGAGAGGGTGAGAGAAGAGAGAGGGCTAGAGAGGAGAGGGTGAGAGAAGAGAGAGGCTGTAGAGAGGGTGAGAGAAGAGAGAGGCTGTAGAGAGGGTGAGAGAAGAGAGAGGCTGTAGAGAGTAGATGGTGAGAGAAGGGAAAGGCTGTAGAGAGGGTGAGAGAAGAGAGAGGCTGTAGAGAGGGGTGAGAGAAGAGAGAGGCTGTAGAGAGAGAGGTGAGATAGAGAGAGGCTGTAGAGAGGGTGAGAGAAGAGAAAGGCTGTAGAGAGAGTGAGAGAAGAGAGAGGCTGTAGAGAGGGGTGAGAGAAGAGAGAGGCTGTAGGGAGGGTGAGAGAAGAGAAAGGCTGTAGAGAGTAGATGGTGAGAGAAGGGAAAGGCTGTATAGAGAGGGTGAGAGAAGAGAAAGGCTGTAGAGAGGAGAGGTTGAGAGAAGAGAAAGGCTGTAGAGAGGGAGAGGGTGAGAGAAGAGAAAGGCTGTAGAGAGGGATAGAGAAGAGAAAGGCTGTAGAGAGGAGAGGTGAGAGAGAGAAAGGCTGTAGAGAGGAGAGGGTGAGAGAAGAGAAAGGCTGTAGAGAGGAGAGGGTGAGAGAAGAGAAAGGCTGTAGAAGAGAGGGTGAGAGAAGAGAAAGGCTGTAGAGACGGTGAGAAAAGAGAGAGGCTGTAGAGAGGAGAGGGTGAAAGAAGAGAAAGGCTGTAGAGAGGGTGAGAGAAGAGAAAGGCTGTAGAGAGGGTGAGAGAAGAGAAAGGCTGTAGAGAGGGTGAGAGAAGAGAGAGGTTGTAGAGAGGGTGAGAGAAGAGAAAGGCTGTAGAGAGGGTGAGAGAAGAGAGAGGCTGTAGAGAGGAGAGGGTGAGAGAAGAGAAAGGCGGTAGAGAGGAGAGGGTGAGAGAAGAGAAAGGCTGTAGAGAGGAGAGGGTGAGAGAAGAGAAAGGCTGTAGAGAGGGTGAGAGAAGAGAGAGGCTGTAGAGAGGGTGAGAGAAGAGAGAGGCTGTAGAGAGGGTGAGAGAAGAGAAAGGCTGTAGAGAGGGTGAGAGAAGAGAAAGGCTGTAGAGGGTGAGAGAAGAGAGAGGCTGTAGAGAGGGTGAGAGAAGAGAGGGCTGTAGAGAGGGTGAGAGAAGAGAAGACTGTAGAGAGGAGAGGGTGAGAGAAGAGAAAGGCTGTAGAGAGGGTGAGAGAAGAGAAAGGCTGTAGAGAGGGTGAGAGAAGAGAGAGGCTGTAGAGAGGGTGGAAGAAGAGAATGGCTGTAGAGAGGGTGAGAGAAGAGAAAGGCTGTAGAGAGGGTGAGAGAAGAGAGAGGCTGTAGAGAGGGTGAGAGAAGAGAGAGGCTGTAGAGAGGGTGAGAGAAGAGAGAGAGGCTGTAGAGAGAGGGTGAGAGAAGAGAAAGGCTGTAGAGAGGGGGAGAGAAGAGAGAGAGGCTGTAGAGAGGTGTGAGAGAAGAGAGAGAGGCTGTAGAGAGAGGGTGAGAGAAGAGAGAGGCTGTAGAGAGGGTGAGAGAAGAGAGAGGCTGGTAGAGAGGGTGAGAGAAGAGAAAGGCTGTAGAGAGGGTGAGAGAAGAGAGAGGCTGTAGAGAGGGTGGAAGAAGAGAAAGGCTGTAGAGAGGGTGAGAGAAGAGAAAGGCTGTAGAGAGGGTGAGAGAAGAGAGAGAGGCTGTAGAGAGGGTGAGAGAAGAGAGAGGGCTGTAGAGAGGGTGAGAGAAGAGAGAGAGAGGCTGTAGAGAGGGTGAGAGAAGAGAAAGGCTGTAGAGAGGGTGAGAGAAGAGAGAGGCTGTAGAGAGGGTGAGAGAAGAGAGAGAGGCTGTAGAGAGAGGGTGAGAGAAGAGAGAGGCTGTAGAGAGGGTGAGAGAAGGGAGAGGCTGTAGAGAGGGTGAGAGAAGAGAAAGGCTGTAGAGAGGGTGAGAGAAGAGAGAGGCTGTAGAGAGGGTGAGAGAAGAGAAAGGCTGTAGAGGGTGAGAGAAGAGAGAGGCTGTAGAGAGAGAGGTTGAGAGAAGAGGGAGGCTGTAGAGAGGGTGAGAGAAGAGAAAGGCTGTAGAGAGGGTGAGAGAGAAGAGAAAGGCTGTAGAGAGGGTGAGAGAAGAGAGAGAGGTTGTAGAGAGAGAGTGTGAGAGAAGAGAAAGGCTGTAGAGAGGGTGAGAGAAGAGAATGGCTGTCGAGAGGGTGAGAGAAGAGAGAGAGGCTGTAGAGAGGGTGAGAGAAGAGAGAGGCTGTAGAGAGGGTGAGAGAAGAGAGAGGCTCTAGAGAGGGTGAGAGAAGAGAGAGCTGTAGAGACGGTGAGAAGACAGAGGCTGTAGAGAGGGTGAGGGAAGAGAGAGGCTGTAGAGAGGGTGAGAGAAGAGAGAGGCTGGTAGGGAGGGTGAGAGAAGAGAGAGGCTGTAGAGAGGGTGAGAGAAGACGACGAAGCAGAGGAAAGAAGCAGAAAAGGAAAGGAAAGGAAATAAAACCAAAGAAGGAAACAAATCAGGAAATGGTCGAATCACTCCTTTTGAACTCTATTCTGCTAATTGTCAGTGACAGAGACAAGAGAATGACTTTGACACAAAAGAAATAAAACTCCAAGGAAAGAAAACATAATACTGTTCGAACACTGTTAAGTGAATTCTTGTAAGCCAGTCTAAAAAAAAAAGTAGTAACTATTCCAGCTGAAAAAGAAAGGGGTCAAAGGCGGCGAGAATTATTTTGGGAGACTTTTCATGACAGTTGTAATGTCCCTTTCCTTCCTGAAGTTTATTTCAACCCTGGAATTAACCTCATTTGTCTCTTTAACGTTTCTCTTTGTTACCAGTCAGTCGGAGAAGAAAAGTGAGTGTTGTGGACGGCACAAAAGCTATTGATCTTGTGGGACACACCGGATGAAGGACTGGGGTTGTACAACCATCATTTTTCGCCGGCTTGTTTCCAGTTCGTGGACATTTCTTTTTATTGCGTGAAGACTAAGTGTGGTGTGTGTGTGTGTGTGTGTGCGTGCGTGCGTGCGTGCGTGCGTGCGTGTGTGCGTGCGTGCGTGCGCGCGCGCGCACGCGCGCGCGCGTGTGTGTGTGTGTGTGTGTGTTTGTGTGTGTGTGTGTGTGTGTGTGTGTGTGTGTGTGTGTGTGTGTGTGTGTGTGTGTGTGTGTGTGTGTGTGTGTGTGTGTAATTTGTGTGATATGTATTCGTCACTTGCCAATCGAACAGATATCTCTTCTCCTTTTCAATTCTAACAAGTAGCTTGGATATTTCATTAATGTTTGGTTTTAGTGTCTTTCAAAAGGTGTACACTCATATAATGCAAATTTAAATGTAGTTTGAATGCCTCATCAATAATTTGCCGTGAATAAAGATGTACATACACGAATATGTGTCATCTTTAATGGCGTATAGTTTGAATTGCCTCTTCGATGGTACACTATAATGTGTTCGAAAAGTTAAACCTCTCTCTCTCTCTCTGTCTCTCTCTGTGCTGTGTCTGTCTGCCTGTCTGTCTGTCTGTCTGTCTGTCTGTCTGTCTCTCTCTCTCTCTCTCTCTCTCTCTCTCTCTCTCTCTCTCTCTCCGTCTCTCCGTCTCTTTCTGTCTGTCTCTCTCTCTCTCTACCCCCCCCCCTCTCTCTCTCTCTCTCTCTCTCTCTCTCTCTCTCTCTCTCTCTCTCTCTCTCTCTCTCTCTCTCTCCAAATAAGCCACGGGTGAAAACAAGCGCAGGTCAGCAATTTTATCGTCATTACAAAATACGACTCGGTAAAGATGTAGTAAATATGGAGAAGAGAAGATGGGAATGAAAAAGAAGGCATGAAAGAGTAACTATCAGATCTTTCGCTGGCGGCATAAAGGAAGCGTAGAATTTTGTCTTGTGAACATGTCCATTTGCCACTTTCTTTTTCCCGCCGTGAGCGTCGTCAGTCCGGCACAGCCTGGTGTCTGTAGTCTAGCCATGGTTCGCAACATAGAACTCCACCTAAAAGTCTGTAGAATTGTCAGCATGAGGGCGAAGGGGGCGGGATTACAATCTAACTGGCTACCAAGGCAGCATTGAGGGCAGAAATGGGAATAAAGAATCCCACGGAAATCAGTAGCAAAAACTTAATAAAGAATAATCACGAATCATTTGTCCACCTTCCACTCGTAACCTTGGTGTGGCGATTGACCAAACTCTGTCCTTCCAGCAGCACGTGACTGATGTCTCTACAGTGTGCTTTTCTTTGAATTCTGATGCAGAGTTTCCATCCATCACATGCTTGCCGAGGACGCCATCGGAACTCTTGTCTCTTTGCATGACCGTACTCATTCTTCTCTAGAATTATACTGTTCTTCTGTCTTGCTTCATCACAACTCTGTCTTTTGCATGACCGTACTCATTCCTCTCTATCATTATACTGTTCTTTTGGCTTGCTTCCCAAGCTGTCTCATCAGTGCATTTGGAAAATCCCAGACCATGATGTCAGCCTCCTCGTCAGCTCGTCAACGTATGGCCATATTTCTGTTGTTGCGCCCTCTTCGTTAGCTCACCGTTCAGCGAAAGATTCTTGTAAATCAGCATCTCTCTGATTTCAGTGCATTGTGTCTTGCTGTGTTTTATAATTGGGTGATCTCTCGCACCTGTATACTCTGTCACGTGAAACTCCTATCTTCGTCTGATGCTTGTCCGTTAGTAGATCCTTCTGTCCATGCAAAACCTTTTGGTCAACGCTGTTTTGCCCACAAAGTCCCTTTTTTTGTTTGGCCTCAACTCCCACATCAGCTGCGACATCCTACCACCCTGCCCCGTTTCATGTTAAACCTGAAAGCCTTTCCCTTCTGATTACTGCAGAGAATATGTGCTGTGTCGTGTGGGAGTGTGATATGTGCTAGAATTTGGGTGTTTATCGACTGACTGGTGTTCGTGTTTTGTTTGATATGTGAAAGATGAGAGAAAGCAGTGTTGTGAAGAAGACTGAGTGCTGGCGCCTCTGGATGTGGTGCGAGTGTTTCATTGTTTATAGCTGCTTTTTCCGGATTATTTATTGATTACATTCATATGTTTACTTAACGAGTGTAAATGGCTGGGGCAGTTATGTAATTAGGCTGATAAACGTTCTTAATGATAGTGAAATAGGATGCAAGGAACTTCACAGAATGCCAACAGTTCGAATTGTCAGCTGAAAACAGTTAGGAACTGTTTAAGGCAGTTTCTCCTTGGATCTGCTGAGTAAAAGAAATCTTTAGCAGTTGACTTCATGATTGTATGGAAGAAATAAGCAGAAGAATTTATAGACAGAAAGAAAGAAAGAAAGAAACTGACGTCTATATTTCTATCTGGCTAGTTGGCTGGCTGGCTGGCTGGCTGGCTGGCTGGCTGGCTGTCTCTCTGTCAGTCTCTATCAGTGTCCGAGTCCGTATATTTATGTGTCTGCATGTGTAGAAAAGATAAGAAGATGCGTTGACGTGAATATCGGTGCTGCATCACACTTAAACCTGCGCTCACGACATGCGTAAATATAATCTCACTAATGTGTTTGAACTATCCTCGGCAACCCTTGGTCATGAAATAAATCAATAAGCATTAGTAGACCGTTTCTTATCTTAAATTTTGCTCTTTAGATTAACTCCGTATAGATGAGTTCCATAACTCGTTCCATGTCACAGGACGACAATAATGAAATCAACATCATAAGACAATGACTCGTGGGAGGTCCACTGGGGGAGGGGAGGGGGCACTGCAGTCATGTCGACAGCAAACGCCTGTCCCTGGGGATGTCATCAGTTTCTCATAGCAGCCCCGTAATGACGAGTACGGCACGATGTCCGTCAGTGAGCCGTGAAAGTGACTCGGGATGCCAATCTGAGGTACAGGTGATGGATCGTGTCATGCTGCTGAATAAAACATGGCCTGACAATCAGTTTTCACACGGTTCCCGTACAGGGCAAGGACGGCATTGGCTTGGTGTCTTCGTGTGTGTGTGTGTGTGTGGGGGGGGGGGGGGGGGGGGGGGGGGGGGTATAAAACAAAAATGAACTGAACGAATGAACTCTTGCCAGCACCAGAACACAGACCTCAGTCATCGATTGTTGGATGCCTGGAGAAAATCTGTCCACTGCTCAGTGCTCTCAGAAAACGCCTTGGCAAACAACTCAGGTCAGACAGACTCCATGCAGTTACTTAGAGAGCTTTGTTTCATGCTATGAATGAACAGCAGAACAACATCATGAGAACATCAGCTCAGTGACAGACGTTTTTCAACTCTCGTCATGCTTCAGGTGTCGAGAGTTTGAGGAGGCGACTAGGAAGGCAATAGCTTCACTTCCAGGAAGGCTGATATATGACAAGAGCGCTGGGTCGGTTGACTTCTACAACGATGACACCTTTTATTTCCTGTTTCCTTTATCCTTCCCCTCTCCCTGCCCCTAACCCCTTCCCCACTCCCATTCATACTTTGTAGTTGTGTGATTGTTACTTGTTGGCGCGCTTGCTGTAACACAAAAATTGTTACAAGTTTGTACGCTCGTTCTGACACTCAATACTGACATGTATAATGCACTCACATACATCTGTCCTGGTCCCCACAGTATCTTGTTTCAATGAACCACCATGTCAAGTTTTAAAGCCGAGTCTTTATGTATATTATATTTAAAATAAGTAAACACTTTATAGTGGGTAAATGAGTTCATGCTATAAACACTTTAATGTTAAAGATTGGATATGTTTCATTTCATATTTTAGATAGTTTTGTGTGCAGAGGGCACCTTTCCACAACCATGTAGTCAAAGTGGACCAATGCAAAAACATCCAAACCAAAGGCCAGAACATTACACATGAAACAAATATTAGTTAAACCAATAATCACTACAAATTTGTCATTAACAACGTTTGGTAGTGATATAATTCTGCTAGAGGACTAATATTAAGTAATGATAATCATGAAATATTTTTTCAAGTACTAGCGGGTTTTTTCTTATTGAAAAACTCGTACCTAATACAAAACAACTATTACATTCATAAACAACAATGCATATTTTTGTGGCAGATATTCATGATATGAATTGGGCTTTCCCACTGATGAACTGAGTAGGCTAAATAAACCAACTTTTTGGACATCTTGCTTAATTTAATCAATGTTAGTGGTTTACCCAGTCACCATCTCAACCCTTCCCCTCTATTCCTTCATAAACTCAACTACAACACAGGCACTCAGGACTTAAATAGCAGAAATCTCTGACATAGAAATCCTGAGCATTGAAACATACACTGTCTTTGATTCTGACGAGAAAAAAAAAAATCTTTCTTGACATTGACTACGTCTCCTGAAGATCACGTGACCAACTTGCGGGCTGCTGATTGCGTGGATTCAAGTCATTTCCGGAATGAGACACGCGAGAGATTACAGACAGGATTGCAGAATGGCGTCCTAATGAGGTTTTCCCAAACTAACACGACAGAACGTGATCTGTGTGGTTTGTCCAGACCGTCAGTCTCGCCTTTATAAAATTAAACATGAAGTGAAGCAGCGAACAGTAAACAATAAACAAAAAAACAAGTAGGGTAACCTTTGCTCCCATAAGAAAACCTAACACAGAGTAACTTTTATTCAAGACTGGCACAGCCTTTCGAACTTGATTAAAGTCAGACAAATACAAACACGAACAATCTAATAGAGGGAAAACAAGCGCAGGCCAACTGACTTGGCGAAGATTTAAAGGCCTAGGAGCAGGCAATACAAAATAGATTTGCCTTCAAGAGGGATTACGGTGGTTCCCTCATGCAGCTAGTGAAGAGTTTTCATATTTACTAGTTTATCATATTTATTTTTAATTTTATGTCCCCATTATCTATATCCCCCCCCCCCCTCCCCCCAAGTCATTACTGTGATGACGGACGGGTTGTTGGCCTGCGCTTGTTTTTCTCCCACTGTTAGATAGTTCGTCGTTGTATTTGCCTGACTTTATTCAAGTTTAAAAGACTTTGCCAGTCTGAATAAAAGTTAATCTGAGCTAGGTTTTCTTATGGGAGCAAGAGTTACCGTACTTTTTTTTTTAATCACCTTTATAAAGAAAAGAACAAAAAATAAAGACAGAGGTCGATCGAATGTTATTAGTGCGTCATAGTGTGGTATTTTGGTAGGAATGGTGCACGAATATTTTGGAGACTGTGTGGTGTGGTGAAGATAAATGCATTATTTACGATCGATGCTTCGTAAATTGACAAAAGTTTTTTTTCCCGAATGAAGAGGAAGGAAATAAACTTCCAAATGCATTTACGCTCGATAATCTAGGCTAAAAATAACTAGCTTCATGATTGTGGCTAATGTATTAAAGGAGGTGGGGGAGGGGGGGGAGGAAGAAGAGGAGTGGGAACGAAGGTGAAAAGGGTAAGGGTTTGGTGAGGATGGAAACGAATCAATCAACAAATGGGTCCTGCATTCTTTCAACAAAGGCATACTTCAAAGGGGAAAACAAGATGGGAATGTGGTCCTCTTCATCGTCTTCATCCAGGCTGAAAAGGCTGGGAGTGTGTGCTTACTTTGGGTGTGTGACTGTGTGGAAAGGCTGGGGATGTGTGCTTACTTTGGGTGTGTGACTGTGTGTGTGTGTGTGTGTGTGTGTGTGGGAGGGGGGGGATGTGTGTGCTTACTTTGGGTGTGTGACTGTGTGGAAAGGCTGGGGATGTGTGTTTACTTTGGGTGTGTGACTGTGTGAAAGGCTGGGGATGTGTGCTTACTTTGGGTGTGTGACTGTGTAGAAAGGCTGGGGATGTGTGCTTGCTTTGGGTGTGTGACTGTGTGGAAAGGCTGGGGATGTGTGCTTGCTTTGGGTGTGTGACTGTGTGGAAAGGCTGGGGATGTGTGCTTACTTTGGGTGTGTGTGACTGTGTGGAAAGGCTGGGGGATGTGTGCTTACTTTGGTGTGTGTGGCTGTGTGGAAAGGCTGGGGGATGTGTGCTTACTTTGGGTGTGTGGCTGTGTGGAAAGGCTGGGAATGTGTGCTTACTTTGGGTGTGTGACTGTGTGAAAAGGCTGGGAATGTGTGCTTACTTTGGGTGTGTGACTGTGTGGAAAGGCTGGGGATGTGTGCTTACTTTGGGTGTGTGACTGTGTGGAAAGGCTGGGATGTGTGCTTACTTTGGGTGTGTGACTGTGTGGAAAGGCTGGGGGATGTGTGCTTACTTTGGGTGTGTGACCCTATGGAAAAGCTGGGGATCAGTGCTTTACTTTGTGTGTCTGACCGTGTGGACAGGCTGAGGATGCTTACTTTGTGCGCCTGACTGCATAGAAAGACTCAGAATGTGTGCTTACTTTGTGTGTCTGACTGTATGGAAAGGCTGGGAGTGACTTCGCGTTTGTGACTGTTTGGGAGGGAAGAGGGATTTGTATTGACGTTGTATATCTGACTGCATGGAAGGATTGGGGATTCGTGCGCGTGAATGTTTGCAGGGGAAAGAGATTTTACAGTGTAGAAGGACAAGGGATGGATTTGTACTTACATTCTGTACCTCAGTGTTTGGAAGGCTGGGGAACTGTGCTTACTGTCCTTGTCTCACTGGAAAGGTTGAAGAAATGGATTTACTTCCATATCAGAGGACTGGAAAGGTTGAGGATCTGTACTTATTTACCTTTTCCCACTAGAAAGGCTGGAGAATTGGACTTACTTCCCATGTCAGACTGGAAAAGCTGGAGTGTATACTATGCCCGGCTGTTCGGAAAGGCTGGGGATCTGTAGTTACTTTCCATGTCTCACTGGAAAGGCTAGGGGTCTGGATTACCTTCCATATCTCACTGGAAAGACTGTGGATCTGTCTGTATTTTCCGTGTCTCACTGGAAAGGCTGGGGGTATGTACTTGCTTTCCATGTCTCACTGGAAAGGCTGATATATGCACTTATCTTCTGTGTTGTACTGTTTGGAAAGGCTGCAGATCTGTCCTTACTATGTCAGACTGGAAACGCCTGTGTCGGTTTGGAACGTTTTGCGACCAGTGCTTTCTAAGCCTGTTTGACATTTTGGAGCTCTGTGTATAACTTTTCATGTCTGCTCGAAAACGTGGGGATCTGTACATACTTACTATGTCTGGCTTTTCTGAAAAGGTATGGGACATGTACTTTCAGTCAGTTTAAAAGGGTTACAGATTTGTATAACTCTGGGTTTCTAACGGCTTGGAAAGGCATGGGATCTACACTTATTCTCTCTGTGTGTGTTGAGAAATCTTGTTATTTGTCATGACTTTGTTTTTAGACCGTTTCAAAAGGCTCGAGATCTGTATGTACTTTTTCTGTCGGACTGTACGGAAAGATTTGGGATTTGCAGTTACCTTACGTATCTGACGTTTCAAAAAAAGCTGAAGATCTGCACCTTACGTACCTGACGTTTCAAAAAAGCTGAAGATCTGCACCTTATGTAACTGGCGTTTTGAAAAAGCTAAAGATCTGCACCTTGCGTAATTGGGGTTTTAGAAAAGCTGAAGATCTGCACCTTAAGTAATTAGCGTTTTAAAAAAA
>JADBJO010002283.1:160000-172500 GCA_016801955.1 Conus betulinus
TTCATGTATGGGCACAATCAATTATCAGCGTAATTAGTCGCTGTTCCCCCAGGATATATACATTTTGATGGGTCGCACATGACCCACGCCATCGGGTGAGGAATAAGTTGCTGAACCGCTTTTTCAGGTGTGTGTCTTTACAAGACCCACGCGATCTGAATAGGGATAAGCAATAGGAAAAGACTCTACAAAATGTGTGGTGAGTCTTGGGCGACCCGCACGATCGGGTCCATGTAGTCAAAAACATCATCCGGTAAAGGATAAGACCTGAGAATAAACAGGCGACAGAAAAAAAAAAGATGACTGCATTTATTACGCAGTGAGTCAGAAGAAAGAGTAGCGTTGTTCTTCCTCCTGTCAGGATTGTCTCCCCCCCCCCCCCCCCCCCCCCCCCCCCCCCCCCCCCCCCCCCCCCCCCGCACCAGCTGTTCACAAAGCTTTGAGTTCCTGGTTACAACGGTTTGTTAGTGACTTCCTTACAGCAACGCAATCGACCACATCCGTCCTTTTCTAGACGGAAGATAACGTTTTTATATACAATATACAAACATCACGCAGACACTGCATGATGGCAATTAAGATATGTTCCTAATCATGGGAGGGTTATGTACTCTTGACAGATAAAATGTCATGTGTCCTCGCTTAGTCGCTTAGAGCAATTAGTCTTTTTTAATGGATGCTTCCAGTTCTTTTGAAGTCTCTTTCAAGAAGGACGGATGCAAGGTTTTCTGTTCATTATATCTCTTCATTTCCCTACTTGTGTCTGTTTATAGGGAACAGTGCGTGTGTGTGTGTGTGGGGGGGGGGGGAGAGTGTGTGTGTGTGTGTGTGTGTGTGTGTGTGTGGTGTGTGTGTGTGTGTGTGTGTGTGTGTGTGTGTGTGTGTGCATGCGTGTGTGCGTGTTTGTGTGCATGCGTGTGTGTGTGTTGTGTGTGTTGTGTGTGTGTGTGTGTGTGTGTGTGTGTGTGTGTGTGTGTGTGTGTGTGTGTGTGTGTGTGTGTAAGAACGCATGGTAAGCATCATTCTCTCGCCGCGTCAGTCTCTTTACGAACATTTTGAAATAACACTTTCATAACAAGCTTGATCTAGTTCGTCGAGGTTCTATCCCAGAGGAAACTTTCGAGAAAAAAAAAAATGAAGAAATGTATGAGAAGGACCAAAGGGGGGAAGAGAACGGCTGCATAACGGGGCACAGAAGGAGACGACGCAGAGCAAGAAACAGAAAGGGAAGAAAAAGTCAAACCAAAGGAGAAAAAGCAGGAAATGATTGGACTCTATACTCCTAATTGTAAAATTTAGACAAAGAGGGGGTTAGTTACCGCCAAGGACATAGACAAACAAAGCACAGGACAAGACACCTAATTGTGAGTGACAGAGAAAAAACAGAATGACTTTGACACAAAAGAAATAAAACTTCAAGAACAGAAAACCTAAGATTGTTCTAACACTGTTAAGTGAATTCTTGAAAGCCAGACAAGAAAAAAAAAAAAGTAGTACCCATTTTAGCTAAACAAGGCTCCAAATGTCCGTGAGAATTATATTGGGAGCGTTTTCCGAGGGGGTTTAATATCTCTTTGCATCCTGAAGTTTATTTCAACCCTAGAATTAACCTCATTTTGTCTCTTTAACGTTTCTATTTACCAGTCAGTCGGAGAAGAAAAGTAAATGTTGTGGACGGCACAAAAGCTATTGATCTTGAGGGACACACTGGGTGAAGGACCGGGGTTGTACAACCATCATTTTTCACCAGATTGTTTCCAGTTCGTGGACAGTTCTTTTTACTGCGTGAAGAATAAAAGTGTGTGTGTGTGTGTGTGTGTGTGTGTGTGTGTGTGTGTGAGGGACGGACGGGTGGAGGAAAAGTGGATGACGTGGATAAGCAGGTGGGGTGGAATGGAGGTTGTCGGAAACAAGGGAAGGATCGTCAGAGTCTTCCCACAATCCTTCTCACTTCCCTTTTTTCACGCATGAATAGGTTTCTGGCGTAGAGTTCGGAACAGGGAATAGGAACAGAGATGTGGGATTTTTATATTCTTTTTCGAATAAAACCATGAATGAGGAGGTGAGTCGCTAAGTGAGAGAGAGAGAGAGGGCAGAGAGAATTCAACAGTCCTTCAAGCACAGACTTGATCTGTAGCATTCACTTCGATTGTCTGACAAAACATGCTCATTTTGATTATCAAAAAGGCGATTATGGTTCTGTTGTCTGATCACATATGTGCATTTGTTGCAGGAATCACACATTTCTCTAACTAGTGTACAGATCCACAAGGGTTACTGTGATTCAAATTCTTGAGGTTTTTTTTTTTTCACCTCATAAAGATTCTCTGCAGATGGAACTACAACATCATATGACGGTAATGGTGAAGACGGCATCGACACTGTCGCTATCTGAAACAATCTCGACAAAGGAGAAAAAAGGTCAATGAAAGAAAATGAACAAAGGAAATCAGAAAGAAAGACTCGTTTGTGTGTTTTGTTGTTGTTGTTGTTGTTGTTGTTTTTGGGGGGGGGTTCGTTTGTTTTTTTTTTTTTTTTAAGAAGTTAAGTTTCAAAACGGACTGACGGCGGAAAATGAAGCAAAATTTAGAAAGAGAGGGAGTTACTTACCAACAAGGACAAAGAAGGTACAGGACAAGACACAATGCATTTCGACCTCTTGGGTCTTCTTCAGGGCAAAACAAATAACATTTAGGACAGTGAAAAAACGAAGAACAAGAAACCACTTATCTCTTCATATTCGCGCACGATCAAAACTGCACACACACACACACACACACACACACACACACACGCGCACGCGCGCGCGCACGTTTTTGTCTCGGTTACCAACTCCGACCAAGATTCCCTTCGATACGAGGCATCAACTTCTGATTCAATGTAAAGTCTTACAAATTAGCAATAGTAATCAGTATCCCTTTCTCATGAATATGTAACACTCACCACAGGCCCCCAAGGCCATCCAAAATCCCTTGAATACAGTCACAGGCGGTCATAACTGATTTGTACGTTGAGTACGCAAGGACTATTCCGTCACAGGTCCCGTGGGCCATTTCTTCAGCCACATAGACTTGCTTACAGACAAACAGATTGTCCTTACCCCAGGTTTGACCCTACAGTGGTTACTGACCAGCGGTCAAGCAATGGTCAAACTGACCAGTGGTCAAGCAATGGTCAAACTGACCAGTGGTCAAGCAATGGTCAGGATACCAAACGGCGGGTACGAGAAGCGCAGTTTTCGTATTGGGCGACGTTTTCGTATGCCAATACGAAAACGGTGCCCAATACTAAAACGGCGTCTTACGTCCCGCCGTTTTGGTGTTCAATACGAAAACGGCGGGACCTAAGACGCCATTTTGGTATTGAAACGCCGTTTTCGTATGCCAATACCAAAACGGCGTTTCAATACCAAAACGGCGCTCTACAACGCCATCAGTGTTTGAGTCTGTTTACCTACCACACGGGGTCAATCTCAAAGATGCACTTCAGCGCTTTAAAACTGAAAATTCATCCAGATCGGGGGCCGGAATAGCTCAGTTGGTAGAGCGCCGGACTCGTGATCCTGAGGTTACGGGTTCGAATTTCGGTACAGGGGGATTTTTCCCACAGAGTTAACATTGGTTCTGACTCCATTCCCCCGTACAGTCCTTCGAATGACACTATAAACCGAGATTCCGTGTGTGAATGCACGCATAACATCTTGCACACACATAAAATCCCATCACCAACTTTCGGAAGAGAAGGCCAATTTGGCCGTTGGTATGGATGACACGTTTACACATGGTATGCACCTTCCCCGAAGATGGAGTATGGCTGCCTTAATGGCGGGGTTAAAAAAAAAAAGGTCGTACACACAAAACTCCATCGCCTATCTATACAGGCAGTGTCCGCGGGAGTATGAGCCTGTGTACGCAGAAAGAAAAAAGAAAGAAATCCAGATCCGTTGACAAATGTAGGTCTGTCCCAGATAAAAGAAAATGTTAGCCGTCAGTTGCACTATCAGTGCATCAACTTGACATCACAATACTTGGTCTGACTAAATGACGCCTTATACGTGACGTGATAATCAATTTTTGACGTAATATAACCTTCATCATACTCGGAGAGCAGGCGTCGACTTCACTGAGTGTCAACTTAAAGATCCCTTTCATGGAGGTTAAATCACGTGTCACATAATTGTGCACACATGGCAGACTGATAGAGGATAGACAGGTGGAGAGACACGGACAGACAGACAGACAGACCATTGTTATTAATACTATTACTGATATCATCATCATCATCATTATTATTATTATTATTATTATTAATGTTGTTATTTTGATTACTGTTATTGTTGTTGTTGTTGTTGCTAATGTTGTTGTTGCCATTATCATCATCGATGTCTATCATTATCATTAATATCGTTATTATATTATCATTATTATTACTATTATTATCATTTCATATGCTGTTGTTGTTCCCATTATCATTGGTATCGTTGAGTTATCATTACATTTATATTATGATGATGATATGATGATGATGATGATGATGTTATTATTATTGTTGTTGTTGTTTGTTGCTGTCGTTGTTGCTGCCATTATCACTGGTATCGTGTTATCATTATCATCATTATTCACCAGATAGGCAGCCCCTGTGCCGCTAACAGGACCATCAGCAGCCACTGATGCAGACATTGACCTGTTCCGCTCCAGTGAACAGCATCCTGTCCACAACATACAGCATCGCCATTGCAGTGACGGCTGTCTGCGCATGACGGAAGTGGTTTGCTGGAACAAAGACTTCCGGCCCTACGGATGACTTATCATCAACCGAGATCAGCTTGTCACGTGGTCTGAGAGTCACGTGGAGCATGCGCATGCTAAGTGAAGGGAGACCAGCGTCGTAGAGAGAGGTTGGTGCTCTCTCTCTCTCTCTCTCTCTCTCTCTCTCTCTCTCTCTCTCTCTCTCTCTCTCTGTCTCTCTCTCTCTCTATCTATATATATATATAAATATATATATATATATGGATATATACATATGTATATATCCATATATATATATATCTATATAGATATGTGTGTGTGTGTGTATACATACATACATACATACATACATACATACATACATACATACATACCTTAAAATGACATATAATTCACATGTTCATACTCAGTCTTCGGGCCGTATGCAATCTTTCCATCAAGTTTTTGTCTTTGGGATGTATTCAATCTTCCACCAACTTAAAAAAAAATGGGTTCAGTTGTATACTTCATTGTATGTATGTTTTGTTTTGCTTTTTTTTTTTTTTTTTTTTTGGGGGGGGGGGGGGGGTAGGGGGGGGGGGGAAGGATGAACGCTATCGTGGTAGGGGCGGTGAATGTGAGGATAATCATGTTGAAAGAAAGACAAACCATTAATCCAACAAACACGGATTAAAACATACCCTCTTGAACTCTGCAGTCCCTTGGTACGTATGCTTCACAGTACAAATAACATTTAAAGGTAATGAAAAACATAAACAAAGTAACTGTGTTACAATCATAATTAAATCTGTACACTTCAGACACACATGTAATAGCTTGTACGTGAGACAAAAAAAAATTGTATAAGAAAGACACTCAGCAGTGTTAAGTTTCACAGTTAACATTCTCTCGCATGTCTTTACACGCAAACACAAGCGCACGCGCACGCATGTACACAGACACATATTATTAACACACGCACGCTGGTGCAAGTGTCCTCCACACACACACACACTCACACACGCGCGCGCACACACACACAAATAAAATAACGAAAATGCACTTAGCTTTGATCGCTTCAGATCGCTTCAGAGTTGAGCGCAAGGAAGAAGGCGTTGATTCAACGCCTTCTTCCTCGCGATCAACTCTGAAGCGATCTGAAGCGATCAAGGCTAAGTGCATTTTCGTTATTTCTTTGTTTTTGTTTCACCTGAAGAAGACCTAAGAGGTCGAAACGCGTTGTGTTTTGTGTTGTGACTCGTTTGTCCACGTTTCTCTGGGCGGTTCGCTGACATTTTATTTAAGATTTGAACAAAAGGGGGGTACTGGTCAATACAGCATGTAATTAGGTAAATGTTGAGGTTGTTCTGTTTTGGTTTTTTCGTTTTGTTTTGTTTTTTGCTTTGTTCTGTTCTGTTTTGTTTTGTTTTGTGTTTTTGCTTTTTTTTTGTTTTTTGTTTTGTTTTTTTTGTTTGTTTTGTTTTTTTTTGTTTGTTTTGTTTGTTTTTTTTTTTTTTTTTTTTTTTTTTTTTTTTTTTTGCTTTGTTCTGGTTGTTTGCTTTTTGTTTTGCTCGAGGTTACTGTCTCTCTTGACACGTATTTTTCTGACTAGTTTGGCCATCTGGCTAATTAGGCAGAGACATGAATGAATATTTTAGTTTATACGTCTATGGTAGAAAGGTAGCCAAATGGAAAGCAGACAGATAGATATAAGCAGATGGACAAACGGCAGATGAATATACAAACAGATAAGCGACAGACAGACAAGCAGTCAGACAGACAGACAGATAGATAGACTGATAGATAGATAGATAGATAGATAGATAGATAGATAGATAGACTGGTTGGTTGATTAATTGATTGTTTGATTGATTGATTGATTGATTGATTGATTGATTGATTGATTGATTGATTGATTGATTGATGGATGGATGGTTGGATGGATGGATGGATGGATGGATGGATGGATAAAAAAATGAAAATAGATGTACAGTTGTACTTGGAAATATTGCCAGTCGCAGTGAGTAGCCTTCTTTAACTGAGTGACTTATTCAGTCTGGTAGCCATTAAGAAAAATTAATACTAATCAATGATAAATGAAACCCCCCAAAAGTCTGTCCTTAGATACACACATTCCTCCTCCGATTCTCTCTCTCTCTCCTCTCTCTCTCTCTCTCCTCTCTCTCTCTCTCTCTCTCTCTTCTCTCTCTCTCTCTCTCTCTCTCTCTCTCTCTCTCTCTCTCTCTCTCTTCCCTGTTCCCCCTCCCATTGATCCCCACTCTCAATCTCTCACTCTGTTTCTTGTTTTTTTTCTCTCTAAACAGAACTCTGCTGTGAATGTTATGAACTGTGTTTACGTCTAGTCAAACTGTCATGAAAACATTCTCACATTACGAGACATATCACTGTTCGTATTGTACTTTGTTGTTGTGTCATGTAATTTTCAATTTAATAAACACGATTAAAGAAACTGTCTCGAAGACATTCAGTGTCTCTTTCCTCCGTGTCTTAACCAGTTATGTAGAAACGGATGTAATACGTTTCTTGACAGGGGGGTATGTGGCAAGAATGTGACGACCGTTTTGACATTGGCTAGAATGTTCAAAAACTTATGTTTTACGTGGCTGAAGAGCAGGTGTCAGAAACCAGCAACAAGAGCTTCTCCATGGCAACCATCATTTGCAGCAATGACAAACAACAACAACAACAATACTTGTAGTAAATAAAATAAAGTAAATGACGATGATTATGATGCCGTGATCCCCTGTAAAGGTGAAGACGACGACGACAACGACGACGACGACGACGACGACGATAATGATGATGATGATGATGATGATGATGATGATGATGATGATGATGATGATGATGAAGTCACATTCGCCAAACAGTAACATAAAGTTACTAAAAAAAAATACAGATATAAGCTATTTTACGCCAAAATCTTCGACGTATGTTGGCGCATTTGAAATCAGCGCGTGAACCTATCAGATTTCTTACTGTTTGTTGTTGTTGTTGTTTTTTGTTGTTGTTGAAGTTATTGTCGTTGCTGTTGTTGTTATCGTTGTTTTGTAGTAGTAGTTTGTTGTTGTTGTTGTTGTTTTTGAGTTAAACTAACAATGTTTAATTTATCTAATTTCTCTTTTTAAGTACAGTCTCTAGTTTACCCAATTTCTCTTTTTTGAGGACACACTGAAGCAATAAAAAAAACCATAATGGAATATGCAAGCAAGATTCGCAATATTTCTATGATACTTATGAGCAGGTCTGGAGTAACATTTCCAACATTCAAATAAATAAATAATGACTAACTAACTAAATGAATAGATGAATGACACAGTTACAGAAATAAACTAAGACAGACACATGCTTATTGTAAGGTATTGATTTTTCTCACCAACCCCCCCCCCTCCCCCCCCCCCCCCCCCATCCTTACCTGTCTTTCCGTCTACTCCACTACCTATTTCTCTCTCCACTATCCCCCCCCCCCCCCGTCCCCACCCCCCCCCCCCCCCAAGACGTGACCCTTCGCTCTTCCCACACCCTCCCCTTACTCCTTCATCACCGGTTTGGGATTATTATCATTATTCAGAGCCAGTCAAAATGCGTTCGGTTGGGATTATTATCATTATTCAGAGCCAGTCAAATGCGTTCGGTTTGGGATTATCATCATTATTCAGAAGCCAGTCAAAATGCGTTTCGGTTTGGGATTATTATCATTATTCAGAGCCAGTCAAATGCGTTCGGTTTGGGATTATTATCATTATTCAGAGCCAATCAAAATGCGTTCGGTTTGGGATATTATCATTATTCAGAGCCAATCAAAATGCGTTCGGTTTGGGATTATCATTATTCAGAGCCAATCAAAATGCGTTCCATCCGTTTAGGAAGTGGTTCAGTTACTAGATGTCTTCCATGACAGATACAGACACGCAGATAGATAGATAGATAGATAGATAGATAGATAGATAGATAGATAGATAGATGGGGGTCGGATGTGTGGGGTATGGATGTGGGTGGTGTATATGTACATATAATGTGTGTGTGTGTGTGTGTGTGTGTGTGTGTGTGTGTGTGTGTGTGTGTGGTGTGTGTGTGTGTGTGTGTGTGTGTGTAAGTTCAAAGAAAGACTGCGCATATTCACATAATATTTATAAGTAAAAGTAAAGAACTATAATTCATCTAAATGAATTAACATAAATGCCAATAATCACTAAAAAATAAAATCACATCCGAGTTTGTCATTTTTTTTTTCTTTTGGTCTTCCCCTTCCTCAACCCAGCTTCCCACTCCTGCATCTCTTCCCCCCTCTCACCCCTTTCTCCCCCGCCACGTGATTGGGATTGCCCAAAGGGGAAGCAAGTCAATGCGTTCAGTAGGAACGATACCACTCCTCGTGTTACACAAACCCCGCCCACCCCCTGGCGGCACCCAGTTACTGTTGCTGCCATCCATCGAGAATTGGCCATCACACGGCCATGCTACCTGCCCTGCTGCGGCGGCGCCCACAAAAATGACAGCTTCATAGTGCAGAAATCAATGGCTTCCCCCTTCCTTCCTGCCTGTGGAGCAGCTGGGGGGTGGGGGGGTGGGGGAGGGGGCGTTGCTCTCTCTCTCTCTCTCTCTCTCTCTCTCTCTCCTCTCCTCTCTCTCTCTCTCTCTCTCTCTCTCTCTCTCTCTCTCTCTCAACTGTTATCAGTAAACAAAATGTCAGAGTAATTTCAGGAAGAACATTTTGTTACGCAAATCTTTATTTTCATAGTTTTCAGTATATCCGCCGAGCGCGTGTGTGTTCTACTTTTGTTCTTGACCTCATTGCAGATAGGTCGGCGGCCTTTGCAATTAAACTAGTTGAGTTGAGTTGAGTTGAGTTGCCAGACAGACACATTGCTACATGTGTCATCGCGGTTCAAGAGAGGTTGAGAACCAGGCAAAAAAACTATTCAGACGTGAGGTGGTGAATCATAACATAATAGTGATGTTCTAGTCACGTCCAGCTGCTGACTCTCGAGTTTTTAGCCCGCTTGTCTCGCGCCTCTGCTTCTTCACTCCTCGTTTATCTCTGTATCATGCCTACCCGTTCACCAACGTGAACCCCAGCACCGTCCATGTACAGGGCTGGCCGATTTGGGCACGACATGATCAGGCATTCCTACGAGCAGCTGTGCCACCGCACACCCACTCACAAGCACCCACGACAAACCCACCACCAACCTTCACATACCCGACCAGACATCAGCACATTGCGTCAGCCGCCGCCGAGTACGTTCGCACGCATAGTCATATGTACACTGCGTCCCCAGCACACACGAGGACAGGCTGATAGAATTCTTGTTCATATTGCAGAGTAATATAGATAGCACATCCGTCATCCATGTACGTTAGATTTGCCCATTACCTTAGAGATGGTGATTTAAAAGACATATAAAATGAAAACAGAAATCCTCGCCGTCGTATTCTCTTATTCTTGATTCTTTCAACCCATGCATCATATAGCTGTCTTCATTATTCCACTCTGTCCACTTCCTAGCTTTTTCTCCCTGTATCCACGTCTCTGTATACAACTTTCAGGGTTTCGTTTCTATTTTTACCCCCTCCCTTTTTTTCCACTGACCATCAACACTACACCAAATCCAGTCATTCTTTCCCTTCATCATCTTTTCGTCCTTACTCCTTTCCCCCCTTCATGAATTCCTCTGTATATTTATTATAATATCCTTTTCTTCTCCAAGAGTACGTATGTGATATTACCTAGCAGCTGATCGGATTCCTGAAGCGAATGATAGCGTGTATGTAAAAAAAATGTCCACCCTATGGGTATGTCATGCACCACTCAAGGTTTCTTGAGCCCAGCCGGCGTGTTTTTCTACTTGCCTTTTTTTTCTTTCATACGATCCCTCAGGATGCTTTTTCCCCTGGACTCTCTGCTGTCTAATGCGTCTCTCACATTCCTTTTTTCCTGCCCGTGGCGGTCCACCCCCTGTCTCCCAGATCGCGTAAACGCTGTGGTCTGCACACCACCAATCACGCCTAGGATTTTGAATCTGACGTCACAGGTGTTATGTATGCGCATGAGTTTGATTGCAGCGATTGCTGATATGAGATAGAAAGAAAAAATTACAAAAATCTTAAAGGTGTGAAATTGAAAGATGCAATAAGAGGTTTGAGACAATAGAAGAAGAGGAGAGATAAGAGAAGCAAATAGAAGAAGAGAGTCCTCGTATGGTTTTTATGTCGTCTCGGTGGGCTATACTTGCACAGATCCTTGATCCTCACTCAACTTTTACTAAAGGTCTCTATCTTCTTCTTTTAATATAGGTAATATGTTGGTGTTCTGCGTCTATTTGATCATAGTCGAGTCGCCGAATTGTGGTATTGATATAAGGCCAATAGTAGCACCAAGTAATCCGCCAAACAAACAGATGACCTCTCCATCTTTCACATGTAGTACCTTTTCTAGCCCCTTACCTTCAAGCTACACCTTTTACTTGCCATCCCTCTCTGCCAGAGGTCTTCCTTTCCCCCCCGTCCCCACCCCCCGATTCGGCTCCCTTCTCTCCTTTCTCCCTTTCCTCCCCTCCCCCCCCCCAATTTCCCCCCCCCCCTCCTTTACCCCTTCCTTCCATTTCCCCCCCCTTTTCACTCCCAAGCTTTTTCGACCCCAAGACCATTCCGTACCCCCTCATACATACTCCTTCTTCCAATGGTTTGTTGTGCTTTTGTTTGGTGTTTTTTGTGGGGCTTTGTTGTTTTTTTTTTTTTTCTTGTTTTTTTTCTTTTTTTTCTCTTTTTTCCTTTACCTCATTTATCCAGTCCCCCCTCTCCTCCCCCTCCCCTCGTCTACTCTTGTCCTCCCTTAGTGGCAATATTTGCACTTTTTATATACTTTTTAAACCACATCTACGGAGGCGCGGTATTACTCATGAAGTGGACGGCAACTTCGATAAAGACGAACAAGCGATACAGGGAGAAGACTACTGAAGTTTTAGTCGTGTTTTTGTCTGCTGGTCAGTGGAACCACGAAAGGTGTACCAACAACTATCAAGAAACCCGGTGGCCGTGTGCTCCAGAAAGAGCGGGAGGATACAGGTAGATAGGGAAAAAACGTCGGAAAACAAGCGATGGAAAATGAGAAAGCTGTATGAGCATGGTTTGCGTAAAGTAATGAGAATAACGACGGCGGAGGATTTCGGTTTCAGTGTATTATGTCCTTCATCAAACATTCTGTAAAGGTATGTAATAGCACGATGTGCACTTCAGTGTATATGAACAGACTTAATACTTACGTTTTTTTTAAAACAGTGGCGGGTTGTAGTGTGTGTGTTTTTTGTGTGGTTTGTGTGTGTCCTGTGTGTGGTTGTAGTTGTGTTGTTGGTTGATCGGATGTGGTTGTGCGCGTTAGCCTGTGTGTTTGCTCGTGTTTCGTGGTTGTGTGGTGGGGTGTTCTTGCTGTGTCGTTGGTGTGGTGGGGGTGTGGGGTGTGTGGGAGGAGGATTGATTGAGAATGAGAGAGAGAGGGAGGAGAAGGGAGACGAGAGAGAGAGAGAGAGAGAGCCGGGAGAGGAGCAGAGGAGAGGGTAAGAGGAAGAAAAAGGAAACGAGCGAAGACGGAAAGAAAGAGACAGAAATCCTATTGTTCTGATCACCACCCGCTTTGCTCAACGACGTGGAACTCGGAGGAAGACATTTCCAGAACAAAGCGGACTTAATGGATTGGTGCTCGAAATCGCAGCTGCATATCCTGCTTTGAGCCGATCACACTGTTATTTTGTT
>JADBJO010002283.1:200000-213321 GCA_016801955.1 Conus betulinus
AATGGCCTCCGAGATGTATCATTTCAAAAGCATTGTCTGAGAAATGCATAGCTTCTCAGTGAGGTACTGCAGACAGGAATACGCAACAGACTGGATCACTCTGAAGTGTACATTCAAACGCGCTGCACAATATCTCCAACATTGTTTGTGTTGGAGATGGAGATCATCCTAAAAGTAGCCACGAGTGGTGCAGTTCAACAGACCTCAGGAACCGACACCAAACACCTCCCCTAAAAGCCTTCATTGAGGACACAATAGTCTTTTCCCCCGAAGAAGTTAAAACATACCACATACGGAAGCAGTTAAACAGGGTTGCTGCTTCATCAGAGATAGTTTCAAGCCAAAGAAATCACGAAGTTTCTCCCTGTAGAAATGAAAAGTAGCTGAAACAGTTACGTTCGCTATAGTCAACCATGCCATTCCAACACCGACAGAAAAAAAACAGTCACGAGTCTCGGAAGGTAGAATAGTGACTCCTTGAAAAACCAAAGGGGAGAAAGGAAAGTGTGCAGATGGCGGAAGAAAGCCTTCATACAATAGACCAGGGTGGCCTTCCTGGCAAACACGACGTTAGGTGCTTGCAGTTCGTGCTGATCCCAAAGCTTTTGTGGCCTCTACTGATATACAATAACAGCACTGGCATAGCGCAGTCAGTGGAATCCAAAATCAGCAAATACACAAAAAATGGCTCGGTGTCCTACTTCGTCTCACTGATGTGCTCCATCTTGACTAACGGGAGCTAAACCTACCCTTGAAATCCTTCCTCGATGTATGCATAATGAGAGTAGCAAGGCTGCAGTCCATGCTTGAGGACTCGGCAGACTAGGCCGTGAGATCAGTTCGCCATCAGCTACAGACTGGCAGACGATGGGAAAGTCCAGGAAGAAGTGGGCATGACAGTTGAAAACCTCATGATCAGGGAAATAACAGAAGACATACAACCCCAACAGGCACGGTCTAAGATCAACAGAGAATGAAGTAATGGGTCAAAGGCAAAAGGCACAGCAAATGGAAGCATGGTAAGAAAGATAATCTGCTAAAAGAAATCTGGAGAGATTCATTTTTTATCGAGTTTCGAAATCTGCTTACTGATACAGTTTCTTTTTTCAGAGACAGCAAAAACATTTAGTGCTCTTAACCGCTCCTGCTGTCCATCTTGTTTATCCATGTGGCAAGACCTCTTCTATCGTGCTGTCCCTAAAAAAAATTCTGCCCTTTTTATTTTCGAATTCCATAATATCTCCGTCTCTCAGTAGTTTTCTTCAAATTTGCACATATATCCATCCAAAAATTTTTTCCGCCCGTTTTTTTTTTCTTTATTGTACTTAAACAATTGTTTTGCCATAATCGATCAATTGAATTACTCTGCCATGGAATCAAGAAAATCAATCTCTCAATCAATCGAGTAATCAGTTGATCGGTCGATTAAGCTGTAGTAAGCAACAACTTGTCTGACGAACACTTATGCTAACAAGTGATTAATCAGACAGTTGGCTTACCTGTATAGCGAACTCAAGTTAAAGGCAACGTCATCATCAAACTCTTCGAAGTTTTCCATCGGTCTAAGCCCGCAGAATTCCCGGAACTTGTTATAGGGAGGTAACCCGTGATCTCTTCCTCTCTGAATGTTGAGGGCAGCGAGGTCAAGGCCACGACTTGGTTCACCTTTCAGCTGAGTCACTGGTTCAAACAGGTGGTCTGAAACAGTATAGTACAGTGCCATGCAGTATTGTGTAGTGTGCAGCTGGGTGCAGTACAGTAGTGGTTGGTCAGGTGCAGTTTCATACAGCACTGTTTTATGAAGTAATGCCGTGCAGTACTGTGTAGTGCAATGCAGTACACACTGCGCAGCAGTATTGTGTGGTACAGGACAGTGTAGTGCACTTTTGATCAGTAGATCGGGGCAGATCTGCGTATTTTAGTTCTGTATAGTGCAGTACTGTGTAGAGCAATACAGCAAAATACAATGTTGCGTACTGCAGTGCAGTGCAGAATTATGCAATGCAGTACTGTAAAATAGTGTTGCGTACTGCAGTACAGTAATATACAGTGTTGCGTACTGCAGTACAGTAAAATACAGTGTTTCGTACTGCAGTACGGTAAAATGCAGTGTTGCGTACTGCAGTACAGTAACATACAGTGTTGCGTACTGCAGTACGGTAAATGCAGTGTTGCGTACTGCAGTACAGTAAAATACAGTATTGCGTACTGCAATGCCGTGAAATACAGTGTTGATTACTGCAGTGCAGTGTAGTATTGTGTAATTAAGTACAGTAAAGTACTGTGCTGGTGTTCTGCGGTGCAATGCAGTATTGTGCAGTGCAGGACAGTAAAATAGTGTTGCGTACTGCAGTGCAGTGATATACAGGATTGATTACTGCACTGCAGTTTAGTGCAGTATTGTGCAGTGCAGGACAGTAAAATACAGTGCTGCGTACCACAGTGCAGTATGGTGTAGTGCCGTACACTCAACTACAATGTGACCTACTGAGGTGTAGTGCACTGAGTATCGTTTAGTGCAGTACAGCAGGGTGTAATGCGGTGCAGTACAGTGCAGTGCTGTGTACTACGGTTCCGTGTACTGCAGAAGTACGCAGTGCGGTACAGTGCACTTTCACTCTCTGCTAACCAATACAGTTTCTTTGATTCCAGAGAGCGGAAGTCTGTGGTCATGTTTTTCCCTTCCAGTACTCTTCTTGTTGGGGAACGTTTCAAGACTCTTTCCATCTTTTTTTTTTTTTTTTTTTCCTAAGCAAAATTAATTTTGCCTTTTTTAATTTTCTAATTCAACAATTTCTTTCTGTTAGTTTAGCTTTCTTTTCTAAGTCGCATACTTGTTCATCCAAAAATGCTTTCACGTTCATTAATTGTTATATTATTCTTGGCCGAGTCTTCTTAAGCAGTATGTCTAAAAGCAATCGTTACTTACTACAGACCTTGGTTCTTCTCTTGGAACATGGTCTGTAATGTTAGGTCAGCATGGTGTTAATGTATATTCATTTAAAATTGGTAATTTCATGCTTAACACCCTTCCACGTAGTCTTTTTATCCTTCAGCACAGAAAGACTAAATTTCCATAAATGTTTTCCTCTGTTCAGCTTTCAATCCAATGCCAATGTGCTTGCCAAATGGTCAGGTCTATACTCAGACTATGTCCGCGTCTGTTGAACTGGTGGACAATTTTTTCGGAAATTAGGAAAAAAATCCAGTTGACTTTGACGCATGTCTTTTCTCTCTCTCTCTCTCTCTCTCTCCTCTCTCTCTCTCTCTCTCTCTCTCTCTCTCTCTCTCTCTCTCTCTCTCTCGCACCCTTGATTGGCATTTTCAACAAATCAGTGACGCACCCTTCAATGGCATTTTCAACAAATCAGTGACGCACCCTTCAATGGCGTTTTCAACAAATCAGTGACGCTGTCTCGGCTGTTTCTTTTCAAGTTGATGACGACGAAGAAAAATAATGCTAAATGAAATTCAGTGTTTACTTGGTCCTCTTTGTCAGCACAATTCTTTGTTAGTCTGGATGACATCTACTTATGTGTACGTGTGTGCGAGTGAGTGAGAGAGAGAGAGAGAGAGAGAGAGAGAGAGAGAGAGAGAGAGAGAGAGAGAGAGAGAGAGAGAGAGAGAGTGTGTGTGTGTGTGTGTGTAATTACAACTGTTACCTGTGACGTCTTCCACTATGAACCTGTCAGCGTCCTCAACGAGGTCATTAGTGTTGCCTCTGAGCAGAGCTCGAACGACGCCATCAAAGTTTTCAAAGATCAGGGCAGTTCTGAAGAACAGGTCCTGGAATCTGTACCGTCTGCGCACACACACACACACACACACACACACACACACACACACACACACACACACACACACACACACACGCTTGTGCGCGCAGGCACATGCACATGCACGCATGCACGCACAGACATGCACACATACATTTTTTTTATTATTGTTGTTATTACTGTTGTTGTTGTTGTTATTGTTGTTTGCTAGTTATCGTACGTTTTAGTACATTTCCATTTCAAATTATTATTTTTCATGCTGTGCCCCCCTCTCCCTTTGTGTTCAAAAATATGTACATACTTTGTCATATTCATTTTATTGTCTGTTTTCATGCATGCTTATCTTGTACCTTGTAATACATTTACATATGTTCCCCCAGCCCACCTCACTCCCTATCCCCACTCTCTCCTTCCTCTTCATTATTGTTATTCTCATTTTTATTTCTATTTTTTGTTTGTTAATTATTTTTTTTTTCTTTGTTTTTTCATTTCTCTTCTATTTTCATTTGATGTTCTTTTATGATTACATGACCGCTTTGCTTGCTTCTTTTTTTTTTTTTACATTAATTGATTTCACTGCATGTTGTAGTCCCTACTCAGGAAAAGGATGCAATAATTTCAACTGAGAACCAACATTCCTGGAAAAGTGTTAATTGATTAATCAAGAAATATTCTAAGAAAGGGTGCATTAATTTCAAATATGTAAAACCTCTCAAAGAAAGGATGCACACGCATACAATTGCATTTCTAAAATGAATAAATTTCAAACCCAGAGAAATATTCAAACAAGTTTCGACTGTAAGCAGTTCCTCTAGCTAACAATGTGGACCGACAATGTTTATCTGGACTTTGAACGAAATCACTACTAACACGAATTTTGTTAGTGGATGTGCTATAAGTTGCTACCGACGATCAGTTGTGGCACGAATTCCTTTAATGGATGCTCTGCTATCCGTAACCTTGATGGATGCCCTGCTATCTGTAACCTTGATGGATGCTCTGCTATCTGTAACCTTGATGGATGCTCTGCTATCCGTAACCTGATGGATGCTCTGCTATCTGTAACCTTGATGGATGCTCTGCTATCTGTAACCTTGACCTATTGAAGAGCTGACGTTGACTCACCTTCGGTCCCGTTGAGATGCTCTGGGATGTTAGAATGGCCAAAGCGGAAGGCGGCAGTGGCAAAAGCGTTGCTGATGCTGGGGTCAACGTGGGCAGAATAGCTGCACCGCTGACCTGAATCTTCTCCGAAACAAAGGCAGAAATGTTCATACTTCCTGTTCACGTCTGACTGTCCCCAGCGACACACAGGGGCAGAAAAGAAGAATGCAGTAAATGACATGAATCATTACACACACAAAAAAGAATTCGGGCAAAAAAAATTTTTGGATGTATATGTCACACTAATACTGTAAAGTCAATCTTTAATGACAAATAAGAGCGGAAGCGAACAGTTCCGAAGGTAAACAAACCAAGACTGGGTGATGCGGAACCTGTCTTCAGAACTGAGCCACACAGCTCTAAGTAACAGCCAAAAATCAGAAGAAAATGATGCTATTTACAGTGCTCTTGGAGATAACTGCTACAGTGTTGCAGTCCATAACGCTGATCACTGCTGTATACACACTACAGCTTAATATTACTTGACCGTTGACAGACCTACCTTCTGCCGGCAGCAGGCCGTACCGTTCCTGCGTCTTCTTGCCAATCACTAGAGGCAGGAATTCTTTGTAGTGGATGCTCTGCAAGATGGCCACGACGATCTTCCGGGCCTCCTGGAACAGTTGGTCTTCCGAGTAACCCTTCCCACGGAGCTGTTCCACAATGTCGTTGTGCAGTCGAACCCAGATGGTGTGCATGGCGATCAGGCCCGGCTGCACGTTCACCCCGCGTGTCCCCTGAACACAGCGCCACGAGGTTTGGGTTCAAAGGGGCTCATTCTGAATTCAGCACTGGAAAACTATAGAACTACCTAGAAATGTATGTTCAGCTCACATGTGAAGAAGACACGTCAACATGATTTTTTAGCCCGATGAAAATGCTTATGACACATAACATTAGCCAATGAAAATACTTATGGCATATAACCTTAGCCAATGAAAATGCTCATGACACAGAATATTAAGTGTCTTGTGTATTCCTCAATGACTGATAATCCACTGAATGACACGCTAAACGATTTATCAGCACCAGCATGCAGCTATTCACCGGGCTTTACACTCAAGTAGGCAGCCCGAGGCGTGGACTGAAAAGCACTCTAAGCTTTGTCTCTAATCGAAGATAGGCGCTATGAAGCTATTCACAAAAATAACAGCAGTACTCATTTTAATGATCAATTTTTTAAGAACGTAAATGACAAGAACGGATGGATGGATGGAGAGACCGACAGTGACAGAGACAGCAAGAGAGAAGCATTGGAGTGCTGTTCACCTTTCAACAGCAGCGTGCAAAAAGGACAGAGAACAAAGTACTATCAGGCCATGCAAACATCACATATAAAATGGGGGCCGGAATAGGTCAGTTGGTAGAGCGCCAGACTCGTGATCCTGGGATTGCGGGTTCGAATTTCGGGACAGGGGGATTTTTCCCTGGACTTTACATTGGTTCTGAAACCATTCCCCACACAGTCCTTCGAATGAGACTAGAAACCGAGTTTCCGTGTGTGAACGCACGCACAACATCTTGCACACACGTAAAATCCCATCACCAATTTTCGGGAGAGAAGGCCCAGTTTTTGGCCGTTGGTATGGATGACACGTTACACATAGTATGCACCTTCCCCGAAGATGGAGTACGGCTGCTTAATGGCGGGATAGAAAACGGTCATACACACAAAACTCTACTGCTTGTCTACACAGACAGTGTCCGCAGGAGTATCAGCCTGCGTACGCAGAAAGAAAGAAAGAAAGAAATGCTCTTTTTTTAAGTAATGCAGGGCATTCTGCTGTTGCATTTTTTTTTTTTTCTTACAAAGAATGAAAAAAGAAAAAGAAAGATAGAAAAGGAGGAAAGAACAGAAGGAAAAAGAGGATGATGACGATGACAATATACAGACAACGATATGAACAAGGGTTAAGTCGCAGCACAAAGAAACAGCTGGTCTAACCGGCTTGAAAACAATACATTTCCTCCTCCTTCCCCGGGGAATAATGCAGTTTCCGTCATCACTGTCCCCTGGGTAGCAGATTGTTTCCTGATGTTTTCAACCTGGCGCCTGCAACAGTCAGCACCATCACTCACGTCGTCGTCCATCACCGTCACCACCACCACCGTGCACGTCGTCCTCACGGTTATACCTGGCAATTGATCCTTAGTAATGTACCCTGGTTATACTGTGGCAATTTATCCCGAGTCATTTACCCTGGTTATACCTGGCAATTTATCCTTAGTAATGTACCCTGGTTATACCTGGCAATTGATCCATAGTAATGTACCCTGGTTATACCTGGCAATTTATCTCGAGTCATTTACCCTGGTTATACCTGGCAATTTATCCTTAGTAATGTACCCTGGTTATACCTGGCAATTTATCCCGAGTCATTTACCCTGGTTATACCTGGCAATTTATCCTTAGTAATGTACCCTGGTTATACCTGGCAATTTATCCTAGTAATGTACCCTTGTTATACCTGGCAATTTATCCTAGTAATGTACCCTGGTTATACCTGGCAATTTATCCTTAGTAATGTACCCTGGTTATACCTGGCAATTTATCCTTAGTAATGTACCCTGGTTATATCTGGCAATTTTATCCTAGTAATGTACCCTTGTTATACCTGGCAATTTAT
This sequence comes from Conus betulinus, assembly GCA_016801955.1. Lineage (NCBI taxonomy): Eukaryota > Metazoa > Mollusca > Gastropoda > Neogastropoda > Conidae > Conus > Conus betulinus. Next base: position 207,568 of record JADBJO010002283.1, read on the forward strand.
CCTAGTAATGTACCCTGGTTATACCTGGCAATTTATCCATAGTAATGTACCCTGGTTATACCTGGCAATTTATCCTTAGTAATGTACCCTGGTTATACCTGGCAATTTATCCTTAGTAATGTACCCTGGTTTTATACCTGGCAATTTATCCCGAGTCATTTACCCTGGTTATACCTGGCAATTCATCCCTAGTAATGTACCCTGGTTATACCTGGCAATTTATCCTTAGTAATGTACCCTGGTTATACCTGGCAATTTATCCCGAGTCATTTACCCTGGTTATACCTGGCAATTCATCCCTAGTAATGTACCCTGGTATACCTGGCAATTTATCCCGAGTCATTTACCCTGGTTATACTGGCAATTCATCCCGAGTCATTTACCCTGGTTATACCTGGCAATTCATCCCTAGTAATGTACCCTTGTTATACCTGGCAATTTATCCCGAGTCATTTACCCTGGTTATATCTGGCAATTTATCCTAGTAATGTACCCTGGTTATACCTGGCAATTTATCCCTAGTAATGTACCCTGGTTATACCTGGCAATTTATCCCGAGTCATTTACCCTGGTTATACCTGGCAATTTATCCTAGTAATGTACCCTGGTTATACCTGGCAATTCATCCCTAGTAATGTACCCTGGTTATACCTGGCATTTATCCCGAGTCATTTACCCTGGTTATACCTGGCAATTTATCCTAGTAATGTACCCTGGTTATACCTGGCAATTTATCCCTAGTAATACCCTGGTTATACCTGGCAATTTATTATCCCGAGTCATTTACCCTGGTTATACCTGGCAATTTATCCTTAGTAATGTACCCTGGTTATACCTGGCAATTTATCCCGAGTCATTTACCCTGGTTATACCTGGCAATTTATCCTTAGTAATGTACCCTGGTTATACCTGCAATTTATCCCGAGTCATTTACCCTGGTTATACCTGGCAATTATCCTTAGTAATGTACCCTGGTTATATCTGGCAATTTATCCTAGTAATGTACCCTGGTTATACCTGGCAATTTATCCTTAGTAATGTACCCTGGTTATACCTGGCAATTGATCCCGAGTCATTTACCCTGGTTATACCTGGCAATTTATCCTTAGTAATGTACCCTGGTTATACCTGGCAATTTATCCCGAGTCATTTACCCTGGTTATACCTGGCAATTTATCCTTAGTAATGTACCCTGGTTATACCTGGCAATTTATCCCGAGTCATTTACCCTGGTTATACCTGGCAATTTATCCTAGTAATGTACCCTGGTTATACCTGGCAATTTATCCCGAGTCATTTACCCTGGTTATATACCTGGCAATTTATCCTTAGTAATGTACCTGGTTATACCTGGCAATTTATCCTTAGTAATGTACCCTGGTTATACCTGGCAATTTATCCTTAGTATGTACCCTGGTTATATCTGGCAATTTATCCTAGTAATGTACCCTGGTTATACCTGGCAATTTAATGTACCCTTTATCCTTAGTAATGTACCCTGGTTATACCTGGCAATTTATCCCGAGTAATTTACCCTGGTTATACCTGGCAATTTATCCTTAGTAATGTACCCTGGTTATACCTGGCAATTTATCCTAGTAATGTACCCTTGTTATACCTGGCAATTTATCCTAGTAATGTACCCTGGTTATACCTGGCAATTTATCCGTAATGATTTAGTCTCCAACCATCATCATAACAACAATATTGGCTTTACATAGAACAGTGACCCTAACATTACACGACATGGTAATTTATGCAAGGTCGCGCGCGCGCGCGCACACACACACACACACACACACACACACACGCGCGCGCGCGCGCACACACACACACACACACACACACACACACACACACACACACACACACACACACACACACACACACACACACGCACGCACTACTTCCCCTTTCCCCCAAATCACACACACATACTCATGGGTGCGTGCATCCGTTAAGTGTTTTTTTACTCCAAGAGTGTTTATTAAAGTGAGCCGTCTAGGTTTAACCATTGTTTTGGTCAGGGGAGTTACATTTGCAAATCGTCAACCTTGACGCGCTTGAAGTGTGTGTGTGTGTGTGTGTGTGTGTGTGTGTGTGTGTGTGTGTGTGTGTGTGTGTGTGTGTGTGTGTGTGTGTGTGGGTGTGTGTGTGTGGGTGTGTGGTGTGTGTGTAAATGTGTGTGCATGAGTGTGCGGTGCATGATGAGAGGACATGTCTTTTCAAAAGCAGCCGGTTTTATTTTTTGTTTTGTTTTTGTTTGTTTTTTTTGTTTTTCATTGATTTTCTGTGCGTGCTCTCGAATCTTGTGTTCGAGTGGACTGTTGGGGGTGTGACGGACCTTTTGAAACTTCCCCCTATCATTGAACACCTTTCCTCTGACCGCTAACCTTTACATTTTACACATCCTTACTATCTCTGACAAAGAAGATTTAAAGGTGGTTTCAAAAAATCATAAATATGATGGCTAAAATGCATAATTTTCACCAAAAGATAAGGCAGAAAAGGAGGCAAGTATAACCTCTGGTTTTGAACTGTGCAGATCACTGAAACCGTGAAAAGCTGGTTTGTAGTAAGACAAGACAGTACTAGTAGTTGTGACAGCCCTTTGGGACCCCCCCCCCCCCCCCCCCCCCCCACACACACACACACACACCACACACACACACACACACACACACACACACACACACACACACACACACACACACACACACACACACACACACACACACACACACACACACACGACTAGGTGTCTTGACAGCAACGCTGGTCAGTCAGTGTTTTTGACGTGACCTGAAAAAAGGTAAAGCCCCTCCTGCTGCATCAAAACCCCACCGGGTTCTCCATCCTCCGCTGTTTCCGGAGCGTTCTCTGCATGACCTCACTGCTTCCGTAAATCATGGAGCCGTCTATGAAGGATGTGATGGAGTTGACTTGTTCCCTGGGACACTGCACACCACACCAAGCAAACAACCTACGTCTCTCTCAGTGACTCAAGCAGTCCACATGTTGATTGCCATATCAACCAATACTACTCAGTCTATAGCATTTTTTTTTTTTGCCATAGCATGCCATTCCAATGTACTAAAATCCTGATAAACGGAAAACAAAAATGTTTACAACCAAAAACAGCACAATTTATTATGGTAAAATACTTTTTCTTATGTCGTTTCCGAGTTCTTCAAGCTCATGAGATGTGAATATATTCTCACATCATGCAACATTGCAAATGTGTCCAAGTTGCAATGAAAGGCGAACGAAACTTTTCTTTCTCTTCTCTTATTTCACATTATTGCGATATCACATGAAAAGGGATGGGACGGGATGGGATGGACGTGAGAATGCACGGATGAGGGAGAGAAAACAAGAAGAAGCCGGATAAGGATTCAAAAAGAAACTCATGCTTACATAAACAACTTCCACAGTAAAGAAATTAAAAAAAAAAAAAAAAAAAAGGAAAAGAGGTACATATGTAAACATCTTTAAAATCAAATATAGAATTCTTATGGGCTGTGATATTGCAAAAGTCCAAGTTCAAATAATTCAAAGACACAGAGACTACAACCAAAGGCAGAATTATGTTACAAGTGTTACTTTTGTTGATCCGGTATAATAATAAGAAGAATAAGAATAATGTTGATTCATACAACGCCTATTCTCTAAAAATAGGGCTCTAAGCGCTTACATTACAACAACAACAACACACACACACACACACACACACACACACACACACACACACACACACACACACACGCACACACACACACACACACACACACACACACATTCACCACGAACGCATTTGGAATATTTTGTTTGTAATACATCTCAGCCTTCGACTATATTTAAACTGGTCGTCCTGAAAACGATTTCTTAACCTGAGATATACACTTTTTTCTTCAAGAAACCGTAATCGTATTTATCAATAACGGCACTAAGGTATTGAACGCCATGTATTTCATACAAGTTCGTCTGCTAGTTCTGCGAGAAGCTTTTATTTTGCGCTGCCACAGCCATCAAAAAATGTTTTCTCTTTCAGAATATTGTGGTTTACAGCTCGCACTATGATACGTCCGATTGTATCTGCGGGCTTGTACACGCCTGGTGGTGAGTCACAACGGTCGCAACCAAGTAAAAAACCCGGCCAGATTAGCTGAATCGTGTAGGTTGGACCAGCGGCCTTGTAGCTACGGTCGAGCATACTTTTTTGCCACTGTCTTCACCCGCATGGTTACAACCTAAGACAGATAACTCCAGTCACATTGCCATCTCGCCTGCCGAAGGACGCTATCGACCACAGGCAAATCGTTTCTCATTCTCTTTGTTCCTGTTTTGTCACCTATGTTGTCCTACCTGGATATATCTCCAGATTGAAATGCATTGCTTCTGTTTTTCGAGGTGTTTGTGACCTTCGTCTGGTGGTCTAGTATTATCTGGCTTCAGCTCTTCCCCTCACCCTACCCCAACCCACCCCCATCCCCACCCCCATCCCACTGTCACAGAACTTTCAACCTAGCGTATTCCAAACTTTTTTTTTTTGTGAAGGCGACAAAACTTGAACAAGTTATGCACACTACATCCCACCACACCACACACACCAACCACCTCTCCCATCTTCCCCTCTCACTCTTGCTCACCTCTCATAGGGTAGACAGACATGAATCTATGAACAATATGCCGGGTAAATAGATAATAACCACCGACCTTTCGGATGACCATTGAGACCACTGGAGGGCATGGAACGTACAAACTCCATGCAGTCACCTCTGAATCGTTTGTCTGCATCCTCGGGGCCTAGCTTGATTGGGAAACACTGGGGGTGTGCCTGATAGTCTGGAAATGTATTGTTTGGTCCGCAGCACGTGATCTTTCCTTCTGATTCTGCAAAGCGGTGAAATTTGTGAGTACCATTGTGCGAACGTAGGCTACTTTCAGCTTGAATGTCTAATTTTCTTTCAACAGTTCGTTGCACCAAGTTAAGCAGCCACAGGTAAATACAATGCATATCTTGTAATTCAGTTTGATATCTGATTACTTCATGTGCTTTTCGAATAGAAATAGAGAAGAAAAAAAACGACACAGAATTGAGTGAAACCAAAATGAGTACAGTTTACAACAGGCAAAGAAGATGTCAAATGCAACAATAGAGTAGACATGTGCAAATTTGATACACTCACGATAAAATTACATCATTTTTGTGACTTTGTTTTCCAAACCTTCGGCAGAAGGAGGCCTTGATTTCCCACATGAAAAATGACATGCCAATTGTTCAGGTTTTCTGTATGCACAGAAACAAAAATGTTTAAGTTGTATACAGCTTCAAAATGAGATGTTCTAGCGATAAGTAGTTTGTCTTAAACAGCTGAAATATGTTTTATATGTCAAAGAGACATTGACAGTTATAATCACTGAACGGAAAACTGAAAACAACTAACGTAGCCCCAAGATCCTATAGTTTCTTCTACTACTGTAGAGAGAGCATAATTCATCCTTGTACGTAATAAGTGTGCAACATTTCTGTCAGCTCATCCAGCAGAAAGAATACCGGATGAGAAGGCATCCAGTTTGAATAATATCAATGATTTATTGTTCCTCATAATACTGTGTGTTAAGCTACTGTGTGCAAATTTCAGTAACATCATGACTGTCTTACTTGCACACTTTAGAAAAGTGACAATTTCGGTGGTGCTGTCAATCCCACGACGACTGTCTTGTTTACAGAAAATATTAGCAAAAATGTCA
>JADBJO010002283.1:219223-269561 GCA_016801955.1 Conus betulinus
TGGCAGAGCGCCAAAGGCGCCTTTTGGCGACAAAGTAGGGTGACCTAACTCACGATCCTAGTTCATGAGATAAAAAGCCAGCAATAAACGTCATAGTTGGGGGATGGTCTGGCCCATGCTCACAGCCATTTGCTTTGTCAGAACACTATTCAGTTCAGTGTTTTATTGACTTTATTCCGATTGTTTTTCCATTCACTATGACGTCACTACCAAGCACTTTTACGTACTCGACCTTGCCGTACATTTACCACAGATCAAGTGCTGGGAATATTGAATAGACGGTCGGTTGTTCCTAATACAGATGAAGAAGACCCAGACAGTCACGAGTAAAGAACGATAGTGAGGGCTTGACCGAATTATTCCAACGTGAAGCGTTGGACCGTGGCCAAATTGTTATGAGAGGCTGATAAGACGCCCACTTACCCTACCGCGTGTGCCCCAGTGTTTTTGCGTTGAGCCAGCCAGCACTGACTGACTGTTCACTAACTCTATGTGAGGGAGCGAACTAAGACTTTAGGCAACGAACTTCACACACACGCTGTGGGCCGACTCTTGCTGGTCGAGGTTGAAGGGGGCGTGGCCAACTGACACGTGAGAGGCGAGTAGCACAGACGTGTTTTCGAGTGGGTGTACAGCTGATTATATAGATCAACTGAATGGCAAGGGTTCAGAGACCAACAGGCACATGAATGACTTTGTGTTCATAAAAAAAAATATATATATATTACTGTTGAGAGTGAAAGGGACGTGTTGTGTGTGTGTGTGTGTGTGCATGTGTGTGTGTGTGTGTGTGTGTGTGTGTGTGTGTTCCTTTTTCTTTCTTACATGTGTACCAGTTAGGCATAAGAATGTGTGTGTGTGTGTGTGTGTGTGTGTGTGTGTGTGTGTGTGTGTGTGTGTGTGTGTGTGTGTGTGTGTGTGTGTGTGTGTGTGTGTGTGTGTGTGTGTCCCTGCTATTGGAGTAGTTGTATTTGTGGCTGTTTCATGCACTTTTCTGTTGGAAATACCATACTTTCTGGTCTTCAGTTGTGAGTGGAGTATTTTTCCTCCCTTGTTGAGAGTTTGTTGGCATTCTTTCTTTATTTTTTACGCTTAGAAGAAACATAACATTCTTTTTTTTTATTTTGCATTTTTTTTTGCACTTGAAATCACTAAAAATTTGAAATTGTTGTTGACTTACCATTACTAACATGTTATGATATAATAAAAGTACAGTGTATCTCCTCCATTTTACAAAAAATAGCATGAGAATTGGTTGTTTAGTTCCAGAGATATCGCGTTTCACATATGCTGGTATACAATAAGAGCTTTTTGGAAAAATGGCTGGCGATGGGGATTTATGCAAAATAGAAACTTCATTAAAAATCTTTTTCTTCCGCAAAAATCTTAATCAGATGAAAAATGTTAATCTCTCTCAAAAACCCAAAGATCACGTCAGGTGGGACATCTCTGAACAGGATTTTCATGGACTCTGCTGTAAAATGTTTGTGTCTCACATCGTGTTCAAGTCCCAACACTCCAAAAGAACATGTTTCACTGTGAGTGGCACATGACATGGAATGCACCACGGAGCTTCTTCACTCTTTAAAAGGTAGGAATGGGTAAAATACGAATGGCCGGTGTGCAGCCGGCACAGAACTGTTTTCTCCCTATGACCACCAGACGGAGATGAGAGGAACTCCTTAAGGTTTGGACGGATCTGAAAGAGTTTGTTATCTGTCTGTGTATTCCAATCCTCCTGCCAGAGGTCTCTGACATAATCGTTAATTTTGGGTTTTCAAATCTGAGCAGGGGATGTATATGTTGGACAGTTTCTCTCTTGTGGCATTCTTTGCCAAACGATCAACCATTTCATTCCCTCCGATGCCAGCATGACTGGGAACCCAAGCCAGAATAATGTTGTAACCATCAGCTTTCAACTTGGTAAAAAGTTCAAAAAAGTGTAAAAGTTCTGGATGCTGAAGGTTGCGGCCAGCTATGGCCTCCAAAGCTGACAGTGAATCCGACAAAACCAGAAAGTCCCTTTTCATAGATTGTGAGATTATCCTCAGTGCTAGAACCAGAGCTGTAACTTCAGCAGAGTAAGCAGAAGCATCTGAAGGAATATGTTTCTAACAGTATTTGAGAGAAGGAGCACCAGGGCAATAGGCTGCACAGGCCACTCCATCTTCAGACTTGGAACCGTCAGTGAAAATTTTCTGATAGGATGGGAGTTTTGAACACAGCTCAGCATACAATGCCTTGTATGCCAGAGAGCTGGTAGACTCTTTGCGAAAAGCTGCAAGATCAAAACGAAATCTCTGGTGTGAAAAATGTCCACGGAGGCTCATCTGGAAACTTGGAAAAATCGGACACAAATCCTCGGTCTAGACCCTGCATTCCGTGCGTGAGGCTAGCATGCATACGAAGGCCAAATGGGCGAATACAGTTAGGGTTGTTTTAAAATTTGCTTTGGAACTGAGGGTCAAAGACACAGTCATAGGCAGGGTTTTCCGGTTCCGAGAACAGTCTGATATTGTAGTTCAAAGATAGTTTCAGCCTGCGGTTGGACAGTGAGGGTTCACCTGCCTCTGTGTACAGGCTGTACACAGGGGTGGTGCGGAATGCTCCAAGACAGAGATGAAGCCCTTGATGGTGGATAGGGTCCAAGAGTTTGAGGTAAGATGGTCCTGCAGATCCGTACACAGCACAACCACAATCCAATTTGGAACGGACCAAGGCTCTGTAAAGGTGCAGCAGAGTTTTCTTATCAGCACCTCAGTCAGTGTGTGCTACGACCCGTAGAATATTCAGAGCTTTCTGGCAAGAAGTTTTGAGGTTTTTAATATGGCTGAGAAAGTTCAGTTTTTGATCAAAATAAACCCCCAGAATTTGGGCTTCCTTAACAGCTGGAATGGTGGACTTATCCAGAAGAATTTCAGGATCACCAAAAAATTGATGAAAATTGTAAAAATGGACTGACTGGGTTTCGGTACGTGAAAAGGTAAACCCGTTTTCCTCGACCCACTGTTGAATCTTGTTGACATAAAGTTGGAGTCGACGCTGTACGCTGGCATAAGAAGCTCCAACTGCGTACAGCACGAAGTCGTCAACAAACAGAGAGGACTCTGAGCCCTGGCCTACCGATTTCATAATGTCGTTGATTCTTAATGCTGAAAAGGGCAGGAGAAAGGATGCTCCCCTGAGGTACACCCAACTCCTGCCCGTGGATGTCAGAGAGTGTGGTGCCAACTCGCACCTGGAACTGTCGATCAGCCAGAAAGTTTTCGATAAACAGAGGCAGATAACCACAAAAACCAAGTTAATGCAAATCCATAAGAATTCCTGATTTCCACGTGGTGTCATATGCTTTTTCTAGGTTGAAAAATATACTGATCACATGCTGCTTATTGACAAAGGCTGCGGATGGTGCTTTCCAGATTTCCAAGGTCCTCCTGCAGTATCCTGCGGTCAGTATCAGACCTGATAGGACGGTCAATGGCAGTGTCGTCTGCAAAGAGTCTAACACTGAATGAGACATGGCTTGGAAAGTCATTGATGTAAGCCAGGAACAGGCAAGGGCCCAGGACTGAGCCCTGGGGAACCCCAGACTTCTCTTGGACAAACTCAGACCTGCTCCCCTCCACGACCATAGCCTGATTTCCTCTCTCGTAGGAAGTTGAAGATCCATAGATTTATGTCACCCCTAACACCATAGTAGTTGAGTTTATGCACCAATAAGCTGTGGTTCACTTTGTCAAAAAGCTTTAGCAAAGTCAAGTACTACCATGTCAGTCGAAAGGCCTTTGTCCAGGTTTGATGTTAGCTGGTCTGACAGCTCAAGCAGTTGTGTCTCGCAGGAGTGTTTCTTACGGAAGCCATGTTGCTGTGGAGTCAAGATGTTAGAAGATTCTAGATGTCCCATCACGTTGCTGACAATCACGTGTTCCAAGATCTTGCACGGGACGCAAGTAAGGGAGACTGGGTGGTAGTTGCTTGGTTTGTAGTGTTCTCCCTTCTTATACACAGGTGTGACGTGTGCAGTACGCCAATCCTCGGGGACACAGCCAGTGGAAAGTGAGCGCTGGTAGATGATCGTAAGGAGAGTAGCCACCTCACCGGCCAAGGCCTTCAGCACTTGTGGGGAAATGTTGTCTGGGCCTGCTGCTTTCGCCGGGTTCAGGTTCACCAGCAGCTTTTCAACTCCCGGTGATGTGATACCAAAGACTGGCATGGTGGGAAAGTCTTCTCGACTGCCTGGCATGCTACATTTCTCATGGACTTCTGTTGGGTTGTAATCTTTGCCTTCGCTGAATGCTGTGACGAACTGGCTGCTCAGAGCCTCAGCCTTGGCCTTTGAGTCGGTGATGAGGCGGCCCTGGACCTTAAGGGGGGGAACACCTGACTGTGATGTAAGCTGATGTTTAATGTACGTCCCAAAACCTTTTGTGCATGGTGTCCTGTCCTGCTCTTATTCCTGGGGGGTGAACAGTCGGTTGACGTAACCCCAGTACATGCGTCTCAATTTCTGCTGCACCTCTCTTCTCAGTCGTTTGACTTCTGTCTTCAGCTCCTCAGTTCCATGCTTCTTCATTTTCTGGTAAGTTCTGTCCCTTTTCCTCAGGAGGCGTCTCACTTCTGAGGTAATCCATGGGTAGGAATCGGTTTTCCTGGGAGTGTTGTGGGGAATATTACTTGTGATACTGCCCTGGATGGTGGTCTTGAATTTCGTCCACAAGTCTTCTGCGGAGGTCGAGTCATTTGAAGCCATGGCATCCATCTCAATTTGGAGCTCCACCATCTCTTTCAACTTTCCTTCTAATTTTTAGTTATAGTATAGTATAGTATAGTATAGTATAGTATAGTATAGTATATAGTATAGTATAGTAGTATAGTAATATAGTATAGTATAGTATAGTATAGTAGTTTTGTTGCCATCTGACTCTTTCCCCATGAAATACTCATTTTCATTACTCCGACCAAGCTTCAAAAACACATTTGTCTGGGTGAAAACGCAATAACCATTTGTTGGACCATTCTTGTAATCTACTCAAGTCATCTTGGAGATCTGTCAAACCGTTCTCAGTATCGCTTCTGACATAAAGTTTTGTATCATCTGCAAACATCTTAGCAGTAGTCTTCAACCCTCTAGGCAAGTCATTTATATAGATCACAAACAACAGCAGCGCCCAAGCACAGAGATCCTTATGGAATACCACTTGTCACACTGCATTCTGATGAACTGGCTCCGTTGATGACAACTTTTTGTTTCCTGTTGTTACTGAGAAAATCTGTTACCCAGTCTAGGACTTTACCTTTAACTCCACTTGCAGACAGTTTCTGTACCAGCCTCCTGTGTGGGACAGAGTCAAAGGCCTTCTCATAGTCCATATAAACTACATCAACTGAGCCTCCCTGTTCCAGTGTACTCATCCATGAACCTAGGGCTTCAAGCAGTTGCGTGGTACAGGTGCATCCCGGCACAAATCCATGTTGATGCTCTGATATCAACTCGTTGCTGATCAGGTGGTCCAAAATTTGCCCTCTCACCATTTTCTCCATAACCTTGCACACTACACAAGTCAAACTCACAGGGCAGTAATTGTTCGCTACTGCCTTGCTTCCCTTCTTAAATATTGGGGACACAAACACCATTTTCCATTCCTTCGGGAGCTGACCTGTATCAAGTGACTTCCTGAACAGCATGGCTATTGGTTGGGCTAATTCTTCTGCTGCTTGTGCTAGGATACTGGGGGGATGCCATCTGGACCTGATGCCTTGTTCTGGTCTAACTTAATTACTTATAAGTATCTTTTTGACTGATTCAGTTGTTATTTCAAAGTCTTCAAGTTCACTTTCGTACTCATATATTTCAAATTCAGGGAGTGGTCCTGGATCCTCGACAGTAAAAAACACTCTGAATAAAGTCGTTTTTAGTAGCTCAGCTTTCTCATCCCATTTCAATTTTCGTGCCATCACTCTTCTTTAGGTCTGCAATTCCAGTCTTATTTTTCAACTTAGAGTTAGTGTAATTATAAAAGACCTTAGGATTTGTTTTAGACTCTGCCGCTACTTTCTTTTCATATTTTCTGTTTGCATGATGGCAGTCTTTTCCTCGCTCTGTTGTTTGCTCGTGTGTAGGCCTTTTTATCCTCATCGTTGTCACTTTGTTTACAATTTCTAAATAGCTGGTGTTTTGTTTTAACAGTTGACAAAGTATCTGGGTTCATCCATGGTTTCCCTTTTCTTCCTGATGTTCTTACCAATGGTGTCGATTTTCTCCACTGCTTTCACAATGTTCTCTTTGATAAAGCTCCATGAGTAATTTACACTTTTATCTCTCAGTTCAGTCTCCCACTTAACACTTCCCAGTTGCCCTATCAGTGTCTCAACATTTGTTTTTCTGAAGTTCCTAAGTGTTTTTTCTACGTATTTCACCTGCTGCTAGGGATAACTTCATCACCAGGCAACAGTGATCGCTCTTTCCAATAGCTGCTTCAACTCTCAAATCAGTGATTAGTTCTTCAGTGTTTGTGAAAATCAGATCCAGAGTGTTAGCTTTTTGGCCTTTTGGCGGGTTGGAGTCTCTCTGATGCTGAATGAATAGCGATCCTTTGTGGCATTCAAAAACTTTGTTGCTATGTGACCTTCCCCAGCTGTACTTGTTTCAGTGTTCCAGTCGATTTGTGGGAAAGTTAAAATCCCCCATGATCAATTTGTGTGTGGCCCTCCTTTGGGACACAGTGTCAAAAAGGTCATTCAATCTAGCAGCATTTTCTACTGGGCTTTGTTCACATGTATTCCAATGAGTAAACTTACTCCATCTTTCAGCTTACATTCCACAAATACTTTCTCAGTATAGTTGCTGTCTATGTCATCACATAATGAAGGCTTCAGGGTGCGACGAACATACAGGAGTATACCACGTCCTTCCTCTTCTAGGTTTATGATACATTTCATAGTCATCCATAGATAACTCACTCTCCTGTATAACACATCTTGCATTCTTGGGCTTGACCTCTGTGATTCCAATAATGTCTGGCTAATAAAGTTCAATCACAACTGAAAGTTCATTTCTTTTATTCATAAGTTGATCTACGTTGGTATACAAAACAGGTGCAGTTTTCAAAGTTCTGAACACATAATTTTGAACAAAAGTTTGAAGAAAAACAAGAAGAAGAAGAAATGGTGCTAAAACTATTTGCAATCTTGGGCTTGGGTTGCATAAATTTCTTTTACTGCCCCCTTCTGCTCCTCTGCGCGGGGTACCTCCCGATGTTGACGACTCGGCCATTCCTTCTCACCCAGCGAGCATACTCGTCCTTTCAGTTTTTTGACTCCTTGTTTTTGTTCTTAAGTTCCTGATATAATTCTTTGTCTTCTCTTTTTCTCTTGCTGTGTCATGTCCCTCCTCATGCCAACTATCAGGTAGAGCCTTCCCTCTTCTCCTTCACGGTCATCTTCATCAGCGTCTTTCTTGGCTGCAATATATTTTCTCAGCATCTAATCCACTGCTCCTTGGTTTTTGAATTTCAACAGAATTGGTTTACATGATTTGTTATGTCCTTTTGCTTGTGCTCCCTCAAGCTTTTCTTTCTCATCATTTTTGTTGGCTTGTAGCTGTGCTCCTTCAAGCTTGTTCTTTCCTCCTCTGTCTTAAAATTGTGCTGAACAGCCTCCTCATGTCAATAGGTGGGTTAGTCACTCCTATCTCATCCGTGATCTGTTCAATCTTTCTCCAGTCTTCTTTCTTCCTGTCTAAACCCTCTTCTGCAGTGCTTTCCGGAACATTAAACAAAACCAAGTTTTTTCTGTCTTCTTGCTCTGTCTTCAGTCTCAATCTGATGCTCCTTAGCCTTTTCATCCATGGACTTATTTACTGTCTCTAGCTGCTTGCATCTTTTTTTTCCAGGGATTCCACTGCTGTGCTTTCCATTATCTCCCTCATGCTCTCAGTTTTCTCTATCTTCTCTTCTACTCCTTCAGTTCTCAACTCTTCATGTACAGTTTTCCTCACAGATTCTTCAAGTTTGTCAGGCATCTTACCCTTTTCAATTTCCTCAACCCTGTCTTTGATGTCATTTACATCACCTGTGACTTTATCCAACTCCCTTTGCATAGCACTCATATTGTTCATTATCTTGGATGCAAAAAAGTTACAGGATGAGTTGCAGTACCAGTAAATCAGTTTGGTGCCCTCTTTGTTATCCTCTTCAATAGCCTCATACTTCTTGGCACTGACCTTTTGACAAGCAGCATGGAACCATCTCTCACAAAACTCATGTTCAATTGCTCTGTCAGTATCTTTACAGATTTGTTTGCAGTCAGGACACCTAGCTTTTTCATTAGCCTTTTTGTCCATTCTAGGTGTAATGCTGTCCTTTGCATTTCCCTGATATGACCCAGAACCTCTTCTATCCCTATTTGTTGCCATTTCCACAATAATGTGCAAAATTTCACTCACCTTTAGCCTGTCAGAGTAAAATCCACCAAACCTTGCTATCGATTTCCACACTGTTTAGACAGGAAGCTGAAGTGTTGTGTTTTTCTTACCGGAAAACTTGAAGCAGATGAAAGTTGTAGAAATTCACATGAATGGGTCAACGTGAGTGTGGGCCATTCATAACTTTTCGAAACTCTGAGACACACTATATTGTATTTATCGTAGCAACAAACTTTACAGATATCACAATATCAGCCCTCTTACATGTTTCCCTCTCCTTACTTTGATTTCAATCCAAAACTGATGATTTTCACCTCGATCATGAACATTTCCACAACGGAAGTAGGAACTTCGACTGACAAAGTCCACAAAAAGCCTGTATGCAACGCTCATTCGATTTTCTTTTACATAATTCCCGCTGATTCATGTTCAAGAAGCATTCCAATGCCTTCTCCAGTCCTTGTGGTATTCAAATTCCCGTAACTTAATAAAACAAGTTTTTCTACCACAGCCAAATTCTGAGCTCACCTCGCTTGCACGCATCAAAGTTATTTTACTTTATCAAAGTCATTTAAGATTTCTATGACCTTCTGGGAGTCTTCAACTATTTTGTTTACCGTTTATTTTTCCACTCGCTTGCACTTATATATAAAAAAAAAAAAAAAAAAATTCTTCTTTTTTCTATGGATTCCTATCCTTTTCGTCTTCAAAAATCCCTGACACTTAATGAGTTATTCTACGATATTTTGCTTTTATTTTGTCTAGAGATGTATCTCCTAACAGCAGTCAGGATAAGACTGTATTGTTTTGTGCATTTTGGTAACCTTTTATAACATCAGATAAATGGCATATTTGTCGAAAATCTACTTGCCTGTTTGCCACAGATAGGGGGAGGAGCCCACTTCCGTTAGATGATCTTCAACACTTTAAGTCGTTTTTTTGTTGTTTTTTTTCTCCCCCAGCTGAGCTTGAAAATGATGTCCTCTAACAGAATACAGAAGTATTCAAGAATGTGTTACACTGAGATGAACAACACTTACAGATAAACAATCCGGCTGATAAACAACGCACACGCCTACCTGTACAAACCGAAACTTTAAACTGCAAGTCCAGGTTCAGGTCGATCGTCAGATGGTAGAGCCTAGCCTATCTATAGGCCTATCTTAAAACTAACATTTTGAAGAATGGTGCTGTATGAGGATTGATTTTTTTTGCGGATCGCATGCCCCTCTCTGCCTCTCTCTCGCTCTCTCTCTCTCTCTCTCTCTCTCTCTCTCTAGGCTATACATGTGTGTGTGTGTGTGTGTGTGTGTGTGTGTGTGTGAGTGCAGCTTTTCAAACACACAGGTTATCCAATGAAAGTATCCGTCATAAACAGCACACATTAATTAAGTGGGCGCGGAGTACAAGATGGCGGACAGCCTTTGAATTTTGCCTTCGACGTTATTCTCATGAAAATGTAATCAAATCGTGGCCACAATCTGATCTATGTACGATCAATACTTACCAAGAGAAGAAGTTCATGCAATATCTGGAACTCAAAGACAGTAAGATTCCACTTATTTTAGTATCTGTGTAGATTTATTCAAAGTGAAACTACTGTTTGTTTTCCAGATTCTTCGACATGTTTGCTTTCAGGTTCTGGTTTAGGGGCGATGATTATTTCATCATTGTCTCGCGGCTTTATTAAATATGCCCCTTCTTGGTGTGCTCTTTTATTTGTTGGTCTATAGCGAGCCCAGTTTTTATCTTCGACCATCAAAGTCGAACATGATGTCAGTAATTGTTTTATGCTCGTTGATAAGATTTTTAAGAGTATTTGGTGCACGTTTGGTGTTCGGAGTTAGTTTATTCCAAATTGATGCTACCCTCTGGCTGAAGGAATATTTTCTTACGCTAGTATTAAATTGCTGTATTTGTACATTGTTGTATTTGTAGACCCAGTACCCTGGGATAAACCGTCAACATTTTCAGGATCACTAATCAAGGATCAGGGGCGTTGTATCCAAACAACTTAGACTATTTAGGCTTTGTACGCCCCATCTTTTTTTTTTTTTTTTTTCTCATGACCATTGGTTCAGTCATAGGCTAGCTCAGTCCTATTATCCATCAAATTCATATCTAATTTTAGTTAATAATTCATGTTTATCTATGAGGTTCTTAAAAACATTAATACTAGGTGCTCGTTTGATGTTAACTGTTAATTCATTCCAAAAACTGGTTACTCTATTAGTAAAAGTAAATTTTCACAAATTAGTTCTGGAATATTGTTTAAATATATATCTTATCTTCACTGTTCCTTGTAACATTCTTCTGCGGATTAGAAAAAAAGCATGTTTTATCAACATCATCAATTCCATTAATATCTTGTATGCTTTGATTCAAGTCTCCTCCTATTCTTCTTGCCTTAAGTGTTGAAAGTTGTAGAGATTTTAATCTTTCCTGATATGAGTAAATTATATTATGAATCATCTTAGTTGCTCTTCTTTGTACCCTGTTCTAGAGCTTTTGATTGTCTCTTTAGCATTGGATACCATACAGTGTTTCCATTCAAGAACAGGTCTAACTAGTGTCTTATATAATTGTAAAAAAAAGTGTCCTTTTCTATAAATGTAAAGGTTCTTTTTATTATTCCAATCATTCTGTTAGCCTTATTAATACTATTTACAAAATGACTGTCAAATAGCAAATTTTTGTCAAGGTCACACCTAGGTCTTTCTCTTCCTCACATTTAGATACTTTTATTTCCTTGTCCCAATTTTCATTATATACTCCTTTTGTGGGTTTGTTTTTACCATATGAAGTGCTTTACATTTTTCTGCATTAAAATATAGGTTCCAAGTATCAGACCACTGTATTAATGTTTCAATATATATCCTTTTGTAATTCCTTACGCAATTTCGGAGAGTTATAAAGTTTTGTGTCATCTGCAAAGATTTTTACATGTACTCTTTAATTCTACAGGGAGATCATTTATAAACACTGTAAATATGTTGGTCCCAAAATACTGCCTTTTGGTATCCCACTAATAACATCAGCATTTTGAGAGAAGGAACTACCAATCCTTACCTTCTGAGTTCTTTTTGATAAAAAGTCTTTAACCCGACCAAGTACATTTCCTATTATTTCATAATACTCTAATTCTTTAAAAGTCTTTCATGTGGTACTGAATTGAATGCTTTTCTAAAGTCTAAATACAAAACATCTATAATCTCACCTTTATATCTCCAATCTCCTTTATGAAGTCTTCCATCACTTTTTCTAAAAGTTGAGTCATTCAGCAGATCTTTTTGCATGTTTAAAATCCATGTTGACATTTTGCATATGATTTATTTTCTGTCATAAATTTTGGATCTGTTCTTGTACCTTTTTTGAATACTGGAATAACTGTAGCTGTTTTCCAGTCTGAAGGTACTGTCATTTCTTTAACAGATTTAGAAAAGAGTATGTAAAGTGGGTAGGCCATCTCCTCATTTAGCTCTTTTAGTATTCTCGATGGGATGGCATCCGGACCACATGCCTTATTAGGGTTTAGAGATTGAAGTTTCTTTTTTATTGGGTCCACAGAAATGTCTACATTTTCAGAGATATCATTGATTAAATTTGGTGACTAGTTTGACTGACCCCAGTACCAGCTGTAAATATGGTGATTAGCAGGATTGGACCCTGTATCCATGGATAGACAGCTCAACATTTTCACTGAGATCACTGGTGTAAGTACGGTGACTTATAGGATTGGACCCAGTGCCCCCTTGAGTATAGACATAATAAAGAGAGAATGTTGCTTATCATACTACAGCCGACTGAACATGAAGGGCCATATCAGGGCTGTTACCTCATTCAATCACCTCATGAATATATATATGAGTGTGAAACAAGGGGTTCTGATACTGACAAAGCCTAAATAAAAGGCGAAAGCTTTTTAAAAAGGCATGAAGAGTGTGTGGCTGGTGTGCCTGCTTTTATTCTTGTACTTATATATAAACCAGCTGCCTTGGCGAAGTGGTTAGCGTCATGGACTCCTGGCTGGGACGGGAGGTCGTGGGTTCGAATCCCATCAGAGTTGTGTAGGTTTTTCTTCACCGATCGGCTCCTACCCAGAGTTGAGTTTTGCTGCAGACTCAGTTGGGGAAGACTGGGACTACACAGTCGAGTTTCAACCACTTCATGGCTGCGTTTCTGAGAGTGTTGCTCAAATTTCCTGACCAACACTGCAAGTTTCAAAAACACATCATCAATTTTGTTAAAATCTTTCTTCCCTAAAATCTTACATTACATGAAAAATGTTGATCTCTTTCAGAAAAAAATGTTTCATGGTGAGTGGTACATCACGCAAGCTTCTCCACCTTTTAAAAGATAAGAACGGATATACCAAGAGTGGTCTGTGTACGCACAGCCATAGTCCACTTAACTGCTAATCAAAGCCCTGATGGAGAAGTTTTCTTATCAGTTCTCCAGTCCTTAAGTGCTGAAACTGTCAGAACATATTCACTGTGTGTATTTGGACGGATTTTGGTGTGCCACTGAGAATGGACAGAGACAAGCGCGTGACAGAGAAATCAAGGGGGGGAGGGTGTGTATGTACGTGAGCGAGAAGTGGTGTAACAGTGAGAACGTTAAAGTGCGTCGTCAAGTGTGTACGCGTGACGTGGAACTTTTAGCAGTGTCACTGCGACCGAAATACCTGCCACGTGAGTTCGGACAGCTCTTCATGACTGTTGTTTACGTGCCACCATCCGCAAATACTGTACGTGCAGCTGCAGAAATCACGGACTCTGTTCACGCTCTGCAGGCCATGTCACCCGACGCACCGTGCTTTATCCTCGGAGATTTTAATGACTGTGACCTCAATTCAAGCCTGCCTTCTTTTAAACAGTATGTGTCATGTTTTACAAGAAAGGATAAAATACTTGATTTATGCTACTGTAATATACCATCTGCATACAAGTGTGTTCAGCTCCCCCCTGTTGGTCAGTCTGATCACAATGCCATTCATCTCTTGCCAGCTTACAGACCAAAAGTGAAAACACACAACTATCACTAAAAAGCAAGTGCAGTGTTGGACACAAGAAAGTGTTGATGAATTACAGGCTTGTTTTGAATGTACAGATTGGAATTTGTTTTTGAATTCTAGTTTTGACATTAACGAAGCCACCGATGTTATTTCCAGCTACATTTCTTTCTGTGAACACATGATTGTACCTACTAAAACTATCAAAATATTTTCCCAACAACAAACCTTGGGTTACAAAATCTCTGAAAATAACTCTAAATGAGAAAAAAAGAGCTTTTCAATCAGGCAATAAATGCGATCGTAAGGTTGTACAAAAGAAACTGCAAACGGAGATTGAAGAATCAAAGAGAGCTTACAAGAGAAAAGTTGAAAACATGTTCCAGAATGGAAATATGCGAGATGCATGGAAAGGAATAAAGGTTTTATCAGGTTCAGGTAAATGTTCAAACCAAATATTAGTAACAAAAAAACAGCAAAAGAACAGAAGCAATTTGCAGAAAAGCTGAACGATTTTACTGTAGATTTGATGATAAAGATTTTAGTAAAGAATTAAAGGAAGTGAAGGAAGAACTCCAAAGCAATGTTAAAAACGATGTTGATGGAAGTGATTCTGTTGTGATTGAGGAAAATGATGTTCAGTTTTTTTTTCAAACGTTTAAATGTGAGAAAGGCAATGGGCCCTGATAATATCTGTGGAAAATTGTTGAAGGTGTGTGCTTCTCAGCTCTCCTATGTTTACAGTCGTTGTTTACCTGGTCACTTAGAGAATGTATAATTCCTGTTTTATGGAAAAATGCCACTGTATGTCCTGTTCCCAAAAAACGCAACCCAAGCTGTTTAAATGATTACCGACCAGTTGCCCTCACATCTGTTGCAATGAAATGTCTTGAAAGAATTGTCCTCAGTTATGTTTTAAAAGATACTACACAGTACCAAGACCCGTTTCAGTTCGCATACCAACAGAACAGATCAACAGATGATGCCACACTCACACTTCTCCATCATGCTTTTTCACACCTCCTCGAAAAACCTGCCTCCTTTGTACGCATTCTCTTTATTGATTTCTCATCAGCATTCAACACCATACAACCACATCTGATGGCAAAGAAACTCATTAACATAAATGTGGGTAACAAGCTCATTCTTTGGATAATTGATTTTCTTACACAGAGGACACAGTCTGTTCGATATCAAAGTGTTGTTTCGTCTTCCAGAGTCATTTCAACTGGCGCACCCCAGGGTACTGTTTTTTATCACCAGTGCTTTTTACTCTGTACACAATGATTGTTCAGGAAGTGATTCAACTTTGTACATTAAATATTCAGATGACTCAGCACTTGTAGATCTTTCCAACTCTGATTCTGTTTACTTCAAGGAGGTTCAAAGATTTGTTGACTGGTGCGATCATAACTATCTTGATCTGAATGTAACAAAAACGAAAGAAATGTTGATTGATTTTAGAAAGAATCCAAAAGCTGTACCACCACTTTTTATCAAAGGTGCTGAAGTAGAACGTGTTGAATCATACAAATATTTAGGAACTTTTATAGATAATAAGCTGAATTTTAAATCCCATGTTGAGTATGTCCACAAAAAATGTCAAACCAGATTATATTGTCTTCGCAAGCTGCGATCATTTCATGTGAATACTGACATTCTTCGGACATTTTATTCATGCTTCTTGGAATCTGTTCTAACTTTCTCATTTATGTGTTGGTATGGTGGGTTGACTGTGAAGAGCAGAAATGTGCTTGAGAAAGTGGTGAACGTGGGAGGAAAAATCGTTGGTGAGAGACAAAAAAGTCTGAGTGAGCTATATAGGTGCCGTGTTAGTTGTAAAGCGAAGAAGATTACGTGTGACCAGAGACCCACGTCCTTGCAAATCAGTATGACCTTCTTCAGTCAGGACGAAGATATCGATCGGTTAAATGCAGAAGTGTCAGATTTAAACAAAGTTTTTTCCCCTGTCCATTGATTTCTTGAACGAGAAGATGTTTAATTGAAATCCAATTCCTCTATATGAATGTATGTCATATGTGAGAAAATGGGTAATGTGGCTAAATTATTGTTTATATCAGCACTGTTTCTGTGTGCAGATTTGTAGATCCTCCACGATGGAGGAGACATGTTTTATAATAGATAACGTTGTGTTTCTGTGTGCAGATTTGTAGATCCTCCACTGTGGAGAAGACATGTTTTATAATAGATAACGTTGTGTTTCTGTGTGCAGATTTGTATGGATCCTCTACAATGGAAGAAATACACATCTTTTATACAGTGTTTCTGTGCACAGATTTGTGGATCTTCCTCTGTGGAGGAAATATGCTGTCTTTTTATACATCCGCACTGTGTTGTTGTGTGTAGAATTGTATGAACCCTCTACTATGGAGGAGATACACATCTTTTTATACATCAACTATGTGTTTATGTGTGCAGATTTGTGGATCCTCCACTATGGACAAAATTTTGGACAGGTTGAAAAGCTTGGATAATGTTCAGCTTCGTGCAGAGCTTCTGAAACATGGGGAAAGAGTGGGACCAGTAACTCCCACCACACGGGACCCTCTTTCTCTCTCGGCTGGCCCAGAAACTTCATAGTGTGGAATATCCCAGCGCTGATGCTACAGAACATGACAACAGAACTAGCTCAGATCCGTCAGATGGGTCGACTGGAGACCCAGCCATTGACATGACTGATGGGGTGAAAGGATACTTCATCACTGATATGCCTGACAGGAAGAAAGGAAACTCTATCACTGACACTACTGTTGCTGCTGGGAGAGGTGATCCCAATGGTTTAGCAACAACCCCAACGGCAAGAAAGAGCCTTGGCACAGAGAAAGAAGCCTGTATGTACTATGTCATAATTCCAGATCATTCCACCTCTGCACCTGCTAGTGTGGACAACAAAACAGGTACACTGTTATAGTTAACGTATAACTAGGCTTCTAGTGGCTTCTTGTACTTGACCATGTCAAACTCTGTAGACCTGTGCAAAGTACAACCAGCTTACCTGCTGTGTTTTGGCCTTTTTATGGCTAACACAGCACACAGACACACCACAAGCTACCAACATCTGTCTGTTTCGGTTCCCATCATTTTATGGCTAAAAGATACACAAGGTGCTACTGTCGTGCCAGGCTTTTGTTCTGTTTTACTTTGTTCTTTTGGGGGGCTGCACACCATTCAGCTTTTTTTTTTTTTCTTTTCTTAATGATCTTATGGATAATCAATTCTCTTCTACCTAGCCTCTAGGAACCTTTCAAGTTATCTGACCCTAAATTCAATCTCTTTCTGATTTGTATCTTTCCTGATGTTGCTAATTGAAGTGCACTATCATCGTGAGCATCATGCCAGGCTGGCCCAAGAAATGTGCTAGTAAGAGCAAAGACGATTGTCCTGTCATTTTCATTCCTTACTCAACTTCTCAATCTTCCCCTTCTCAGATTTGGTGAAGGTAAACAGTCCTATATTGAACTGGGTGATTCAGCACTTAGATTACACAGATCTATGTTATTGCTGTGGAGGGGAGGACATGTCCTGGCAGCAGAACCCTGCTTGGTGTACATGGTAGGGATGGTGTTAGTATGCCTGGCACTCATTCATTTCCATCTGTCATTTGTTTGCAACTTGACAGTTTTAGATACTATGTGTCATTGTTTTGTTTCTTAAAAAAAAAAGTGGATTTTATTTATATACAGAGGGATCCCTGTTTTTTTTTGTTTGTTTTTTTTTCTCTCACGGTTTCTCAGTTACAAACAGTGACCCTGATGTCTGGAAATCTGTAGTAGCAATTTTCCTCTTTCATCTAACTCTTTGACTCTGCCTTTTCCCCCCACTTTGCCATCATTGCCATATGCCTGCATGGCCCATTCGTTTGCCTTTCTTCATTTTTTTTCCATGTAGAATTTTGTTTTAGGACCAACCTGAAAAAAAAACAACACAAAAGCCAGCCAACACACCAAGTTGGTGCCCTCAAGAAGGCCTAGTTTTATTAGCCTGAAGGATATCAGCATGTTAGTTGTTATCAGTCTGAAGGATATCAGCAGGTTAGTTGTTATCAGACTGAAGGATATTGGCATGTTAGTTGTTATCAGTCTGAAGGATATCAGCAGGTTAGTTATCAGTCTGAAGGATATCGGCATGTTAGTTGTTATCAGTCTGAAGGACATCGGCAGTTAGTTTGTTATCAGTCTGAAGGTTATTTGCAGGATAGTTGTCAGCGGCCTGAAGGATATCAGCAGAATAGTTGTCATTGGCCCGATGGATATCAGCAGGATAGTTGTCATTTGCCTGAAGGATATCAGCAGAATAGTTGTCATCTGCCTGAAGGATATCAGCAGAATAGTTGTCATTGGCTCGATGGATGGATATCAGCAGGAAAGTTGTCATCTGCCTGAAGGATATGGATATCAGCCTGAAGGATAGTTGTCATCTGCCTGAAGATGGATATCAGCAGGGACAGCTGTCATCTGCCTGAAGGATATCAGCAGAGTAGTTGTCATCTGCCTGATGGAAGGATAGTTGTCAGATGGATATCAGCAGGATAGTTGTCATCTGCCTGAAGGATATCAGCAGGATGGCAGGATAGGCTATGAAGGATATCAGCTGTCATCTGCCTGAAGGATATCAGCAGGGTAGTTGTCATCTGCCTGATTGGCCTGATGGATATCAGCAGGAAAGTTGTCATCTGCCCGATGGATATCAGCAGGATAGTTGTCATCAGCCTGAAGGATATCAGCAGGATAGTTGTCATCTGCCTGAAGGATATTGGCAGGATAGGTGTCATCTGCCTGAAGAATATTGGCAGGATAGCTGTCATCTGCCTGAAGGATATCAGCAGGATAGTTGTCAGTGGCCTGAAGGATATTGGCAGGTTAGTTTGTATGCAGAGCTGCTTCATGCTTTATTTTTTTTTTTTTTTTTTTGTTTGTATTGGGAATTTTCATCCTTTTTTGTAATCTGAAAGCATGAAAATCAAATACCTTGCCTGTGAAGTGATCAGTGGGCAAGTTAAGATCACACATTTTATAGGCTAAAAATGTTGACTCTACATTCTCTCCAGTAGATGTAAGTTGCTGTATTTGAAAGGCTTGCCAACAGCAGAGCTACTGTGCCTAGTTTTAGCAGTGTTGCTATGGATGTGTGTATCGCTGATGTGCAGCTTGTCTTACTTATGCAGTATCAGAAACTCTGGTTTGCGTTGTATACAGTATCATTAAATTGGGGCTCTAAGTTTCAGGCTACTGCAGTTCTAAGGCACACAGGTATGTCCACCTGTCTGCTTGCCAATCAATAGTCTTCCCTTTCTGCAGTCAGACCTGCCAACCATTATGCATTTCGCGTAATTTATTACACCCAAGTGATAAATCTTACGCCCTTACGCTGTCAAGGGCGTGAAACTTCTCACAAAGGCATTACATGCTTAGAGGCAAAAGGGACGTTGTACGTAGCATACAAATAGGTAATAGACCCATTAACCAGTGTGCCTTACCCCACCGCACATGGTCGAACTGTGTCAAGGAGGACGAAGTGGTCAGGTGACAGTTGATACCTAAGGTAGTAGGGGTTCGGACCTTCCCGATAGTGAAAGGGGGAGGGACGTAACCACTGGGACCTCGGTGCATCAAGTGGGTGCTACATACTCAGTCAGCTGAGGTCGCTTTGTAAACAGTAATTGAAGAGCAGGAGTCTTGGGCTCGTTTAGATGGTATTGCCGTGGGGCACTGTGTTGGTTCTATTGTCAGGCTGGTTGAATGCGTGTGATGGTCGTCGTAGCTTTTCTCCAGGATAATTGATTGTGTTAAGTGACCCCGAAGTCGGCGGGGAAATTTCGATGTCCATCTGGTACCAAGTGTTGTTTGCTAATCAATTAGGTAGGGATGTGTGTAAATGCTGATGTGTGGAAGAATGTAGCGAATGGAGAATTCAGGGTACTTGTGAACAGGGGGGTTTGAGAAGCAGCATGGACAAAGGCATGGCCCGAAGGGGAATCCTTTGTTTCCCATCCCTATATAAACTGAGGGAGGACACTGTGTAAGGGGGGGGGGGGAGAAGACCAGAGAGAGAGAGAGAGAGAGAGAGAGAGAGAGAAAGAGTGGAGGCAGGACAGGACTAGGGTCGAGAGAACGTGGTCTGGGAGATAGAAGAGACAGCAAAGTCTCAGGGTTAAAGACAAGCTGGAAGAGAAGAAAACTAAGTTTGAAACCCAGAGGTGGGTGAAGACAGACAAACTGAATTTGAACCCAGAAGTGGGGGTGAAAGAGACAAAGAAGAAGTTCTACGTCGAGATCCCAGAGACGACCACGAAGACCCAGTCCTGAAACCTGGAGCCAGTCACCAAGGGGCTTCACCATCAAGCAGTGCTGAAGAAAGAAGACGTGAAGAGACTTTTTCAAGAACTGTGGTGTGTGTGAAAGTGGTGGTTGTGTGTGAAAACCTGGCCAGGTAAGAAGTCATTTTTATTATAACCCGGGATTAGGAAGTATTGATCTTTTATGTGTTGATTTGTTCATTTTGTGTAATTGGATTTTCATGTTTGATTATAGTAGCATAGAAATTGTATTTCTTGTGCTCAGTCGTGTTAGGAGAGAAACGAATGCGTGACATCCCATTCCCAGAGAGAGGTGAATGTTTGGTGGGCGCATGAGTGTGCATATGCGTGTATGAGTGCAGAGATAACCTTGGTGTAAAAAAAAAAAAGGAAAAACAGGATGAAAAAATCGGCATCACCTTTAGTCACGCAAGCACATCGATTCTTCTAACGCGCCAAATTCGTTTCAGCATCACACAGTTTTTTCAGACTGTAGACACCTCAAAAGAGGATGAAATGAGGAAAGGGTCATTCAGGCTGAAGCATGGGCGGCCAGATTTTTTGTTGAGCACAACATCGCTCTTAGCGCAGCCTACCATGCATCCCAGCTTTTTAAAGAAGCGTTCTCAGATTCGGAGATCGCCAAACAGTTCAAGAGCGGTCGAACAAAGACAACACACATTGTGAGGACCCTTGCCATGGGGGGCTGCAGAATGGACCATTTGTGTTGGGGACTGATGGAAGGGGGGGGAGGGGGGGGGGGGGGGGAGAAATTCTTTCCTGGGGTGGTGCGATACTTTAAAAAATGACACAATCGCCACTGAGCGATAGCTAACCCCACATGCACAGAGTCAGCAACAGGGGAGAACATTTTTGAGGTTGTTTCTGGCGCACTAGCCTTGGTGTGTCATGGCAGAACTGCTTGTCCTTGGTTTGTGATAATGCAAATGTGATGACAGGCAAGAACAAAGGTGTCATCGCATATTTCGCATATGTGTTTCCAGTGTATTCTACATTTTCATAATTTGTAAAGATTTCTTGTGACACTGAAAAGAAAAGCTTGTTTTTGAAGAAAAGTAAAGTTCACAAAAATTGTGTGAACAATTTCATCGCATCGTGTTTGTTTGAAAAAAGGTAAGTGTCGCGCTTGATTACTCTTAGAACTCTGAAATTACACATTTCTGCCTCACTGAGCTTCAGTTCTTACTCATTGGTCTCTTAGGGGGTTGGCAGGTCTGTGCAGTGCTCATGACCAGGAATTGCTAGGTAGGATGTCAGTTTTGCTCTGTCACCAATCAGGTTCTTTCCTGTCTCCAGCATGTCTTGATGTCTCTGTTGTCAAGCTTTCCATGAATGTCTTCAAACTGGTGGGTCATGATATGCATTCTTTAATTTGCAGATTATTTCTTAAAGAACGATCCACAATGTTGTGAACGCAGTTAGTCACTGGTTTCAAAGCGTTTTTGCTGATCATCAAAGATGAGAAGGCAGTTACTGTCTGATCATGCTAGCACTGATGGTTTTGCTAACTATTGCTGCTTTAGGTGTGTTGTTAATCCCATAAGACTGAAAGTTATTGCTGAGTGTGTTGATCCAATAGGACTGAACGTTATGCTGAGTGTGTTAATCCACTAGAACTGAACGGTATTGCTGTGTGTGTCCAATAGGACTGAACATTATTGCTGAGTGTGTTAATCCAATAGGACTGAACGTTATTGCTGAGTGTGTTAATCCAATAGGACTGAACGTTATTGCTGAATGTGTTAATCCAATAGGACTGAACGTTATTGCTGAGTGTGTTAATCCAATAGGACTGAACGTTATTGCTGAGCGTGTTAATCCAACAGCACTGAACATTATTGCTGAGTTTTGAGTGTGTTGATCCAGTAGAACTAAGCGTTATGTTGAACTGAACGTTATTGCTGAGTGTGTTAATCCAATAGGACTGAATGTTATTGCTGAGTGTGTTAACCCTTTCACCGCCATAGGCGCTTTTTGGCGACGACTTGGCAGAGCGCCAAGGGCGCCTTTTGGCGACAAAGTAGGGTGACCTAACTCCCGATACTCTCACGATCCTAGTTCATGAGATAAAAAGCCAGCAATAAATGTCATAGTTGGGGGATGGTCTGGCCCATGCTCACAACCATTTGCTTTGTCAGAACACTATTCAGTTAAGTGTTTTATTGACTTTATTCCGATTGTTTTTTTCCATTCACTATGACGTCACCACCAAGCACTTTACGTACTCGACCTTGCCGTACATTTACCACAGATCAAGTGCTGGGAATATTGAATAGACAGTCGGTTGTTCCTAATACAGATGAAGAAGACCCAGACAGTCATGAGTAAAGAACGATAGTGAGGGCTTGACCGAGTTATTCCAACGTGAAGCGTTGGACCGTGGCCAAACTTGTTATGAGAGGCTGATAAGACGCCCACTTACTACCCTACCGCGTGTGCCCCAGTGTTTTTTTGCGTTGAGCCAGCCAGCACTGACTGACTGTTCACTAACTCTATGTGAGGGAGCCAACTAAGACTTTAGGCAACGAACTTCACACACACACGCTGTGGGCCGACTCTTGCTGGTCGAGGTTGAAGGGGGCGTGGCCAACTGACACGTGAGAGGCGAGTAGCACAGACGTATTTCGAGTGGGTGTACAGCTGATTATATAGATCAACTGAATGACAAGGGTTCAGAGACCACAGGCACATGAATGACTTTGTGTTCATAAAAAAATATATATATATATATATATATATATATATATATATATATGTATATATATATATATATATGTATATGTATGTGTATATGTATTGTGAGTGAAAGGGATGTGTGTGTGTGTGTGTGTGTGTGTGTGTGTGTGTGTGTGTGTGTGTGTGTGTGTTCCCTTTTTCTTTCTTACATGTGTACCAGTTAGGCATAAGAATGTGTGTGTGTGTGTGTGTGTGTGTGTGTGTGTGTGTGTGTGTGTGTGTGTGTGTGTGTGTGTTCCCTGCTATTGGAGTAGTTGTATTTGTGGCTGTTTCATGCACTTTCTGTTGGAAAATACCATATTTTCTGGTCTTCAGTTGTGAGTGGAGTATTTTTTCCTCCATTGTTGAGAGTTTGTTGGCATTCTTTCTTTATTTTTTACGCTTAGAAGAAACATAACATTTTTTTTTTATTTTGCATTTTTTTTTTGCACTTGAAATCACTAAAAAATTGAAATTGTTGTTGACTTACCATTACTAACATGTTATGATATAATAAAAGTACAGTGTATCTCCTCCATTTTACAAAAAATAGCATGAGAATTGGTTAACTGAACGTTATTGCTGAGTGTGTTAATCCAATAGGACTGAACGTTGTTGCTGAATGTCTTAATCCAATAGGACTGAACGTATTGCTGAATGTATTAATCCAGTAGGACTGAACGTTATTGCTGAATGTGTTAATCCAATCGGACTGAAAGTTATTGCTGAGTGTGTTGATCCAGTAGGACTGAACGTTATTGCTGAATGTGTTAATCCAATAGGACTGAACATTATTGCTGAGTGTGTTTATTCAATAGGACTTAGGACTGGATGTTATTGCTGAATGTGTTAATCCAATAGGACTGAATGTTATTGCTCAATGTGTTAATCCAATAGGTCTGAATGTTATTGTTGAATGTGTTTAATCCAGCAGCAGGACTGAACGTTATTTCTGAGTGTATAATTTATCCAATAGGACTGAATGTTATTGCTGAATGTGTTAATCCAATAGGACTGAACGTTATTGCTGAGTGTTTTTATCCAATAGGACTTAGGACTGAATGTTATTGCTGAATGTGTTAATCCAATAGGACTGAATGTTATTGCTGAATGTGTTAATCCAATAGGACTGAATGTTATTGCTCAATGTGTTAATCCAAAAGGACTGAATGTTATTGTTGAATGTGTTAATCCAGCAGGACTGAACGTTATTGCTGAGTGTATAATTTATCCAATAGGACTGAATGTTATTGCTGAATGTGTTAATCCAATAGGACTGAACGTTATTGCTGAGTGTGTTTATCCAATAGGACTTAAGACTGAATGTTATTGCTGAATGTGTTAATCCAATAGGACTGAATGTTATTGCTGAATGTGTGTTAATCCAGTAGGACTGAATGTTATTGCTGAATGTGTTAATCCAATAGGACTGAACATTATTGCTGAGTGTGTTTATTCAATAGGACTTAGGACTGGATGTTATTGCTGAATGTGTTAATCCAATAGGACTGAATGTTATTGCTGAATGTGTTAATCCAATAGGTCTGAATGTTATTGTTGAATGTGTTAATCCAGCAGGACTGAACGTTATTTCTGAGTGTATAATTTATCCAATAGGACTGAATGTTATTGCTGAATGTGTTAATCCAATAGGACTGAACGTTATTGCTGAGTGTGTTTATCCAATAAGACTTAGGACTGAATGTTATTGCTGAATGTGTTAATCCAATAGGACTGAATGTTATTGCTGAATGTGTTAATCCAATAGGACTGAATGTTATTGCTCAATGTGTTAATCCAATAGGACTGAATGTTATTGTTGAATGTGTTAATCCAGCAGGACTGAACGTTATTGCTGAGTGTATAATTTATCCAATAGGACTGAATGTTATTG
Source organism: Conus betulinus (assembly GCA_016801955.1). Classification (NCBI taxonomy): domain Eukaryota; kingdom Metazoa; phylum Mollusca; class Gastropoda; order Neogastropoda; family Conidae; genus Conus; species Conus betulinus. The sequence continues at coordinate 243,603 of JADBJO010002283.1, forward strand.
CTGAATGTGTTAATCTAATAGGACTGAACGTTATTGCTGAGTGTGTGTTTATCCAATAGGACTTAAGACTGAATGTTATTGCTGAATGTGTTAATCCAATAGGACTGAATGTTATTGCTGAATGTGTTAATCCAGTAGGACTGAATGTTATTGCTGAATGTGTTAATCCAGTAGGACTGAACGTTATTGCTGAGTGTATTTATCCTATAGGACTGAACCATTACTGAGTGAAGTGGACTTCAATTGTGGGTTGCAGTTTCTCGGGTGTTCACAGACAGCAGGAAGCTCTGGTCTACATGAAGAAGACCTGGGTCTAGACTGAAGGTGTTTCAGAGCAGTGCTGATGTCCAGCGCTTTAAGCTGCTTGGTGGATACTCACAGGATCAGGGGCAAGGCACCCAGTCCAAGGTAGAGAGTCAAACAGCTTTGCACTTTCAGTAATACGTTTTTGAAAGAATTATTTGTGTATCATTTTTGGTCATGATAATACAGTTTTACATATTTAGATTATTGTTAACCTTGATATTTTTTGTTCTTCCTTATTTTGCAATTTTGATTGCACAGGACATTAGAACAGATTTCTCTTTGCTATATTCAGTTCTGATTGCACAGGAGGTTGAACAGAGACTGTAGTGTTAGTGACAACAAGCTGAAATAAAGATACGGAACAAGGGGCAAAGTAACGCTGTTTTCAGATCTATACAAAACAGGACCGGTGAATGTTTGACGACTGTGTCTCCTTCATGCCACAGGCGACTGTCTGCTGAAGAGTACCTCATTATTTATACATAAGATATCATTTCATTATCTATACATAAGATATCATTTTCGCACATCGTCTGCATGAATAACTTTCCCTATGCTGTTTTTTTTTTTTCATTGCTTTTCTTGTGTTGAAGCTATCTGGGAAGTGTGTTTTCCTGTGCAGTTCGCGTCTGATACTGATGATGTCTAAGGGTCACTGTGTGGGCAATGTACCTGACTGCTTGGCTCAGGGAATTTCTCATCAGGCAAAGGGCAGTCAGATAGTCCTCTCTGCTTGGTAAAGAATTCAGTCACACACATTCCCCTCTTTGTTTGGTGAGAAAAGTTCAGTCACACACATTCCCCTCTTGGTATAGAGAAGTTCTGTCGCAAACATTCCCCTCTCTGCTTGGTATAGTGGAGTTCAGTCACAAATATTCCCCTCTCTGCTGGTAAAGAGTTAAGTCACACACATTCCCCTCTTTGCTTGGAAAGAGAAGTTCAGTACACACACATTCCCCTCTTTGCTTGGTATAGAGAAGTTCAGTCACACACATTCCCTCTTTGCTTGGTATAGAGAAGTTCAGTCACACACATACCCCTCTTTGTTTGGTATAGAGAAGTTCAGTCACACACATTCCCCTCTTTGCTTGGTAGAGAAGTTCAGTCACAAACGCCCCCTCTGCTTGGTGTGGAGAAGTTCTGTCACAAACATTCCCCTCTCTGCTTGGTGTAGAGAAGTTCAGTCACACACATACCCCTCTTTGCTTGGTATAGAGAAGTTAAGTCACAATGCTTCCCTCTGCTTGGTAAAGAGATCAGTCACATGTATACATTACCCTCTGTGCTTGGTAAAGAGTTCAGACACACACATTCCCCTCTTTGCTTCATGAAGAATTCAGTCACAAACATTCCCCTCTCTACTCGATAGAGTTCAGTCACAAACATTTCCCCTCTACTTGGTAAAGAGTTCAGTCACAAACATTCTCCATTGTACTTGGTAAAGAGTTCAGTCACAAACATTCCCCTCTCTGCTTGGTAAAGAGTTCAATCACAAACATTTCCCCTCTCTGCTTGGTAAGAGTTCAGTCACAAACATTCCCCTCTCTGCTTGTTAAAGAGTTTATTATACAGTGGAGGCAGAGAGCTGTGCTGTGTGTGTTATTAGGTAGTGGAGGCAGATAGGTCTGGTGTGTTTATCAGGCAGAGAGGTGTGGTGTGTGTGTTTCATCAGCCAGAGAGGTGTGTGTGTGTTCATCTGATAGAGACGTGTGGTGTGTTTATTAGGCAGAGAGGTATGGTGTGTGTTTATCAAGCAGTGGAAACAGAGAGGTGTGATGTGTGCTTACCAGGCAGTGGAGGTAGAGAGGTGTGGTATGTTTATCAGGCAGTGGAGGCAGAGAGGTGTGGTGTGTTTTTATCAGACAGTGGAGAAAGAGAGGTGTGGTGTGTTTATCAGGCAGTGGAGGCAGAGAGGTGTGTGGTGTGTTTATCAGGCAGTGGAGGAGCAGAGGTGTGGTGTGTTTATCAGACAGTGGAGGCAGAGAGGTGTGGTGTGTTTATCAGGCAGTGGAGGCAGAGAGGTGTGGTGTGTGTTTATCAGGCAGTGGAGGCAGAGAGGTGTGGTGTGTTTATCAGGCAGTGGAGGCAGAGAGGTGTGGTGTGTTTATCAGACAGTGGAGGCAGAGAGGTGTGGTGTGTTTATCAGACAGTGGAGGCAGAGAGGTGTGGTGTGTTTATCAGGCAGTGGAGGCAGAGAGGTGTGGTGTGTTTTATCAGGCAGTGGAGAAAGAGAGGTGTGGTGTGTTTATCAGGCAGTGGAGGTAGAGAGGTGTGGTGTGTGTGTTTATCAGGCAGTGGAGGTAGAGAGGTGTGGTGTGTTTATCAGGCAGTGGAGGGAGAGAGAGGTGTGGTGTGTTATCAGGCAGTGGAGGTAGAGAGGTGTGGTGTGTTTATCAGGCAGTGGAGGCAGAGAGGTGTGGTGTGTTTATCAGGCAGTGGAGGCAGAGAGGTGTGGTGTGTGTTTATCAGGCAGTGGAGAAAGAGAGGTGTGGTGTGTTTATCAGACAGTGGAGAAAGAGAGGTGGTGTGTGTTTATCAGGCAGTGGAGGTAGAGAGGTGTGGTGTGTTTATCAGGCAGTGGAGGCAGAGAGGTGTGGTGTGTTTATCAGGCAGTGGAGAAAGAGAGGTGTGGTGTGTTTATCATGCAGTGGAGAAAGAGAGGTGTGGTGTTTATCTGGCAGAGATGTGGTGTGTGTTTATCAGGCAGAGAGGTGTGGTGTGTGTTTATCAGGCAGAGGTGTGGTGTGTTTATCAGGCAGAGGTGTGGTGTGTGTTTATCAGGCAGTGGAGGCAGAGAGGTGTGCTGTGTGTTTATCAGGCAGAGGTGTGCTGTGTGTTTATCAGGCAGTGGAGGCAGAGATGTGTGGTGTGTTTATCAGGCAGAGGTGTGCCGTGTGTTTATCAGGTAGTGGAGGCAGAGAGGTGTGCTGTGTGTTTATCACTATCAGGCATATAGGAATGCTGTGTTTATCAGGCAGTGGAGGCAGAGAGGGTGTGTGTGTTTATCAGGCAATGGAGGCAGAGAGGAGTGCTGTGTTTATCAGGCAGAGAGGTGTGGTGTGTGTGTTTATCAGGCAGAGAGGTGTGTGGTGTGTGTTTATCAGGCAGTGGAGGCAGAGAGTGTGTGTGTGTGTTTATCAGGCAGTGGAGGCAGAGAGGTGTGGTGTGTGTTTATCAAGCAATGGAGGCAGAGAGGTGTGTGGTGTGTTTATCAGGCAGTGGAGGCAGAGAGGTGGTGTGTGTTTTTATCAGGCATTGGAGACAGCGAGGTGTGGTGTGTTTATCAGGCAGTGGAGGCAGAGAGGTGTGGTGTGTTTTCATCAGGCATTGGAGACAGAGAGGTGTGTGTGTGTGTTATCATGCAGGAGTGGAGGCAGAGAGGTGTGGTGTGTTTATCAGGAAGAGGTGTGGTTTGTGTTTATCAGACAGTGGAGGCAGAGAGGTGTGGTGTGTGTTTATGAGGCATTGGAGGCAGAGAGGTGTGGTGTGCATTTATCAGGCAACGGGAGCAGCAGCGAGAAGTGCTGTGTTTATCAAGCAGAGAGGTGTGGTGTGTGTTTATCAGGCAGAGAGGCGTGGTTTGTGTTTATCAGGCAGAGAGGTGTGCTGTGTATTTATCAGGCAGCTTGTATTTATCAGACATTAGAGGCAGAGAGGTGTGGTGTGTGTTTATCAGGCAGTCGAGGCAGAGAGGTGGTGCTGTGTGTTTATCAGGCAGTGGAGGCAGAGAGGTGTGGTGTGTATCAGGCAATGGAGTCAGAGAGGTGTGCTGTGTGTTTATCAGGCAGTGGGACAGAGAGGAGTGCTGTGTTTATCAGGCAGAGAGGTGTGCTGTGTGTTTATTGGGCAGAAAGGTAGAGGGTGGTGTGTGTGTTTATCAGGCAGAGAGGTGTGGTGTGTGTTTATCAGGCAGTGGAGGCAGAGAGGTGTGGTGTGTTTATCAGGCAGAGAAGTGTGCTGTGTGTTTTATCAGGCAGAGAGGTGTGTGTGTGTGTTTATCAGGCAGAGGTGTGTGGTGTGTGTTTATCAGGCAGAGAGGTGTGGTGTGTGTTTTCAGGCATTGGAGGCAGAGAGGTGTGGTGTGTGTTTATCAGGCAGTGGAGGCAGAGAGGTGTGTGTGTTTATCAGCAGAGAGTAGAGAGGTGGTGTGTGTTTATCAGGCAGAGAGGTGTGGTGTGTGTTTATCAGGCAGAGAGGTGTTTTGTGTGTTTATCAGGCAGAGAGGTTTGTTGTGTGTTTATTAGGAGAGAGGTGTTTTGTTTGTTTATCAGGCAGAGAGGTGTGTTGTGTGTGTTTATCAGGCAGAGAGGTGTGCTGCTGTGTGTTTATCAGGCAGAGAGGTGTGGTTTGTGTTTATCAGGCAGCGGAGGTAGAGAGGTGTGGTGTGTGTTTATCAGACAGTGGAGGCAGAGAGGTGTACTGTGTGTTTATCAGGCAGAGAGATGTGCTGTGTGTTTATCAGGCAGTGGAGGCGAAGAGGTGTAGTGTGTTTATCAGGCAAAGGAGGCAGAGAGGTGTGCTGTGTGTTTATCAGAGGAGGTAGAGAGGAGGTGTGCTATGTGTTTATCGGGCAGAGGTGTGGTGTGTGTTTATCAGGCAGTGGAGGCAGAGAGGTGCAGTGTGTGTGTTACCAGGCAGTGGAGGCAGAGAGGTGTGCTGTGTGTTTATCAGACAGAGAGGTGTGGTGTGTGTTTATCAGGCAGAGAAGTGTGTTGTGTGTTTATCAGGCAGATGTGTGTGTGTGTGTGTGTTTATCAGGTAGAGAGGTGTGGTGTGTGTTTATCAGGCAGAGAAGTGTGTTGTGTGTTTATCAGGGGGAAGGAGGACAGGGCCACAGCCCAGCAGTAGAGCAGAGAGGTCAGCCTTCAAAGGCCCCAGGATTCAGGAGCTGGTGCAGTTTCGTCGGCTGGTGGAGAAGGGGGAGGTAGACACCGTGAGGAAAACGGTGTGGAGCAACCCCCGATACCTCATCACTGGGGCTGACACGCCTGTCATTTTACATGTAGTTTTTCTTCACAATTTGTGCGCCTTGGGTGGAGTAGGTTTTACCCCTTTTTTACTGTTGAAAGCAAACCAGTGGAAAGCAGCAAGTAGGACAAGTTTTTTTTTTCCTATCTCTCAACTATTTGACATGCACCAACAGAAAACTATTTGACATGCACCAACAGAAAACAGCAGCATAGAGCAGGTTTTCTTTACACCAACAGAAAACAGCAGATAGGTCAGGTTCTCTTTGCGACAACAGAAAACAGCAGATAGGACAGATTCTCTTTACACCAACAGAAAACATCAGATAGGACAGATTCCCTTTACACCAGCAGAAAACATCAGATAGGACAGATTCCCTTTACACCCAACAGAAAACATCAGATAGGATAGATTCCCTTTACACCAACAGAAAACAGCAGATACGACAGATTCCCTTTACACCAACAGAAAACAGCAATAGGACAGATTCCCTTTATTCCAACAGAAAACAGCAGATAGGACAGATTTCCTTTGCACCCACATAAAACAGTGGTTAGGACAGATTTCCTTTACACCAACAGAAAACAGCAGATAGGACAGATTTCCTTTACACCAACAGAACACAGCAGATAGGACAGATCCCTTCACTCCAACAGAAAACAGCAGAGAGGACAGATTTCCCTTTACACCAGCAGAAAACAGCAGATAGGACAGATTTCCTTTACACCAACAGAAAACAGAAGATAGGACAGAATTCCTTTACAACCAACAGAAAACAGCAGATAGGACAGATTCCCTTTGCACCAACAGAAAACAGCAGATAGGACAGATTCCCTTTGCACCAACAGAAAACAGCAGATAGGACAGATTCCCTTTGCACCAACAGAAAACAGCAGATAGGATTCCCTTTGCACCAACAGAAAATAGCAGATAGGACAGATTCCCTTTGCACCAACAGAAAACAGCAGACGGGACAGATTCCCTTTACACCAACAGAAAACAGCAGATGGGACAGATTCCCTTAGCACCAACAGAAAACAGCAGACAGGACAGATTCCCTTTGCACCCAACAGAAAACAGCAGACGGGACAGATTCCTTTTCGCACCAACAGAAACAGCAGACAGGACAGATTCCCTTTACACCAACAGAAAACAGCAGATGGGACAGATTCCCTTTACACCAACAGAAAACAGCAGATAGAACAGATTCCCTTTACACCAACAGAAAACAGCAGATAGGACAGATTTCCTTTACTCCAACAGAAAACAGCAGATAGGACAGATTTCCTTTGCACCAACATAAAACAGTGGTTAGGACAGATTCCCTTTACACCAGCAGAAAACAGCAGATAGAACAGATTTCCTTTACACCAACAGAAAACAGCAGATAGGACAGATTTCATTTACACCCAACAGAAAACAGCAGATAGGACAGATCCCTTCACTCCAACAGAAAACAGCAGAGAGGACAGATTCCCTTTACACCAGCAGAAAACAGCAGATAGGACAGATTTCCTTTACACCAAACAGAAAACAGCAGATAGGACAGAATTCCTTTACACCAACAGAAAACAGCAGATAGGACAGATTCCCTTTGCACCAACAGAAAACAGCAGATAGGACAGATTCCCTTTGCACCAACAGAAAACAGCAGATAGGACAGATTCCCTTTGCACCAACAGAAAACAGCAGATAGGATTCCCTTTGCACCAACACAAAAAAACAGCAGACAGGACAGATTCCCTTTGCACCAACAGAAAACAGCAGACAGGACAGATTCCCTTTACACCAACAGAAAACAGCAGACGGGACAGATTCCCTTTGCACCAACAGAAAACAGCAGACGGGACAGATTCCCTTTGCACCAACAGAAAACAGCAGACGGGACAGATTCCCTTTACACCAACAGAAAACAGCAGACACGACAGATTCCCTTTGCACCAACAGAAAACAGCAGACACGACAGATTCCCTTTGCACCAACAGAAAACAGCAGACACGACAGATTCCCTTTGCACCAACAGAAAACAGCAGACACGACAGATTCCCTTTGCACCAACAGAAAACAGCAGACAGGACAGATTCCCTTCGCACCAACAGAAAACAGCAGACAGGACAGATTCTCTTCGCACCAACAGAAAACAGCAGACGGGACAGATTCCCTTTACACCAACAGAAAACAGCAGATGGGACAGATTCCCTTTACACCAACAGAAAACAGCAGATGGACAGATTCCTTTACACACCAACAGAAAACAGCAGATAGGACAGATTCCCTTTACACCAACAGAAAACAGCAGATAAGACAGATTCCCTTTACTCCAACAGAAAACAGCAGATAGGACAGATTTCCTTTGCACCAACACAAACAGTGGTTAGACAGATTCCCTTTACACCAACAGAAAACAGCAGATAGGACAGATTTCTTTTACACCAACAGAAAACAGCAGATAGGACAGATTCCCTTTACACCAACAAAAAACAGCAGGTAGGACAGATTTCTTCTTTTTCTACTGTTTCAATGAACTCCATCAGAAAACGGTGGATAGGAGACAGTTTCCCTTACAGAAGGTAGGACAGGTTTTGTCAGCAAGTGTGTGAACACCAAGAGTAAAAGCAGGGAGAAAACTGGAGAATTCATACAAAATCAGTCAAGACTGCAGAACATGTCGATGATAATGTAGGTCATGCCAATGGATGACATTCATAAGACAAAAAAATATTCCATTATATGGGGGACAGGTGGGAAGAACAAATCTGATTTCCATACAATGATGAACAGTTTCAGTTTCATTAAGGAGACGTCACTGCATGCGGATTAGTCCATATAATATAATATGTATCTAAAGTTTTATGTATTTCATAATATGTATCTAAAGTTTTATGACTTTGTTCATTGTGTATTTGTGCTTTAAATATTGTGGTGTTTTGGTGGTAAATAAAAGGAGAAAATAATAAAAGCTTATAATCCTCGCCAGATACTGTGGGTGGCATGTCACCCGTACCAATTAAAGAAGCATTCTCACATGCTGGAGCTTGTGGGTGGCTGGTCACCCATAACCTTCATATAGGCCACAGCCTTTACCCGACATGCCAGGGTTCGTGGGTGGCTGATCATCCAAAACCTTTATATAGGCCACAGTCTTTACCACACATGTCGGTTGTTAACTATTGGCAGTGTTGTCAGTTGGAGGACCACCAGACCAGGATAAAGTGGATGAGGTGTGAGCTGTGTCTCCACTTCAACTTTTCCTGAGGCAGAGCAGTTGGGCTTGCGGACTGATGAAGTGATGGTGACCGAGGAAGAGATGGAGACATAAGAAGTTATCACCCATTTTGAGGATGCAGTCATGCTGCATTAATGATGAAATCAGTGAACATGCCACTGATTGCCTTCTGGAAGACTTATCTTTAACAAAATTGGCCAGAATGTAGTTTTCTGTGATGATGATTTGGCAGTGTGTCACAGATCCACTCTCCTGAGAAAGCAGACATTATTTTCTGAGGAAATTTGCTCTTGTAAACAACACGCTTGTGTGGCCAACCAAGACAGACACAGATTAGTGCAAAGCATATTTGTGTTGCCAGTGACTTCAACATAGTCTCCAAAACAACCACTGGCCATGCCTGGTCTGTTCCAATTAACAATGAACTCTGCCTGAAGTATGCTGCATACAAAAAGAACTATATACGTAGTCAACCCAATCTGCCCGGCAGCAAGAGTGCACTTCCCACCCTTATCATAAGTGACCTTTTGTTTGGTGGCTGCCAACACCTGTCAGAAACAGCAAAAATAACATTTTATAACAATACAGACAATATCATACCAAATTTTTGTTGAAATCTGTCAATAAGTTTTGAAAAACTGTCAGTTTTTACTTCGGACATCATCATCATTCCACCCCAGTTGGCCACTAATCTAGTACAGGAAATAAAATGTTAGGTACAAAATAACAAAAATGTACACTTTAATTTACAGGAAATACTGTACAGATACTGCATACAAAATTTGGAAACAGTTCATGAAGTAGTTTAGAAGTTATAGCAATTTTAAGTGTGGCGGGCGATTCTACCCCCATTTTTTCACAGTCCAAATTGCAGTATTTCCTGTTTTTAGCACAGAAGTTTTCATAAATGTTTTATAGCAGATACCTCAGAAAAAAAAAATGACTTTGCTTTGTACAACTTAGAGAGTTTGTCCAAACCACTGAAAACTCTGAAATGGCCATTCTTACTGTGCTGCAGTGCTTCAAAGTAGCCACATCATGCAAATTCGAAAAGCACTGAATTGCGATTTATTACAAGTTTGACACTTTATCACACAAAAGCCATGTAAACTGATACCATGGAACTTACTTGTTCAAAGAGTGTAAGTTGTATAGATTGAGAACACCAATTTATACCAGATGTATCAATCATGTATGATCCTATTGGCTTTCAACTTGGAAGACATCTCATTTTGTCAGGAGCATAAAAACGTTGTAACTTTAAACTGTGTCTCGAAAACGACAGAAGATAGAGACTTCATTCTTGTTATGTTTGGGGAACTGCCAATTTGTCGCACACGCCGATTTGTCGCACGTGCGACAAATCAGCAGAAAAAAGGGGTGTGCTGAACTGCCGATTTGTCGCACAAGCCGATTTGTCGTACGTGCGACAAATCGGCGGTTCAGCCTCACGCTGCTTTATCACACATGTATAAGTGTGTGTGTGTGTGTGTGAGTGTGTGTGTGTCTGTGTCTCTGTGTGTGTGTGTGTCTGTGTGTGTGTGTGGTGAAGGGAGAGAGAGAGAGAGGAAAAGACAGACAGAGACAGAGAGAGAGAGAGAGAGGCAGACAGACAGACAGACAGACAGTGTGTGTGTGTGTGTGAGAGAGAGAGAGAGAGAGAGAGAGAGAGAGAGAGAGAGAGAGAGAGAGAGAGAGAGAGAGAGAAAGAATGCATGGCGCCCAATGTACCATAGGTTCCCAGGGTCTCCTGAAAGCTATTTTGCTATTTTGCAAAATAATTAAAAGATTTTTTCATTTCATTCATTTCATTTCGTTTCACTTTTCATTTGATTTTCATTTCATCTCTCTCTCTCTCTCTCTCTCTCTCTCTCTCTCTCTCTCTCTCTCTCTCTCTCTCTGTGTCTGTCTTTTCATCTCTCTCTCCTATTCACCACACATACACACAGACACAGACACACACACACACACACACCCACACACACACACACACACACACACACACACCTATACATGTGCGACAAAGCAGCGTGAGGCTGAACCGCTGATTTGTCGCACGTACGACAAATCGGCTTGTGCGACAAATCGGCGGTTCAGCACACCCCTTTTTTCTGCTGATTTGTCACATGTGCGACAAATCAGCGAGTGCGACAAATCGGTGGCTCTCAATGTTTTGTATGTTTTTCCATTTACTTTGCAATGATACAGATCTTAAGTATGAAAAACAATATGCTATTTTGGCTGCCGGTACCTATTATCAGAAGAGGTCCTTGCAGAACACCCACTTGACTGCCTGTTGGATTATGTGCCCTGAGCAGGAAGGAATGCGCCACAACGCTCTGCACATTGCTGCCCGCACCAACCAGGCACCCATGGCTGAGCTGGTGCTGGAGACCATCTTGGACCCTGAGTTCACTTGGCTGCTGTACAGCTGTGCTCCGCACCAAGCCAAGGAGACCCACCATCGCCGCATCCACTACCTCTTTGACCTCTACCTCAACTCTCCGGATAAAGGGGTAGGTGGTCCTTTCTCTGGCTTTACTAGTATTTCATCTTTGTCACAATAACAAGATGGTGTACTCATACAGTTTAAACATGGTTAGTTTGTAGGATAGTGAACCAAGACTTCTTAACTTTTAAAAGAATTCAATACACACTGTAATACCCTGATAAGTTTGTAGTGCGCTTACACAGGAGTTCCAAGTATTTAAGTGCTCCCAATAAGGCTCAGATTTCAGACCCTTTAATGCATAAATTTGAAAGGAAAAAAAAATGATCAATCATGATGATGCACAGATATTTCAAATACAGGAGCAAACTTCAGACTTCTCAGCTAAATTTAGACAACTCACCTGTTTTACCTGCATGACTTTTTATGTATTTATGTAATGACCCTGAAATGTAAGTGTGGACTGTAGTGGGCCTGAAATGACAGTGTGAACTGTAATGACCTTGAAATGACAGTGTGTGGACTGTAATGACCATGAATTGACAGTGTGGACTGTGATGACCTTGAAATGACATTGTGGATTGTAATGACCCTGAAATGACAGAGTGGACCGTAATGACCCTGAACCGACAGTGTGGACTGTAGTGCTCTGAAAACAGTGCGGACTGTGATGACCCTGAAATGACAGTGTGGACTGTAATGACCGTGTAATGACAGTGTGGACTGTAATGACCATGAAATGACAGAAATGACTGTAAGTACCCTGAAATGACAGTGTGTACTCTAATGATCCTGAAATGACAGTGTGGACTGTAATGACCCTGAAATGGCAGTGTGGACTGTAATGAACCTGTAATGACTGTGGCCTGTAATGACCCTGAAATGACAGTGTGGACTGTAGTGACCCTGACATGACAGCGTGGACTGTAGTCTCCCTGAAATGACAGTGGACTGTAGTGACCCTGAAATGACAGTGTGGATTGTAATGACCCTGAAATGACAGTATGGACTGTAATGACCCTGAAATGACAGTGTGGACTGTAGTGATCCTGAAATGGCAGTGTGGACTGTAATGACCTGAAATGACAGTGTGGACTGTAATGACCCTGAAATGACAGTGTGGACTGTAATGACCCTGAAAGACATCTGGACTGCAATGACCCTGAAATGACAGTGTGGACTGTAGTGATCTGGAAATGACAGTGTGGACTGTAATGACCCTGAAATGAAGTGATGAATGGACTGTAATGACCCTGAAATGATAGTGGACTGTAATGACCCTGAAATGACATAGTGGACTGTAATGACCCTGAAACGACTGTGGACTGTAATGACCCTGAAATGACAGTGTGGACTGTAATGACCCTGAAATGACAGTGTGGACTGTAATGACCCTGAAATGACAGCGTGGACTGTAGTGACCCTGAAATGACAGCGTGGGCTGTAATGACCCTGAAGTGAGAGCGTCAGCTCTAATGACCTTGAAGTGACAGCGTTGACTGTAATGACCTTGAAATGAATGGACAGTGGACTGTAATGACCCTGAAATGACAGTGTGGACTGTAATGACCCTGAAATGACAGCGTGGACTGTAATGACCCTGAAGTGAGAGCGTCAGCTCTAATGACCTTGAAGTGACAGCGTTGACTGTAATGACCTTGCAATGACAGCGGACTGTAATGACCCTGAAATGACAGTGTGGATTGTAATGACCCTGAAATGACAGTATGGACTGTAATGACCCTGAAGTGACAGTGTGTGCACTGTAGTGATCCTGAAATGGCAGTGTGGACTGTAATGACCTGAAATGACAGTAGACTGTAATGACCCTGAAATGACATTGTGGACTGTAATGACCCTGAAAAGACATCTGGACTGCAATGACCCTGAAATGACAGTGTGGACTGAAATGACAGTGTGGACTGTAGTGATCTGGAAATGACAGTGTGGACTGTAATGACCATGAAGTGATGATATGGACTGTAATGACCCTGAAATGATAGTGGACTGTAATGACCCTGAAATGACATAGTGGACTGTAATGACCCTGAAACGACTGTGGACTGTAATGACCCTGAAATGACAGTGTGGACTGTAATGAACCTGAAATGACAGTGTGGACTGTAATGACCCTGAAATGACAGTGTGGACTGTAATGACCCTGAAATGACAGCGTGGACTGTAGTGACCCTGAAATGACAGCGTGGGCTGTAATGACCCTGAAATGAGAGCATCAGCTCTAATGACCTTGAAGTGACAGCGTTGACTGTAATGACCTTGCAATGACAGTGGACTGTAATGACCCTGAAATGACAGTGTGGACTGTAATGACCCTTAAATGACAGTGTGGACTGTAATGACCCTGAATCGAGAGCGTCAGCTCTAATGACCTTGAAGTGACAGCGTTGACTGTAATGACCTTGCAATGACAGCGGACTGTAATGACCCTGAAATGACAGTGGACTGTAATGACCCTGAAAGGACAGTGTGGACTTTCATGACCCTGAAATGACAGTGTGGACTGTAATGACGCTGGAATGACAGTGTGGACTGTATTGACCCTGAAATGACAGTGAGGATTGTAATGACCCTGAAATGACAGTAGACTGTATAGACACTGAAATGACAGTGTGGACTTTAATGACCCAGAAATGACAGTTGACTGTATTGACCCTGAAATGACAGTGGAGTGTAGTGACCCTGTATGACAGTATGAATTGTAATGACCCTGAAATGACAGTGTGGACTGTAATGACCCTGAAATGACAGTGGACTGTAATGATCCTGAAATGACGATGTGGACTGTAATGACCCTGAAATGACAGTGAGGACTGTAGTGACCCTGAAATGACAGTGTGGACTGTGATGACCATGAAGTGATGATATGGACTGTAATGACCTTGAAATGACAGTGTGGACTGTAATGACCGTGAAATGATAGCGTGGACTGTAATGACCCTGAAATGGCAGTGTGGACTGTAATGACCATGAAGTGACGATATGGACTGTAGTAACCCTGAAATGACAGTATGGACTGTAATAATCCTGAATGACACAGGGACTGTAGTAACCCAGAAATGACAGTATGGACTGAATGATCCAGAAATGACAGTGTGGACTGTAATGACCCTGAATTGACAGTGTGGACTGTAATGACCCTGAAATGATAGTGGACTGTAATGACCCTGTAATGACAGTGAACTGAAATGACAGTGTGTACTCCAATGACCCTGAAATGACAGTCTGGACTGTAATGACTCTGAAATGACAGTGTGGACTGTAATGACCCTGTAATGACAGTGCGGACTGTAATGGCCCTGAATTGACAGTGTGGACTGTAATGACTCTGAAATGACAGTGGACTGTAATGACTCTGAAATGACAGTGTGGACTGTAGTGACCCAGAAATGACAGTGTGTACTCTAATGACCCTGAAATGACAGTGTGGACTGTAATGACCCTGAAATTACAGTGTAAACTGTAATGACCCTGAAATTACAGTGTGGACTTTATTGACCCTGAAAAGACAGTGTGGACTGTAGTTACCCAGAAAATGAAAGTGTGGACTGTAATGACCTTGAAATGACAGTGGACTGTAATGACCCCGAAATGACACGGGACTGTAATGACCCTAGAATGACAGAGTGGACTGTAATGACCCAGAAATGACAGTGTGGACTGTAATGACGCTGAAATGACCGTGAGGACTGTAATGACCCTGAAATGACAGTGTGGACTGTAATGACCCTGAAATGACAGTGTGGACTGTATTGACCCAGAAATGACAGCGGACTGTAATGACCCCAGTAATCACAGTGGACTGTACTGACCCTGAAATGACAGTGTGGACTGTAATGACCGTGAAATGACAGTGTGGACTGTAATGACCCTGAAATGATAGTGTGGACTGCAATGACCCTGAAATGACAGTGTGGACTGTAATGACCCTGAAATGACAGTGTGGGCTGTAATGACCCTGAAATGACAGTGGACTGTAATGACCCAGAAATGACACAGCTTAAGGACTGTAATGACCCAGTAAATCACAGTGTGGACTGTAATGACCCTGAAATGACAGTGTGGACTGTAATGACCGTGAAATGACAGTGTGGACTGTAATGACCCTGAAATGATAGTGTGGACTGCAATGACCCTGAAATGACAGTGTGGACTGTAATGACCCTGAAATGACAGTGTGGGCTGTAAATGACCCTGAAATGACAGTGGACTGTAATGACCCAGACATGACAGTGGACTGTACTCACCCTGAAATGACAGTGTGGACTGTAGTGACCCTGAAATGATAGTGTGGACTGTAATGACCCTGACCTGAAATGACAGTGTAGACTGCAGTGACCCTGAAATGACAGTGTGGACTGTAGTGACCCTGAAATGGCAGTGTGGTCTGCAATGATTGTGAAATGACAGTAGACTGTAATGACCCTGAAATGACAGTGTGGACTGTAATGACCCTGAAATGTCAGTGTGGACTATAATGACCCTGAAATGACAGTGGACTGTATGACCCTGGCCTCTGTACTGTGCTTTTGCTGCTGCAGTTGAGGGGATCTGAACCTTGTTCTGTTGGCACAGTTAACATGTGAACCTTGTTCTGTTGGCACAGTCGGCAGAGACGCCCCTGCATATTGCCTGCAAAATGGGACATCCTGCTGTGGTTCACAGTCTGCTCATGTACTCTGCCACACACAGAACCAGGTCAACAAGTATGGGGAAAAGCCAGAGGAGGTCAGTGTGTTTACTTGTTATCCATACCAACAGTCAAACTGGTCTTCTCTTCTGAAGGTTGATGATGGGAGCTTATGTTTGTATGGGATGTTAGGCATAGGTACACTTATAAAAAAAACTTCAGGTAGTCTGAAGAATTTTCCAGAAAATGGAACTGGAACTAGCTCCGAGGAGAAAATCCCCTTTCACCGAATGACCCAGCAGAAATTTGAACCCACAACCCCAGGATCGTTTGGATGAGAAGCTCTACTGCTGAGCTATTCAAGTCCTCCCCTCCCCCCCCCCCCCCCCCCCCCCCCCCGTGCCTACAGCACTCCTGTCCTGGGAATTGAACAGCTTTTCTCAGGACTCCCTGGACCACTAGATCTCTACAGCTCTATTTCAGCATCACTCCCTGGACCAACAGATCTCTACAGCTCTATTTCAGTATCACTGGAGGGAAGGGGAGGTGGCGGGAGGAGGGTATCTGAAACACCACATTACTACAGCTTTATTACAGCATCACTGGAGGGAAGGGGAGATGTAGAGGAGTTTATCTAAAAACGTATTACTACCGCATTGCTACAGCTTTATTAAACATCACTTGAAGAAAGGGAAAGTGAGGTTTTTGGACCACCAGATTTCTACAGCTGTATTACAACATTAAAGGGTGGGTGGTGGGTGGATTATGAGAGAGTATTTGAAACAATTTCCAACAGCTTTATTACAACATAACTGGAAGAAAGGGAGATGGAGAGGGGATGTTTGAAACACTAGATTTCTATGGCTTTAGCAGACCCATCTACCCTAGGACTTTTTAGCATATTTATGAAATTTGTCTGGAAAATACGATAATACGCGAGTACGACAAAAATCAAAAAAATCAGCAACATCAGCTACAAAAAGTACTATTTTCCTGTTTGAAGATGCGAGTTATTGTCCTTAGTTCAGTTGGCGCGTGCTCGCTTACACCAAGGTCAGCCATCTTTCATAGTGAGCGACTGACACAGATATTCACTAAGAGAATGCTGCCACCAGCGAAATTATGTGTTCATGAGAGTGTGAAAGAGCTAGATGTTGAAAAGAAGGTTGCCAAAACAAGGGAGTGGACTGTCCTGAATGCATACCATGCAAACTTGGAAGTGCTTAGTCCCAAGCTCAAAAAAGGTCCAACTTTCGTGTGGTGCACTTTGTGCAAAATGGGTTTTCGTTGTGCTCATGGAGGGCGCAAACGATTTTTCGTCAAAATTGCATAAAAAACTATCAGAAGTGAAGAAAGAACACCTTCAATTGTACAAGCATTGAAAAAAGCCAAGGCGAAGTCTAGTGGGAGACCTGGAGCAGCAAGTGACAAACGCTGAGATGTCGATCGTGATGTGGCTGGTGGCTGACACGAATCTGTCCCTGTCAATGACCGATCATCTTGTTCCCTATTCAAGAAGATGTTTCCTGACACTAGTGACAGCAAAAATTGCTGAAGGTGTGTCTGTCACTTTAACTTCTACTGTTAACCTAGCTCGATCCACCCTGCCCCACCCCCCCCCCTAAAAACATATGGGGGGGGGGGGGGAGTGGCATTACAAAGAGAAGTCAAATCAAAGATGGAAATGAAAACTGTATGAAGGGTATACATGTGTGTGACTGTCTGTCACTGTGTGTGTGTGTGGGCTGAGGGAGGGGTGTTAAAGGGTGGAGGGCATTATAATATTGGTATTATTTTTTTTTAATGGGATCGTCAACTAGATATTGTGCAGTGTGTGTGTAGTGCACTTGTGCTAACTGGTGGGAGTGTTTTTGAGTGCGAGTACAGTTGGCTGCAAGAACTGCGCGATATAAAAGATCCATATTAGACATTGACTGCTCCCTCTGGATGCCCGTGCCAGGGCTGCGGCGTGGGCCGACCGGGCTGTGGCTGTGGATGGGGTGTCAAAATGAGCAGTGTGGGGTGCACTGCCTCTAAGGTGGCACAAACATCATGGGGGGACTGCGAGAGGGAGGTACTTGAACCACCTGATTTCTATGGCTTTATTACAACATCATGAGGGGAAAAGGGAGGCATTTGAACCACTGGATTTCTATGGCTTTGTTACAACATCATGAGATGAAAAGGAGGTATTTGAACCACTGGATTTCTGTGGCTTTATGACAACATCATGGGGTCAAAAGGAGAGGGAGGTACTTGAACCACCGGATTTCAACAGCTTTATTACATCATGAGGGAAGGGAGACAGAGAGGGAAGCATTTGAAACAAAAGATTTCTACAGGTTTATGCCATCACTGGAGGAAAGGAAGAGGGAGATAATTGAAACATTTCTACAGCTTTATATTACAGTCACTGGGGCAAAGGGAGAGGGAGATATTCTACAGTTTTATTACACCACCCATTGGCGGAACAGTGGGGGGAGAGAAAGGTATTTGGGCAGATCCATTAGTACAAAGCCTTGGTGATATTATTTTTTTCATTTCAGTGAAATAATACACAATGTGAGGAGTTACAAAAGTGTCCCTTGGCAGAAAATGGGGGAAAATGGGAACCAACAAATGTACACAGAACCAGCAGAATTATGAAACATGGAAGATAGACAGTGAACATGTTCACTTTACTGTGGTAGCTTTATGTGGGATCCAACACTAGTCCTCAGAACCTTAGCAGGGCACTCTGCCAGCTGAGGAAGATTCCCTGCTCCTGTTATATGTAACATTATGAAACATGCCATCAAACAAACCATGAAAGTTATAGGTTAGTGGAACACCAACTGTGATGTAACCATTGTTGAACGTTTTCTTTCTCATTTGATCATTGCAATCAAGATTATCCAGTTACTGTCCAGAAACCAAACCAAAACAAACAGAAGAATGGGCCTGATGATTACGGTACAAAATATGTGGTGGTGACAGTATGTGTCAGGGTGATAATTTGTGCCATCAGCTGAGATACGAATTGTCACCGGCAACTGGAGTGACAACTGAAACCTCACATCTGGTACCGATTGTCATCGGCCACAATTTGTGTATGGCAAAAGTCTGTACCACTACACCATATATATTCAGTATACATCGCTGTGACTTCTTTTATGTCATTTTGTGAGTGGTTGTTTTTAAGATGAATGCCATCATCATGCGTTACCCCACCCTACCCATTTTGGCACAGGCAGATACAGCTTAACTGTTAATCCATTCAGACTGCAGTTCGCTCTTTCTCACATTCTCAGAATACACACACACACACACACACACACACACACACACACACACACACACACACACACATGGAAGAAAGTAAACTCACTGGATTTCCTGGGTCTGATCTCCCCATCACTGATGATGATCTTGTCCTTCACTGGGCGCAGGTTTGGGGTTGAGGCAGCCAGGTCATGTTTTTTCTCTGGAGACAGCTGCACCAGTTTCTGCAGGTATGTCCTGCTGGAGTGACCTGGTATCTGCTTTCTCTGGGGGAGAGGGGGAGGTCTGTGGTAGTAACTTGATTTCTGTGCCTGAGGCAGAACTGTAGTCACTGCAACTGCCATCCGATTCCATCAGTGTTTTCATTGGAGACTGCTTTTCCTTCCTTTCGGGGCTGGATTTTTGGGGCATGGTCACTGATAAAGGAACAGAACCTGCTTCGGGAACTGATTGTGGAAGTTGAGTCTGGCTGTCCAGGGTAGTGTTACTTGAAAACGTTGAAGCATCTCCAGACTTGATGGAGGCAGAGGAGAGCTGGCTGCAAGCCTGTTTTAGACTGGCGGTGGAAGATGGCGATGTCAATGACGGGCTCTCTGCATCTATTGTAAAAAGGATGTCACCCACAGAAACTAACCGAGAGGACCGGCCCTTATCCATGGCAGCAGGTATCAACAGTAGAATGACCCAATACTTCTCTGTTCCACAGAATAGCCCTCTCTTAAGGTCTGACCTCACTCACCTGTCTAGACTATCTCCTCATATCTTTTCTTCTCTCTGACCTAGAGGGTTGAACCATGTCACATAGTCGGGATTTCCTACAATGATGAACAGTCAGGATCCTCTTCACTGATGAACAGTCAGGATCCTCTTCAATGTTGAAACAGTCAGGATCCTTTTCAATGATGAACCATCAGGATCCTCTTCAACGGTGAACAGTCAGGATCCTCTTCAATAGTAAATAGTCAGGATCATGTGCAGAGTGAACAGTCAGGATCTGAAATGATCCATTATCCTCTACAATGATGAGCTGTCAGAATTCTCTCTAGTGATGAATAGTCAGTACTTCAGCCACTTCTTTTCCAGTGTTCACTTAGAGGTAAGGGTAAGTGAGAGGGGGGGGGAAGGGGGCTGGCCAAGATGGCAGAAAGTGGTTACAGAACCTGGCCACACAGAGGCTGTAAAGCCAACACAGTGTGGATGATCCAGGCCTGAAGCTCAGCGGACACAACTGGATCAATACTGGAGGCACTGATGTCAGTGATCCCAGCTGCTGGGCGTTGAGGCATTGGCGCTGTCAGGTGGTGTGGCTCCAGGCATGGGGAGAAGTCCCTTGGCATTTGGCGGCAGTGTGGATGGAGCTGACAGCACCTGGTCAATACCCAACAGATGACAGTGGAAACAGACAGACAAGGACATGTTCAACAGTTGGCTGTGGCCACAAACACCACCAGCCTGCTTTGTGTTGCCAGCTACAAGGCCTTCCAGCACTGGCAGTTCACTATGATCAGTGTGTCCTTTTGCTCATTGTTAGGGAACTATTCATATGGTGCTACTTTGGGACTGAAGAAATATGTTCTTTCCTCCTTTCCAATGACTCAATGAGAACATTCACACGTATGCATCAGGGAAAGAAAAGAGGGGAGGTGAGAGAGAGAGAGAGTTTTTTTTTTGTGTGTGTGTGTGTGTGTGTGTGTGTGTGTGTGTTTGAATTACACATATGAGCAAGAGTGTGTGTGCACATGGGTGCCTGAGAGTATATGAATGTTTTTGTTATTATAAAAATATTTATTGAAAAACATTCTTAAATTTGACAAGTTCAGGTGTTCTGATGCTTGATACAGTTGCATGCATTTTTTCATGGAAAAACAGCATGTATAGTAAAATTAACAACAAACCATTCAGTACATTTTAGCTCCAGTGAAGTGAACACACACACACACACACACACACACACACACACACACACACACAACTGCTTATATATACGTTCCTTCCTTCAGGGGATTTGTTGTCTTGATTAATTCATGCCGAAAGGATTGTCATACTTCTGTCTGTTCAGAGTTTGTTTAGGTGAAGAGGGGGATATTATTAACACTGTTGTCTTTTCCTTGGGCACTCCACTGGGGAGGGAAGTGGGGGGGGGGGGGGGGGGGGGGGGGGGGGGGGGGGGACATTTGAAGTCTATGGATTTTGTAAAGTTTCCCACAGCACATATGAAATAATACAAAACAGTGAAATTGACTGTAGTATAAAAATAGTCTGAAAATCAAAAGAAATTTTAAGAAATGTGTGGGGGGGGGTTTCCGAATTCACCAGCAAATCTAATAAAATTATTCATATGTATCAAAAGCACAGCGTCTGATTGCTTCCTGCTTGCCATTTTTTTCGCTGTAGCTATTGCTTAGAACAACTGAACAGCTACTTTCAGTGGTAAAATTCTGCAAAACTCAGTGAATGCTCCCACTGAAGTTCCAGTTTGTCTTTGCTGATTGTAGTGGAATTTAGCTGATGTGGGTATCATTTCACTGGGCTTGCTTCACTGGAAGCTGCCCTAAAGGATGCACCTTAACTCTTATGCTGGTAGTCATGACATAAGTGGCACCATTACCTCATGACCGTCACTGGTTGTTACGACATGCTGTAGAGTGAGCCTGCGAGCCTAGTTTCACTGATACACCCGGATATAAAACTATGGCAGTGAGAAAGTAAGTTACATGAATGACTGAAAGAGTCCAGGAACATGGATTTTCAGCATTTCTAGCTGACTTTATGGTTAGTAGCAGCTTATAATGCATAGGGCAACTCAACTTGTCTGGCACAACAAAAATGGCGGCTCCCAAAGCAAAATGTGATAGAATTTGGAACTTGATAGATGTTTTTTCCTGAATTTCTTGTGGAAAAAGCAAGTGAAGAAGGAGTTATTGACATTTTTAATTAACTGTGTGTGGTGGGTGATAGTTTTGATTTAGATCAAGCACCATGTAATCATGATTTTGAGATCGACACAGACAATGACTGGATGAGTGCTAAGGACAACGGAAATCTCAAGATGCTATTCAGTGGGGAAGAAAAACTCAGTGTAGCACTTCCAGATGATCCTAAACTTTTAAAACGTCAACAGGGACAGTGTGGGCTAACTGTTACATTTGTTAAAAGGGTCCATTTTTGTTTTGTTTTTATGTGTTATCAGCACGTGATTTCAATGTGAAAACTGAACTGTGCCTTACTCATTCTTATCTGGATTACCTGCATGGAAGACTGGTGTAATCAACACTGAATTTCCTTTGAAAAAGGCTGCAACTTGTTTCTGGATACTGTGGAACATCATAGACTGGATTATTTGTGAACAAGCTCTTGATAATGACAACCAGGATGTGTCACCTGTTTTCACCTGTCATTTTCACATTCTGGACAGGTAAGCACTTAATCAAACACTCACAAGCACTCCGGTTCTGTGTTTTATATTGTTCTTTATGCAGTTACTAACAATTTTTTATTCTGCATGTCATGTTCAAATTCTAACCGTTGAAAAATTATGCATATTAAACAAACTGTTCTTTTTCAAACAATCCTTCTGGAAATTCACCAGACAACATATTTAATAGTATGCAGTTAAATAACCAGTGTGAGGGTTAAGTGGGATGATGGTGCTTTCAGATGCAGACACACATAGTGATTCCCAGAGAGATGTAGAAACCTGTAGTAACTCTCAGATGTAGAAACCTGCCGTGAAATGTAAAGACTCACAGATGTAGAAACCATTAGTGACTCTCAGATATAGAAACCTGTGGTGACTCTCAGATGTAGAAACCTGTCGTGAATCTCAGCTGTAGAAACCTGTAGAGACTCTCAGATGTACAAACCCATAATGACTCTCAGATGTACAAAACCTGTAGCGACTCTCAGATGTAGTAACCTGCTGTGACTCAGATGTAGAAACCTGTCATGACTCTCAGCTGTAGAACCCTGTGGTAACTCTTAGATCTAGAAACCTGTAGTGACTCACAGATGTAGAAACCTGTCATGACTCTCAGATGAAGAAACCTGTGGTAACTCTTAGATCTAGAAACCTGTAGTGACTCACAGATGTAGAAACCTGTCATGACTCGCAG
This sequence comes from Conus betulinus, assembly GCA_016801955.1. NCBI lineage: Eukaryota > Metazoa > Mollusca > Gastropoda > Neogastropoda > Conidae > Conus > Conus betulinus. The sequence goes on from JADBJO010002283.1 coordinate 266,573, forward strand.
ATGAAGAAACCTGTGGTAACTCTTAGATCTAGAAACCTGTAGTGACTCTTAGATCTAGAAACCTGTAGTGACTGACAGATGTAGAAACCTGTCATGACTCTCAGATGAAGAAACCTGTGGTAACTCTTAGATCTAGAAACCTGTAGTGACTCACAGATGTAGAAACCTGTCATGACTCGCAGATGAAGAAACCTGTGGTAACTCTTAGATCTAGAAACCTGTAGTGACTCACAGATGTAGAAACCTGTCATGACTCGCAGATGAAGAAACCTGTGGTTACTGTCAAATGCAGAAACCTGTAAAGACTCTCAGATGTGTAGAACCTGTAGTGACTCTCAAATGTAGAAACCTGTGGTAACTCTCAGATGTCGAAACCTGTAGAGACTCTCAGATACAGAAACCTGTAGTGACTCAGATACAGAAACCTGTAGTGACTCTCAAATGTAAAAACATGTACAAACTCTCAGATGAAGAAACCTGTAGTAACTCTCAGATGTAGAAACCTGTGAACACACTCTCAGATGTAGAAATCTGTGATGACTCTCAGATGTAGAAACCTGTAGTGACTCTTAGATGTAGAAACCTGAAGTAACTCTGATGCACATGGGTGAAACTTTTCCATCTATGGACAGAAATCCGTCAAAATGACTTTCAGTCTTGACGGAAGTTCTTCAATAAAAAAAAAAAATCACAATTTATCGATTCCGACTTTGTGTTTGATTCAAGCTTTCGATCTCTTACCGGCAGTAGCTGTTCATGTATTTCCAGCGTCTTCACAGGCTAACATTGGCGCGTTTTGGCTGACAACGAAAGTTTGCAGGGTGCTCCGGAAATTAAGTAGTCATGGCTTTTTTGAAAGAAGGAGATCCAGTAGCATGCATCGAGGGCCAAATTAGAAACAAATGGAGATAGCAATGGCTAAATGAAACTGATGATGACGGCAATGAATATCGCAAGTGGTGCAAGAAAATGAATGTGGCCACCACGTGTTTTCTGTATCGTTTTCTGTATCGTTTGCTAAAAAACGATCAGTTACTGAGCGAACAGAAAAAAGAAACTTCTGATCACCCGGATCATGAGATGATTCTACCTTTGAACACAGTCTTGATTTAAATAATAAAGTGACCATTTTAAACAATTTGTGAGGGAAATTTTGTTGATTTTTGGAATGTTTGATCAGTTCAGATTGGGTGAGAAAAACTTCCCTTTTTGAGTTTTTATCTACACTTTTAGACTTTAACTCCTGAGCTTGTATTATAAGCCATAAGTATTATTTTATCTATTAAAATGAATAAATGGAACAAAAAGTCTAATGGTAACTCACAAAAGCATGTTACAGTTAAGCTTTTTACTGCAGAAATATGTTACAATTAAGCTTTTTCTGGTGCAGGAGAGCCAACGAAATTGGCCTACAAAAATTTTTTTAATTCAATCTTGCCCAGGGGGTTTTGCCCCCCCTGAAGCCCCTAACAGAGTGTTGCCCATGTACCTCTCAGATGTACAAACCAGTAGTGACTCTCAGATGTACAAACCTGTAGTGACTCTCAGATGTAGAAATCTGTAGTGACTCTCAGATGTAGAAACCTGCATTAACTATCAGATGTAGAAACCTCTAGTAACTCTCCGATGTAGAAACCTGTAGTGACCCTCAGATGTAGAAACCTGTAAAGACTCAGATGTAGAAACCTGTAGAGGACTCTCAGATGTAGAAACATGTAGTGACTCTATGAGAAGTGTAGAAACCTGTAGTGACTCTCAGATGTAGAAACCTGTAGCGACTCTTAGATTTAGAAACCTGTGTGGGCTCTCAGAGAGATGTAAAAAACCTGTAGTGACTCTCATGTAGAAGCCTTAAGTGACTTTCAGATGTAGAAACCTTTAGTAACTCTCAGATGTAGACACCTGTAGTGACTCTCAGATATAGAAACCTGTAGTAATGTAATGTAAAAGGATATTTATAGAGCGCTTTACCTCGCGAGAGCCCAAAGTGCATATTACAGAAAAAACATGATAAAATCATAAACCTGTAGTGACTCTCAGATGTAGACATCTGTAGTGACTCTCAGATGCAGAAACCTGTAGCGACTCTCAGATGTAGAAACCTTTAGTGACTCTCAGATGTAGACATCTGTAGTGACTCTCAGATGTAGACACCTGTAGTGACACTCAGATGTAGACATCTGTAGTGACTCTCAGATGCAGAAACCTGTAGTGACTCTCAGATGTAGAAACCTTTAGTGACTCTCAGATGTAGACATCTGTAGTGACTCTCAGATGTAGACACCTGTAGTGACGCTCAGATGTAGAAACTGTAGTGACTCTCAGATGTAGGAACCTGTAGTGATCTCAGATGTAGAAACCAGTAGCGATCTCAGGAGCCGGTTTCATGTGGCGTCCGTAGCCCTTTCCTCGTAACTGTTTTCATAACATAGTTCGTAAGCCCAAAATCCACGTAGCAAAGAAATGCTTCGTAAATCAGTATGCCAGTTTCACGACACACCTATGAACGTGTCCTCTGAAACGTTGGGCACATGCGCATGATTTCCCGCTTCTTTCGGAAATTACTGAACACGTGCGATGGAAATGGCGGCGACTGGCAGCAACAAAATCCATACTACAAATATTTATTGCGTGTAGTTAGGGGTAAAACTTGATTAGTCTGCATTTGTGTTCAGTTAACTTGTGTAAACACACACACACACACACACACACACACACACACACACACTCATCTGTATTCAAGCATTTTCATTTGATTTCTTTTCTATGCTGTCTTAGTGACTGTTCCCATGATCACGCACAGTGATCTTCATGCGTACGTTTCTGACTTCCTTTTCTGAGGGCAGCTAATGGTTTATCCTGTCTCAAAGCATGTTATAAACAAAGTTGGTGCCATTCCGTCCGGCAAGGAAGGATCACTTTTCATCACTGGTTAGGAAACAGCTCTGTCAGTAGACTCTCACATTCCTCTAGGGAGAGAGGTGTGGTG
>JADBJO010002283.1:270948-278448 GCA_016801955.1 Conus betulinus
CACATGCATGCAATGCACCCACACGCAGCATGGCGTGCGCGAACGCACCCTGCTCCACCTCTCCACCAAACAACCCCCACACCCCTGCATGCACTGCCTATCACCCTCTTTTTGCTGTCCAATAACTTCTTGAAATCTGCCATTTACATAAAATTGCAAGGCAAACATTATCTGCATTGTGGGTGGGAGGCAGTCTTGTCTGGAGAATGAAAATCACTTACGACAGTACAAGGGTGATTGGGATGGGGCTAGGTGGCACAGAGAGAGAGAGAGAGAGAGAGATGTAGGAACTTTACTGTCACAAACTTCTCACATGCACACGTGTGGTGTGATCACAGAAAATTTGACGTGTTCTCAGAAAATCTTGTCTAATAAAATGAGTTCATGGAACGCAGTCATCCTTCTCTTCTTTTCTTTTCTGTGAAGCTCGTGGCTCACACACACCTTAAATATACACACCCCCTCCACATAAACAATCAGAAGCTGAGCGGCTGTCAGCGTAGATACGAACAGAGTTAGTGGTGGGGGGTAGCACCACTAAAGTTACGAACTTATTTACAAACAAAATCTCTCTACGTAGTCATGAAACGCATTTTTCACTGCTACGAACTTTTTTTTTGCTACGAATTAGTTCATATCCACAACGAAGGCGACATGAAACCAGCCCCAGTTGTAGAAACCTGTAGTGACTCTCAGATGTAGGAACTTGTAGTGCCTCCCAGAGAGATGTAGAAACCTGTAGTGACTTTCAGATGTAGAAACCTGTAGTGACTCTCAGACCAAGAAACCTGTAGTGACTCTCAGATGTAGAAACCTGTAGTGGCTCCCAGAGAGATGTAGAAACCTGTAGTGACTCAGATGTAGAAATCTATAATGACTCTTAGATATAGAAACATGTTGTGACTTTCAGATGTAATTTACATGTGGTGATTCTCAGATGAAGGAACCTGCTGTGACTTACAGAAATAGAAATCTGCTGACTCTCAGATATAGAAACCTGTAGTGACTCTCAGATGTAGAAACCAGCATGGTTGGAGTGACTCTCGGTGTAGAAACCAGTGGTGACCCTCAGATGTAGAAACCTGTAGAGATTCTCAGAGTTAGAAACCTGTAAAGACTCTCAGATGTAGAAACCTGTAGTAACTCTCAGATGTAGAAACCTGTAGTGGCTCTCAGATGAAGAAATTTGAGAAACCATTAGTGATTCTCAGATGTAGAAACCTGTAGTAACTCTCAGATGTAAAACCCTGTAGTGACTCTCAGATGTAGAAACCTGAGGTGACTCTGAAATGTAGAAACTTGTGGACACTCTCAGATGTAGAAACCAGTTGTGACTCTCAGATGTTGAAACCTGTAGTAACTCTCAGATGTAGAAAACCTGTAGCGACTCTCAGATGTTGAAACCTGTAGTGACTCTCAGATGTAGAAACCTGTAGTAACTCTCAGATGTTGAAACCTGTAGCGACTCTCAGATGTTGAAACCTGTAGTAACTCTCAGATGTTGAAACCTGTAGCGACTCTCAGATGTTGAAACCTGTAGTAACTCTCAGATGTTGAAACCTGTAGTAACTCTCTCAGATGTTGAAACCTGTAGTAACTCAGATGTTGAAACCTGTAGCGACTCTCAGATGTTGAAACCTGTAGTAACTCTCAGATGTTGAAACCTGTAGTAACTCTCAGATGTAGAAACCTGTAGAGACTCTCGGATGTAGAAACCTGTAGTTACTCTATGAGAAATGTAGAAAACTGTACTGACTCTCAGATATAGAAACCTGTAGGGACTCTTAGATTTAGAAACCTTTCGTGGCTCCAGAGAGATGAAGAAACCTGTAGTGACTCTCAGATGTAGATACCTGTAGTGACTCTCAGATGTAGCAACCTGTAGTGACTCTCAGATGTAGATACCTGTAGTGACTCTCAGATGTAGCAACCTGTAGTGACTCTTAGATGTAGCAGCAACCTGTAGTGACTCTCATATGTAGACACCCTGTAGTGACTGTCAGATGTATACACCTGTAGTGACCCTCAGATGTAGAAATCTGTAGTGATCTCAGATGTAGAAACCTGTAGAGACTCTCAGATGTAGAAATCTGTAGTGACTCTAAGATCTAGAAACCTGTAGTTACTCTCAGATGTAGAAACCTGTATTAACTGTCAGATGTATGAACCTGTAGCAATTCTCAGATGTAGAAACCTATAGATTCTCTCAGATGTAGAAACCATTAGTGACTCTCGGATGTAGAAGCCTGTAAAGACTCACAGAGTAGAAACCGTAGTGACTTTCAGATGTAGAAACCTGTAGTGACTCTCAGACCATGAAACCTGTTGTAACTCTCAGATGCCAATGTCATAGCCTAAGAGCATCCCAAAATTCCCAAACTTTTCCCAAACTTTCAAAACCACTTTCTGGATTTTTCAAAGACCTTTAAAACGGCGGCCCTAAAACCGAAATTAAGTAGATAAAAGGGACACGTAAATAAGCACAAACACACACAACAGACAGATTACCTTTTAATAGAACAGTTCCTCGTTATCACACCAATCTTCTGGCCTTATCACTGTCTGTTCACAATGACCCAAAGAAAATGTAGACTATTATATTCTATTTTTTCACCCACAATGCACTGCTGTTGTTTGAAAAATGAATCATTGGATTCAGTCCTAGATGTTATTAAAGTTACAACTGTCAATTCCAAAGACAGTCAATGTGTTGTTTGTGGACCACAAGTTCATTTAAAATTAAATGCAAAAGAACTGACACACACACATATTTTTCAAACATGGGTAGCAGAATTTCTGGCTCTACTTTCCTCCAGTTTTTTCAGCAATGACCTTGTCTAACTCATTCGCAGCAGCCACACATTTTTTCCTTTCCTTTTTTAATGGGCAAAAACATCAACCTGAACAACGTAAACGAACAAGAAGGTTGAGGTATGGCTGGTGGAAGAGCATTTGGATAGCTTGGCTAACCACTGAAACAAAGGTTCACCAAAAATCATATTCCGTCTTGGTCTCATTTTTCTTCCTGTGGCCAAGAGAATGTGACTGTGATCCGCGCAATGAACACTGTATTAACTTACCACCATTATGGCTGATGAGGGCTCCTTCACTCATCAATCCTATGTCAATGCTTTTTTTCTGCATGCTGCACAGTACGCACACTGCTTGTTGCCAGCATTTTTCCACAGCCATCGTTTATAACATGGATTTTTTAGCCAAAGCTCGCTGAAAACGCATTGGCTCAGCATTTTGATTTCTCGGAGAGACCCGGATATTCCAAGGGAAGTAAGTTGCATTACGCTAGAAATTGAAAGTTCGTTTCTGCTTTATTCGCTGCGGTTCATCCAGTCGCATTTATTTTATTTTATTTTATAGTTGTTTCCTCTTATATGTTAAAATTTCATGGCCCCTGTTTTTTTTTGGGTTTTTTTCGAAGTGGATTTCTTATATTTGTGACATAAATCCAAATTCAAAAACCATATTCATGTTTTCGTATTTTTCAAAAACTTTCCAGGGCCTAGAAAATAACATCTTTTTTCCCCCAATCTTCCCAAACTTTCCCAAACGCTATGAACCCTGGATGAAGAAAAAACCTGTAGTGACTCTCAAATGTAGAAACCTGTAGTGACTCTCAGATGTAGAAACCTGTAGAGACTCTCAGATATAGAAACCTGTAGTGACTCTTACATTTGGAAACCTGTAGTGGCCCCCAGAGAGATATAGAGACCTGTAGTAATGCTCAGATGTAGAAACCTGTAGTGACTCTCGGATGTAGAAACCTGTAGTGACTCTCAGAGTTATAGAAATCTGCAGTGACTCTAATCGTTTGCACTCTGTGTGTGTGTGTGTGTGTGTGTGTGTGTGTGCGCGCGCGCGCGCGCACACTTATGTGCATATGTGACATCCTGTGTTTCCATAATCATGAATCAAAGCTAGGAGAGCCCCTCTCTACTGTCTGTCCAAAAGTCAAAATAATATTGTTCAGTTGATGTAGTGGAAAGCAGTCTTCAATCAAAATCATTCTCTTCAGTTCTGTTTTACCAGCAGTCAGCATAGCCCTGGCTCAAGGAAGGGTACACATGGAGGCACAACCAAGTGCTCAAAGAGATTGTACAAGTAGTCTGGGCTGGTACCAACACCACAAAAGGGAAAATCAGGACTCCAAAAGCACCCGCAACATTCTTCATGGCAGGAGGCAGCAAATCATGGCCAAGAACAACAGTGCACTCGAACATGCAGGCAGAGTCTGCTGGATGGGGCAGATGACTGGGAGTGCACTGCAGACCTCCCAGAATGGAAGAGTCACCCAGAGATCATCAGCAAGAGTGGCATGAGACCAGACATAGTAGTCCACTCTCAGTCAACCAAGCAGCTGATTATGATCGAGCTTACGGTGCCATATGAGAACAGAATGGAGGCAGCTCAAATCTACAAGACTGAAAAGTATGCTGATCTGGCAAACAGCCTGAGGAGAGAAGGCTGTCAGGTCAAAGTCCTCACTGCAAAATTGGAGCTAGGCGGTTTGTGTAGGAACGTCTGCATACAGCCTCATGAAACAGCTCTCAGTTGCAGGAAGGGAAAAAAACAGAGCCCTGAAAGCAATGGCAGAAGCAGCAGAGAGGTGTTCAAGCTGGATCTGGTCAAGGAGGAACAAAAGTGAACTTCATAAGGCTTAACTTTCCTACAAATATCAGGTGTCCCAGTGGCTCAGTGGTTAGTGCATGAGTCATTAAGTGGAAAATGAGCATGTCCAGAGGGGCATGGGTTTGAATCCCAGCCATGGCTCGTCCCAAGATGGGGGAAAAAAAGGGGGCAGCAGAGGGACATCCGGAGTCATGAACCGGGATAAGGACCGAAACGCTTGCTTGAAGGGGGCTTCTCTTCTGAGGACTCTCTACTGCCAAGCTCTCCACAAGTTTCTTTCTACTAAATTTAATCCTATTCTGACTCCTTTTCCAAAGTTAACTCAACTTGGTGGCCTTGGCTGTTGTAAAGAAGAAGTCCATACTCAAGAATAATAATCCAACAGGTCCAGTGCAATCACAACGCACATGCTGCATTGTGAATTCAGTTGTACAAGGGAGATAAGCATAAAAGCATGGTCCTAGTTAGACTAATTGAACTTGTCAAAGATTTGGACCACACTCACTGTTCCGTGTTATCTGGTGCGGCAGCCATCTCCTCACATGCTGTCAGGTAAGTCATTCAGGCCAGGTTCATGTCTGACCCAACGTCCATCTTGAATCATATGGCAGCATGTTGCCAGTGGTGAGCAACTTGATGCGTGAATCCTGGAAGGGTGTTGGGGAAAAGTTAAATCACGTCCTACAGGTGAAACAAGCCTCCCCTTGTCAACCTGTGGATCAGACATCGGGAATTAAAGTGAGCTGCTTATCAGCTGGGTGGTATCCATGATCACAGTGCGGTGTGGTGCTCTCTGCCACTTCTAATCTTACAACTTTAGGGGGAAAGTTGGCCACCATGTGGCTGTTGAATGACCATGAGGAAGAACAGTGTCAAGCTGTTCATGTCCCAGTCTTGGTTCAGTTTAAGTGAAAATTATGATGGTCAATTGGAGTTGTTTAAAAATCAAAGTCAAGATCAGTGGAACATTGTGGAGGTTAATTATGTAGGTTAACAAATCTAGTTCAAGTTCAAGTGAATATTATGAAGGATAAGTGTGGAAGTTTATGGGTATAGGTGGGATAAGTGAAAATTCTATTGGTTCATTTAGAAAGAACATTCAGTTCAGAATCTGGTGACTGGCAATGAGACTTGTAAAGAGAGAATAATATGAGGATGGCCATGTTCACCACTTTATTTTCAGCTTCCATCAATGCAGGTTTTTTGCCTGAATCAAGCTTTATTTCCTTTGTATGGGCAGATTAATAGGATTGATGTTATCAATATAGAGATAGATGGCCATTCAATTGAAAAAAAAAAAAAGAAAAAAAAAAAAACTGCGAAGGTGGATTTCACCTAAGCCAGTATAAATGAAGTAACTTGGTAACCAGAGACCTTTTGTTCGGATGGGATGAGTTTGCCAGTCTCATCACATATAAAACAAACTAACAGATTAAGACAACAGGCATCAATAAATTGCAGTATCATGCTTGCTTGGGTCTTGCACAATACCGGGCAATTCTCCCTGGCACAGTGGTGCCTGGATCAATAAATCTTTCTGCCATAAATTGTGGTGTGGGCCCAACCCACAAGAATTGACCTGATTGAAAGAGTAGATGGCAGGCTTCTTGGGGAGAATTTGAATGGATGTATTTGACAGTAAAGAGACACTCCTCAACACATACACACATACACGCATGCATGCATGCATGCATGCACGCGTGACACACACAAACATGCACACACACACACACACACATCACACACACACACACACACACACACACACACACATAGAATGAGGGAGGGAGACAAGGGGGGAGGGAGAGAGTGAGAGTGTAAAAGTTTCTGGTTTCATAAATTTACATGACAGTGTTTCCATATGAAGCACCCATTGTAAGAGGCCCACACAAATTAGAGCAGCAAATGTTTCAAAATTTAAACCAGACAGGAATCACAGGAAATGCTGTTTCAAGCATATTTCATTTTATGATGTCCATGTGACATTGCCGAAAGACAACAAAATTGTGTGTGTGTGTGTGTGTGTGTGTGTGTGAAAAGAGTGATGCTGCACAGTTAGACAGCTACATAAGTTAGTGTATAGGAGCGGTGTTGAGCAAATAGAGAGACTGCAGAGAATGACGTTCAGATCATGGGTGAAAAGATGAGCAGAGGTAGTGGCAGTGGCATATAACGCCCAAATCAATCAGTCAAGTTGGGGAAAAGGTGAGCAGAGACTGAGAGAGAGAGAGAGAGAGAGAGATTGCACACTACGTCAGTACACAGTATGATGTCAGCTGCTAGGAATCTTTCCTAGTATGGGCAGCCTGAGAAATAATCCATGTGACATTGTTGGAGATATAGGTCACATCAATCATGGTGTATCACGTGTGACATTTGAGTGAAATTTAACACTGCATTTTCTGTCTTCATACTTTTTCCAGTTTTTGTTGTTGTAAGGTTGTTGAGGGCTGGTTGCTTTGAGAAGAGGGGAAGTTTAGGGGGAGGGGATTCTGAGATTGTTTTATGGTTGTTGAGGGTTGTTGTTTTGAAAGGGGGGCGGGGGGTGGGGTGGAGTGTGACTTGGGGATTCTAAGTTTTTTTTTAGTGGTTGGTGAGAGTTGGTTGGTTTGAGAGCAAGGGAGATTGGTGGGGGGTTATTGGGAGATTGAGAGACTGTGGGCAAGAGGCAAAGATCTGTCTCTGTCTCTCTGTCTCTCTCTCTCTCTCTCTCTCTCTGTCCTCCAAAGAAAATGTAATGTATGTATTTTTAGATTTGATCAGAAAAGCCTGGTCAAAAAAGAAAAAAAAAAAAAAAGATTCAATGAACATAGCTTGCCACAAGGCGTATGGCTGTGTATCTAGATGCGACTAAAA
>JADBJO010002283.1:283448-327092 GCA_016801955.1 Conus betulinus
ATACTGTCAACCAAAGGACAATGGTGGACAGACCAAGGCCTAGAAGTAGAGAGGTTTATTCTGTATCATTCTCTTTGTCTCTACCACCCACATCAGCAGGTTGACACCTACAGAACAGAGATGTGTGTGTGTGTGTGTGTGTGTGTGTGTGTGTGTGTGTGTGTGTGTGTGTGAGAGAGAGAGAGAGAGAGAGAGGAAGGAGGGAGGAGAGAAAAAGTTGTGGGGTAGGGAAGGAAAGGGTGTGGGAATGAGGAAGTAGGGAAAGGGCGTGGGGACAGTGTTGGAATCAGGGCAAAATTGCCTGCTGCCAAATGACAAGCTGACATTAGATTGATTCTCTTAACCTTTCTACTGTTTCTGTTCACCATATTAGAGAGGGAAATGGGAAAGCAAGGAGAGTGGGGCTGGGGTGGGCTGAGGGGGAGGAGATACAAAGCTGTTTGTGGCTTGTTTCATTACCTTTGGGGTAGGAAGCAGTCTGTCTTCTTTCGCTTCGCTTCACACAGTGATAATAAGCAGTCTGTATCTTATTTCACTTCCCATAGTGATAGGAAGCAGTCTCTTTGTTATTTCACTTCAAGTAGTGATAGGAAGCAGTCTGTGTCTTCTTTCACTTCACTTCACTCAATGATACTAGGAAGCAGTCTGTATATTTTTTCACTTCACTTCATTAAGTGATAGGACGCAGTTTGCATGTTATTTCACTTAACTTCACTCCACTCAGTGATAGGAAGCAGTCTGTATGTTCTTTCACTTCACTTCACTCAATGATAGGAAGCAGTCTGTATTTTATTTCACTTCACTTCACTCAATGATAGGAAGCAGTCTGTATTTATTTCACTTCACGTCACTCAATGATAGGAAGCAGTCTGTATTTAATTTCACTTTACGTCACTCAGTGACAGGAAGCAGTCTGTATATTATTTCACTTCACTTCACTGAATGATAGGAAGCAGTCTGTATTTTATTGCACTTCACTACACTCAATGATAGGAAGCAGTTTGTATTTTATTTCATTTCACGTCACGTCACTCAGTGATAGGAAGCAGTCTATATTCAATTTCACTTTACTTCACTCAGTGACAGGAAGCAGTCTGTATTTTATTTCACTTCACGTCACTCAATGATAGGAAGCAGTCTGTATTTTATTTCACTTCACGTCACTCAGTGATGGGAAGCAGTCTGTATTTTATTTCACTTCACTCAATGATAGGAAGTATTCTGTATTTTTATTTCACTTCACGTCGCTCAATGATAGGAAGCAGTCTGTATTTTATTTCACTTTCACTCAGTGATAGGATGCAGTCTGTATTTTATTCCACTTCACTTCACTCAGTGATAGATAGGATGCGGTCTGTGTCTTTATTTCGCTTCACCCAAATATAAGAACACTTGTTATCTTTTTATCTTTTTACTTCACTTAGTGACAGGAAGCAGACTGTATCTTTTTGTGTCAGTTTTTCACATGGTGATAAGGTAAGGTAAGGTAATGTTGCTTAGCCCAGCCGACCGCAAAGGGCCATATCAGGGCTGTCACCACGTTAAAATCAACTCACAAGTCATAAAAAGAAAAACAAAAAACACCTTTCACACATCTCTTTAAAATACATCTTCTAAAAACGCACGCGAAACTTCGTTAAAGATCTTGGTGATTGGGTGGACGGGGATTATAGGATTGTGTTTGTAGGGTGTACCTGGCTAGCTGACAGACAGCTGGGAAGGAGGAAGAACCTTGACCTACTTCAGCTAAGTAGAACTTTGGATATCAGCTTCTTTGGAGACTCCACCCTATTTCGCTGTGAAGAGAGAAGGATATGGGGGTGGGTGATGGGTGGGAGACCTGAATGATGTGTATGTCTTTGTGCAAGTGTGTGTGTGTGTGTGTGTGTGTGTGTGGATCAGATATATGTGTGGATTCAGGTATTATATGTGTATGTCTTTGAGAGAGAGAGAGGATGTGTTAGTATAGGTGTGAGATTGTGTGTGTGTGAGAGTGTGTGTGTGTGTGTGTGTGTGTGTGTGTGTGTGTGTGTGTGTGTGCACCAGTTAGGATTTTGCAGTAAATCACTGCATCATCATGTAAGCATTTTAATTACTATGTAATCTATGTAAGTGCTGCACGACGGTGTGTGCCACTCTGATTGCCTCCACAGTCCACAGAGGAAAGGAGGTCAGGAGGGGAGGAGTAGGGGTGGGGGCTAGGAGTGGGTTAGGGGGACAGGGGTGTGATCACAGTGTGGCACATTGTGCAATGTGCACAGCAGACTGGAAGGCTCTTGAAGGCGTCCAGCCATGCTGTTGTTATTGTTAACTTTGTTGTTGTTTGTTGGTGCCTTATTACTCTGCACGCCTACCTCAAGTGGAGATCAGGCAAGAACATGACAACCCCCCACAGAAGAAGTCAGAAAGGCAATCAAACAACTTTTCTTTGGCAAAGCACCAGGATCTGATGCAATTCTTGCCGAAGTTTATAAATCGGGAGGCCCAGCCTTGACACAGAAGCTGACGCAACTCTTCCAGTCCATGTGGAGTGAAGAGTGGGTCCCACACAGGTGAAAGATGCCAACATTCTCCACATCTACAAGAGAAAAGTCAACTGCCAGTCCTGCAAAAATCACCGAGGCATCTCCCTCTTGTCCATAGCTGGGAAGATCTTGGCTCGTGTCCTCCTCAACTGCCTTCTACTACACCTTGATCAGGGTCTCCTCCCAGAAAGCCAGTGTGACTTTCGTGCAGAACGTGGAACTGCAGACATGATATTTGCTGCACAACAGCTCCAGGAAAATTGCCAAGAGCAGCAGAGCGATCTGTTTGTGACCTTTGTCGATCTGACCAAGGCCATCGATGCTGTCAGCAGAGATGGCTTGTGGAAGATCATGGAGAAATTTGGTTGTCCCAGCTGGTTCATTATGATCTCTTCTAGTGAAGCAGCATCACAAGCAAGCTGTGTGCAAGGCCAGAGCTACTTCCACCTCCACTGTAGCGCCCACCCACATGTGTGTCCCACATGTGGGCTGTTCCTTCGGGCCCAGATCGGCCTCACCAGCCACCTGCAGACCCACGCTCAGCGATCTTCCATCTGAGATTGAAGTCATGGTCATCTTCAAAATCGAAGGACAAACAACAAAAAATGATTAGCAGTAGTAGTACTGGGAGTAATAGTAGTAGCAGTATCATTATACATTATGAGCACTTTCATTATTCCTACTTTATGATGAACATTATTTCATTTGTATTCTCTAAATTTATAGTCATTAGTATTTCTTAGATTTTAAATTATTGTCTTTTCCATTTCCCACATTATTATTATCATATAATTATTTTTTGATTATTATTATACCCATTGGTATGATTCTATCCTGCTATCTTCCCTGTAATCTGTATCCTCTTTTTTACTCTTCTTCACTTTCTTCTTCTTCTTGAGATTTTATCTTACTGTCTTTCGTATTATTTATATATCCTCCTTCTCCTACTTCTCTTTTTTCTTCATCTTCATCTCTTCTTCCTTCTCCTCCTCCTCTTCCTCCTCCTCTTCTTTCTTATCCTCTTCTTCCTCATTGCCCTTGTTATTATTGCTATTGTGATTTATTATTGTAACTGTCTGCGATTTCTTCCCTTTGCTCTTCTTCTGTTAGTATCGTTATTATTACACTATATCACTATATTACGACAGTCACTATTGTCATTATTGTTTGTATTATCACTGGATGATTATGTTACTATATATGTGATGATGCTGATCATCATCGTCATGATTAGTATTGTAATTTTCTTCTTCTTCTTCTTCTTCTTCTTCTTCTTCTTCTTCTTCTTCTTAAACGGTATTGTCTCCCCTTCAGCCTTGCTTTCATACCTTTTGGCACCCCATTCAAAGAGGTAAGTTGCTGTCTGTTCGTCCTTCATTCTCATTGACTTGAATGTGGTTTGTCTTGTTTCAGTTTTGGCATACAGTCACCCCACTTTAATGGTACAGAGAATGTTCTGGAAGGGTATACATTGGGCTGTGGATAGAATGAAGATTGTTCTGTAAGGGTATACATTGGGCTGTGGATAGAATGAAGATTATTCTGTAAGGGTATACATTGGGCTGTGGATAGAGTGAAGATTGTTCTGTAAGGGTATACATTGGGCTGTGGATAGAATGGAGATTGTTCTGTAAGATTCAGATTCAGATTCAGAAAACTTTATTATCTCTCGTTACAAGAGAAATTACATTTGTGACCGCTGCCCTAAAAGTTAAGACATACATATTTATAGTTACAAACGTGACACTGAAAATTAAAATTACTTTCAAACAATAAAACATGCGGGTATAAGGTATACATTGGACTGTGGGTAGAATGAAGACTGATCTCTAGGGGTCACTGGGCAGTCTATGTGATGGAAGATTGTTCTCCATGGGCATACACTGCTAGGGTGTTCATATGAAGACTTTTCTCTATGAGTACTTTGGGCTGTTTATATGAAGACTTTCCTTCATAGGCATACACTGGGATGTTCATATAAAGACTTTTCTCTGTGGGTATATTGGGCTGTTTATATGAAGATTTTTCTCTGTGGGTACATTGGCTGTTTATATGAAAGACTTTTCTCTGTGGGTACATTGGGCTGAAGAGTTTTCTCTGTGGGTAAACTGGGCTATTCATATACAGACTTTTTTCTGTGGGTAGGTTGGGCAGTTTAACTGAAGACTTTTTTCTATGGGTACATTGGGCTGTTTACAGAATGAACTCTGAGAGAGTGTGCAGTGGGCTATTGATAGAATGTGGATTGCTATCTGTGGGTGTGTTTTAGGCTCACCACTGTCATCTGTGGATGTACACTGGGCTTTTGTAGAATGAATCTGTCATCTGAGGATGTACATTAGGCTGTTTATGTCAAACTTGTTCTCTGTGTATACACTGGGCTGTTTGTAGAATGAAAAACTGTTTTCTGTGGATGTATAATAGGCTGTTTATATCAAACTTGTTCTCTGTGTATACACTGGGCTGTTTGTAGAATGAAAACTGTAATCTGAGGATGTACACTTGGCTGTTTGTTGAATGAAACTGTCATCAGTGGATGTACACTGGGCTGTTTGTTGAATGAAACTGTCATCTGTGGATGTACACTGGGCTTTTTGTAGAATGAAAACCGTCATCAGTGGATGTACACTGGGCTGTTTGTAGAATGAAAACTGTCATCTGAGGATGTACACTGGGCTGTTTGTTGAATGAAACTGTCATCAGTGGATGTACACTGGGCT
This sequence comes from Conus betulinus, assembly GCA_016801955.1. Taxonomy (NCBI): domain Eukaryota; kingdom Metazoa; phylum Mollusca; class Gastropoda; order Neogastropoda; family Conidae; genus Conus; species Conus betulinus. Next base: position 288,694 of record JADBJO010002283.1, read on the forward strand.
TTTTGTAGAATGAAAACTGTCATAAGTGGATGTACACTGGTGGATGTACACTGGGCTGTTTGTAGAATGAAAACTGTCATCTGAGGATGTACACTGGGCTGTTTGTTGAATGAAACTGTCATCAGTGGATGTACACTGGGCTGTTTGTAGAATGAAAACTGTCATTAGTGGATGTACACTGGGCTGTTTGTAGAATGAAACTGTCATCAGTGGATGTACACTGGGCTGTTAGTAGAATGAAAACTGTCATTAGTGGATGTACACTGGGCTTTTTGTAGAATGAAAACTGTCATCAGTGGATGTACACTGGGCTGTTTGTAGAATGAAAACTGTCATCAGTAGATGTGCATTAGGCTGTTTATATCAAACTTGTCCTCGATGAGTACATTGTGCTTTTTGTGGAATGAAGGCCTAATGTACATTACACTGTTAACACGTAAATTGTTCTCTATCGTTGTAAATCAGGCTTTTAGGCTATCTGTGAGTGTACATTAGGCTCTGCTCAAGGCGTGCATTTTGGTGTTTTACAGAATGAAAACTGCTATCTGTGAGTGTACGTTAGGCTGTGCTCAAGGCGTGCACTGGGCTGTTTTTACCCAGCAAAGGATGCTGTGTATCCCAGCAGATGTTGGTCGCCCTGTAAGGGGAATGGGGGGGAGGGGGGGTGCTGTCTTTCTCCTGTGACCTGACTTGGCAAGTTCCCTACATGGTTGCAACGTTGCATGAAGTCTCCACTCTTGGTGGTTGTATTCATTCCAAGTTGGAGTACTGTTGCATGATGTCTCCACTCTTGGTGGTTGTATTCATTCCAAGTTTGGAGTACTGTTTGTTGACAGATCATCTGTAGCCGATACAAGGGGGACAAGTCGTCCAGCATTAAAGAAGAGATTCAAGAACTGCTAAAAGGTGTGTTACAAAAATGAAAACGTTCATTTGCAACCAATTTGAGAAGATAAGTGATTGCTCATTCTTTGTTTTCGTTGTCCTGACTGTTCTTTATCTTGCCTGAAGATGATCAAAGCAAAGCGCCTCATGTTTTGTCTTGTAATTTGTTTGTCCCTTTTGTCCTGCAGAATGATCATGATTTATTTTCAAATTTATTTCCTCTCTCTTTGTTTTCAGTCACAGTTTCATGGTCAGTGATGCAGGACGATGATCTGTGCATCACAGTTGTCAATCCTATGGTGGCCTAATAATGTCAGTGTCTATGCTGCAGGTTTCATCAATGTTGTCAATCCAATGATGGCCTAATACTGTCAGTGTCTATGCTGCAGGTTTCATCACTGTTGTCAATCCTATGATGGCCTAATACTGTGTCTGTGCTGCAGGTTTAATCATTGTTGTCAATCCTATGATGGCCTAATACCATCAGTGTCAGTGCTGCAGGTTTTATCACTGTTGTCAATCCTATGATGGCCTAATACTGTGTCTATGCTGCAGGTTTAATCAATGTTGTCAATCCTGTGATGGCCTAATACTGTCAGTGTCTATGCTGTAGGTTTTATTACTGTTGTCAATCCTATGATGGCCTAATACTGTGTCTATGCTGCAGGTTTCATCACTGTTGTCAATTCTATGATGGCCTAGTATTGTGTCTGTGCTGCAGGTTTAATCATTGTTGTCAATCCTATGATGGCCTAATACTGTCAGTGTCAGTGCTGCAGGTTTTATTACTGTTGTCAATCCTACGATGGCCTAATATCATCAGTGTCAGTGCTGCAGGTTTCATCAATGTTGTCAATCCTATGATGGCCTAATACCATCAGTGTCAGTGCTGCAGGTTTTATCACTGTTGTCAATCCTATGATGGCCTAATACCATCAGTGTCAGTGCTGCAGGTTTAATCAATGTTGTCAATCCTGTGATGGCCTAATACTGTCAGTGTCTATGCTGTAGGTTTTATTACTGTGTCAATCCTATGATGGCCTAATACTGTGTCTATGCTGCAGGTTTCATCACTGTTGTCAATCCTATGATGGCCTAGTATTGTGTCTGTGCTGCAGGTTTAATCATTGTTGTCAATCCTATGATGGCCTAATACTGTCAGTGTCAGTGCTGAAGGTTTTATCACTGTTGTCAATCCTACGATGGCCTAATATCATCAGTGTCAGTGCTGCAGGTTTCATCAATGTTGTCAATCCTATGATGGCCTAATACCATCAGTGTCAGTGCTGCAGGTTTTATCACTGTTGTCAATCCTATGATGGCCTAATACCATCAGTGTCAGTGCTGCAGGTTTTATCACTGTTGTCAATCCTATGATGGCCTAATACTGTCAGTGTCAGTGCTGCAGGTTTCATCACTATTGTCAATCCTATGATGGCTTAATACTGTCTGTGTGAATGCTGCAGGTTTATGCTTGGTTCCTCTACTGCGCTCCATGGACAATGTCACCATACCGGTGGTGGGGGAGCCATGTTTCTCCAGATGACAAGGCTAGACTGTGCTTCTCTGTCCCACCCTCCACCCTCTTCCACATCCCCAGAGAGCCCCGCCTTACCCTCAGAGCCTATGCTGCGGGACCCATGTCACCTTCCAAGGTATGCGATCAGGTTGGAGAGGATTGGTGGTATTATGAATGATTGTTCCTATTGTTTGATTATCGCTATTGTTCTTTGTTTTAACTTTGTTCCATTGCTCATATTTATTACTCCTTCCCTTGCTCACAGCTCTAGAGATTCCCAACTGACTCCTCATGATTGTCGTATTCTCTTATATTGAATTATGATATAATGTATTGCATTGTATTGTGTTGCATGGAATTGTCTTGTGTCATGTTGTCAGCTTGTATTATATTTTAACAGCATGAACTATTTCTTCAAAGGGAAAATGTGTGATCATATTTCAGTGACACATTTACTTCCTTTACTGGTCTTTGTGTCACTGTAGGTGTTTGATTACCTGCAAAGTCCATTTATCCACCATTTTGTCTGGGACACCATCCTTGTTTTCATGGATTTTATCCACCTTTTGGTCAGGGACACCTTTGTTGTCGTGGTTTTTATCCACCATTTTGTCAGAGACACCCATCCATCTTGTCATGAATTTTTATCCACCACTCTGCTGGAGACATCACCTTTGTTGTTGTGGACATGGATGGGAGAAGTTCCGTATTGTACAGATTTCCATTTTGGCATTTTGGCGATTTTTTTTCCCCCCTGTTTGCACTTTGATGGATGGATGTGTGCACAGGTTCTCTGGTCCATTTTTTCACTTTCTGCCTCGACACCGTTGGCCGCCATCTTGTTGAGCACGACAGTTTTCCCACATCTCTGCCAAAATGCGTTTCATTAGGTAGCAGTCTTGAATTATGTTTGTAGTTGCTTTGTTTTTTTTTGTCTGAAATAGTTTAATACTTCACAATGGGCGTGGCAGAGCAACGTCACTTCCCTGCAAACGTGTGCACCGCACAGGCTTACAACCATTGCGGACGCGCAATTTTTGCACTTTTTGATTTTATTTTATGCCCTCTGATATAAAGATAAAAAGCAATTTATATATCAACGAAAAGGGTAAAAAGTGAACTTTGCAATGAGTATACACTTAAATATGTTTTAGCTGAAATAGCATTGCTACAGTTACGGAAACCGCATAACTGAAACGTAGGTGAACATAGTCTTGTTTACATTTCTTTCGTTAGTATGACAACAGCAAAAAATTGAAAAAAGGGGACATGAAATTTCACTCTTACTTTGAATAGATGCAGAGAAAGCCTGAGGTATCCCATACGTGAAGAAAAAAAATCATTGCACACTGTACACACTTTTCACTGTTTTGACTTCAGACGATACGACGTATAAAACTGTGAAATACACAGAGCAATCAAGAAACAGCTAAGCACAAAAGCAAAAAAAAAAAAAAAATGAAAATGAAAACTGTATGAAGGGTATGTGTGTGACTGTCTGTCACTCTGTGTGTGTGTGTGTGTGTGTGTGTGTGTGTGTGTGTGTGTGTGTGTGTGTGTGTGTGTGTGTGCGGGGGGGGGGGAGGAGGGCATTATGATATTGTTATTATTTTTTTAATGACATGGTCAACTAGATATGTGCAGTGTGTGTGCAGTGCACTTATGCTAGCTGGTGTGACTGTTTTAGTGCGAGTACAGCGCAGTGAGTTGGCTGCAAGAATTGCATGATATAAGATCCATATTAAAGTTCAAGGTAAGGAAAGAACTCTTTTTTTTTATTATGGAATACTAAAATTTACTCCATGGAATTCTAATGGTTCAGTTTTGAGGTAGACAGGTCTGGGATTTTATATCCACCATTCTGTCAGGGACACCCCATGTCTAGGATTTCATCCACTGCGTCAAAGTCACCCCTCATTGTGTCAAGGACACTTCCGATGTCTAGGATTTTATCCATTTTGTCAAGGACATCTCTCCCATGTTTAGGATTTTTCCATTGTGTCAGGAACACCTCCCATATCTAGGATTTTATATATTGTATTAGGATCACTCCATGTCTAGGATTTTATCTGTTGTGTCATGGACACCTTCCATGTCTAGGGTTTTGATCTATTGTGTCAGGGACACCTTCTATGTCTAGGGTTTTATCCATTGTGTCAGGATCACTCCATGTCTACGATTTTATCCATAGTGTCAGCGACACCTCCCATGTCTAGGATTTTATCCACTGTGTCAGGGACACCTTCCGTGTCTAGGATTTTATTCATAGTGTCAGGGATACCTCCCATGTCTAGGATTTTATCCACAGTGTCAAGGTCACCTCCCATGTCTAGGATTCTATCCATTGTGCCAGGGTCACCTCTCATGTCTAGGATTTTATCCACTGTGTCAGGGACACTCCCCAGGTCTAGAATTTTATCTATTATGTCAGGGACACCCTCATGTCTAGGATTTTATCCATAGTGTCAGGGACACTCCCCAGGTTTAGAATTTTATCTATTATGTCAGGGATACCTCCCATGTCTAGGATTTTATCCATTGTGTCAGGGTCACTCCATGTCTAGGATTTTATCCATTGTGTCAGGGACACTCTCCATGTCTAGGATTTTTTATCCATTGTGTTACGGACACTCCCCTTGTCTAGGATTTTATCTATTGTGTCAGGACACCCCCATGTCTAGGATTTTATCCATAGCGTCAGGGACACCACCATGTCTAGGATTTTATCCATAGTGTCAGGGACACCCTTATGTCTAAGACTGTATCCATGGTGTAAGGATCACTCCATGTCTAGGATTTTATCCATAGTGTCAGGGATACCTCCCATGTCTAGGATTTTATCCATTGTCAGGGACACCTACAATGTCTAGAATTTAACCATTGTGTGAAGGTCACCTCCCATGTCTAGGATTTTGTCCACCATTGTGTCAGGGACACCTCCAATGTCTAGGATTTTACCCATTGTGTCAGGGGCACACCTCCCATGTCTAGGATTTTATTCATTGGGTCAGGGACACCTCGCTTGTGTAGGATTTTATCCACCACTGTGTCGCGGAAGCCTCTTATGTCTAGGATTCATCCACCATTGTGTCAGGGACACCTCTCATGTCTAGGATTTATCTGCCATTGTGTCAGGAACACCTCACTTGTCTAGGATTTTATCCACCATTATGTCAGGGACACCTCCCACATCTAGGATTTTATCCATTGTGTCAGGGTGATCTCCTATGTGTCAGAGACACTTCCCATGTCTAGGATTTTATATATTGACAGAGTCACGTCCCATGGTGTCAAGGTCGCCTCCCATGTCTAGGATGTTTTGCATTGTGTCAGGGACACCTCCTATGTCTAGGATGTCTAGGATTTCATCCATTGTGTCAGGGTCACCTCAAGTCTAGGATTTTATCCACCATTGTGTCAGGGACACCCCCATGTCTAGGAGTTTATCCATTGTGTCAGGAACACCTCCCATGTCTAGGATTTTATCCATAGTGTCAGGGTCACATCCCATGTCTAGGATTTTATCCACCATTGTGTCAGAGAGACACCCTTTTGTCTAGGATTTTATCTATTGTGTCAGGGTCACATCCCATGTCTAGGATTTTATCCACTGTGTCAGGGACACCCCCATTTCTAGGATTTTATCCACCATTGTGTCAGGGTCACCTCCCATGTCTAGGATTTCATCTATTGTGTCAGGGTCACATCCCATGTCTAGGACTTTATCCATTGTGTCAGGGTCACCTCCCATGTCTAGGATTTTATCCACCATTGTGTCAAGGTCACCTCCCATGTCTAGGATTTTATACATTGTGTCAGGGTCACTTCCCATGTCTAGGATTTTATCCACCATTGTGTCAGGGACACTCCCTTGTCTAGGATTTTATCCACCATTGTGTCAGGGACACCCCCATGTCTTGGATTTTATCCATTGTGTCAGCGTCACCTCCCATGTCTAGGATTTTATCCACTGTGTCAGGATCACCTCCCATTGTGTCAGGGACACCTCCCCTGTCTAGGATTTTATCTATAATGTCAGGGTCACGTCCATGTCTCACACACACACACACACACACACACACACACACACACACACACACATAAGCATGCACACATGCACGCACGCACATAGGCACACACAAACTGATATCAGTTGTGTATAAGTGTTGTTCCAGATAGTCAGACATGACATGTTAATTTCCCTGTCCTTTCTGTTTTTGGTTTCAGGCTCAGAACTTTCAGAAACAGTGGATGAACCCTCGTTGCTCACGTAACATGGAGGAGGCGCAGGAATTTACCATCGCTCGCAGAGCTGATTCAGAGAAAGGTTATGAACGAATTGGAAGGCAAGTGACTTGGCTCATTTAGGAATCCATTTCTTTGAATAGTTTTAATGTGGAATCTGGAGTACAATGAAAAGCTAGACAGTGGAAGGGAAGAGCCAGATAGTGAATGGGAGAGCCAGATAGTGCAAAGGAACTACCTTGGGGGCCGGAATAGCTCAGCTGGTAGAGTGTCGGACTCATAATCTAAGGGTGTGGGTTCAAATCTCCACGAGGTTGTTTCGGTACAGGGGGATTTTCCCCTCAGAGTTAACACTGGTTCCCATACAGTCCTTCGAATGAGACTATAAACTGAGGTTCCGTTTGTGAACCCACACATAACATCTTGCACACACGTAAAATCCCATCACCAACTTTCGAAAGAGAAGGCCAGTTTGGCCGTTGGTATGGATGACAGGTTACACATAGCATGCACCTTCCCCGAAGATGGAGTATGGCTGCCTTAATAGATAGGATAAAGAATGGTCCTACACACAAAACTCCACTCCCTTTGTTGGGCAGATGTCTAAACAGGGAGTGTCCACAGGAGTATCAGCCTGTGTAAGCAGAAGAAGAAGGAGGAACTGCCAGATAGTGGAATGAAGAGCCCAGATAGTGGAAAGGAAGAGCCAAGTAGTGGAAAGGAAGAGTCAGATAGTGGAAGGGAAGAAACAAATGGTGGAAAGGAAGAGCCAGATAGTGGAAGGGAAGAGCCACAAAGTGGAAAGGAAGAGCCAGCAGACCTGCCAACCTTACGCCCAAGTGATAAATCTTACGCCTTTACGCATTTAGCCAAAAAATTACGCATTGAAAGTTTTCAAAAAAAAAAAAAAAAAAAAAAAAAAAAAAAACGGACGAAAAAATCAGCTTATGTACAGACACGCACGACGCCGTGCGTATAACCCAGTAATCTTCAAGAAGCGTTTCCGGTCATGCGCAGTTGTTTTCACCATCTTTACCATTCAGCGAGTTGATGTCCTTTTGAAGTTGTAGCTACGAAAATGTCGAAACGTGGAGCAGAAAGCTCTGGACAAGATGCGAAAAAGAAAAAAAAAACTTGGTCAAAAAGTCCCGAAAAGAATACTCGGAAAAAGTTCCCCAGCATACGACCTTCGGCTAAAGGTGTAAATTGTGCACGGTGTACCACTTGCGATTGGACTTCACAATTTCCCATGGCAGGATGGTGGATGTGAAGCGTCACCTTTAGTCACGCAAGCACATCGGTCCTCTAACGCGCCGAATTCTTTCAGCATCACACAGTTTTTTTCAGACTGTAGACACCTCAAAAGAGGATGAAATGAGGAAAAGGGTAATTCGGGCTGAAGCATTGGTGGCCGGATTTTTTTGTCGAGTACATCATCGCTCTTAGCGCAGCCGACCATGCATCCCAGCTTTTTAAAGAAGCGTTCTCAGATTCGGAGATCGCCAAACAGTTCAAGAGCGGTCGAACAAAGACAACACACATTGTGAGGACCCCTTGCCATGGGGGACTGCAGAAAGGACCGTTTGTGTTGGGGACTGATGGAAGTCAGGAAGGGGGGGGGGGGGGGGGGGGGGGGACAATTCTTTCCTGGGGTGGTGCGATACTTAAAAAAAAAAAATGACACAATCGCCACTGAGCTGATAGCCAACCCCACATGCACAGAGTCAGCAACAGGGGAGAACATTTTTGAGGTTGTTTCTGGCGCACTATCCAGCCTTGGTGTGCCATGGCAGAACTGCCTGTCCTTGGTTTGTGATAATGCCAAGTGATGACTGGCAGGAACAAAGGTGTCATCACATATGCTCACATTTGTGTTTCCAGTATATTCTACATTTTCATAATTTGTAAAGATTTCTTGTGACCCTTAAAAGCTTGTTTTTGAAGAAAAGTAAAGTTCACAAAAATTGTGCGAACAATTTCATCGCATCATGTTTGTTTGAAAAAAGGTAGATGTTGCGCTTGATTACTCTTAGCTCTCTGAAATTACACATTTCTGCCTCACAGAGCTTCAGTTCTTACTCATTGGTCTCATAGGGGGTTGGCAGGTCTGAGCCAGATAGTGGAAAGGAAGAGCCAGAGATAGTGGAAGGGAAGAGCCAGATAGTTGAAGGGAAGAGCCACAAAGTGGAAGGGAAGAGCCAGATAGTGAAAGGGAAGAGCCAGATAGTGGAAAGGAAGAGCCAGATAGTGGAAAGGAAGAGCCAGATAGTGGAAAGGAAGAGCCAGATATTGAAGGGAAGAGCCAGAAAGTGGAAGGGAAGAGCCAGATAGTGGAAGTCAACAAACAGCCCAGTGTACATCCTCAGATGACAGTTTTCATTCTACAAACAGCCCAGTGTACATCCACCAGTGTACATCCACTTATGACAGTATTATTATGTCCTTACATGTGTTGTGTACAGAAGGTTGACAACTCTCAGTATTATTATGTCCTGACATGTGCTTTGTACAGAAGGTTGACAACTGTCGGTATTATTATGTCCTGACATGGGCTGTGTATAGTCCAGGTTGAGATCTGTCAGGGTTAAACATGTCATGACATGTGCTGTCTAAGAAGGTTGACAACTATCTTTTATGATCATGACCTGACATGTGCTGTGTACAAAGGGTTGACAGCTATCAGTATTATCATGACTTGACATGTGCTGTTTACAGACCAGGTTGACAGCTGTCAGTATTATCATGACTTGGCATGTGCTGTGTACAGAAGGTTGACAGCTGTCAGTATTATCATGACCTGACATGTGCTGTGTACAGGTTGACAGCTGTCAGTATTATCATGACCTGATGTGTGCTATGTACAGACCAGGTTGACAGCTGTCAGTATTACCATGACCTGACGTGTGCTGTGTACAGGTTGACAACTGTCAGTATAATCATGACCTGATGTGTGCTGTGTACAGACCAGGTTGACAGCTGTCAGTATTATCATGACGTGACTTGTGCTGAGTACAGTCCAGACTGAAAGTTGTCAGTGTTGATGTTTGGACAGGAAGCTGGCCAAAGAACTGCATGTTGCCATGGACAGAATACTGGCAGTTCCTTGATGCCTTTGCCGACTTCTCGACCAAGGAGGGCCCTGGGTCAACTGGAACAGCACCTTGTCAGGCAGCAGGTGCAGCTGGCCATCATGGCTGCCATGGAGAGAAGGGATTCTTCTGGGGACTGGGACTCCAGCACTGATGCCTCTGCCGAGGATTCTCAGGACGACTGTTTCTACAGCTGCGATGAAGGGTCAGAGGAGGAGGGGCGGGGGCACACCAACATCCCCAGCAGTCAGCTTTCTCATGGGATGGAGTTGGCTGAGGAGCAACAAGAGGATGTGTTTTTGAGGACAGCTTGGACTATTTCTTTGACACACAGAGCTATCTGTTTGGTCAGCGACTTCAGCTGAAGAAATCTTTGAACATCAATGACAGCCATGGCACAAAAGAGGAAAGCAGGGCTCCCAATGAGTTTATGTTGAATGTCTCCACACCACAGAAGCCAAGCCAAGAGAAGCTGGATTTGTGGTGCTACAGGGATGGTAGCCGCAGTGGTGAGGAAGAGAGGAACCCTTCAGAAGACTCCCAGCCCAGTAATTCCACTCCTTCTTTCCACAAGTCCAGCCCCTGTAGGGAAGAGAAACCAGGTGTACCACAACCAACAAGAAATTCAGGTGAGAAGAACCCAGCTGCATGTAAGACCTCTGTCAACTGATGGACAAGTCATTTAACACCGTGATGACAGAGCTGTCTGACATACTGCAGAGCAAGCTGGTCTTCAGTCCTGAGGGACAGGTGGTGACCTCCAGGACGGCAGGCCAGGGACCTGACGTGGGTCTCTGCCTTGGAGAGAACTGGGCCCATGCAGTGAGTAGTGGGAGGGGGAGCTGCTGTGCCCTGGACATCCTCATCAGGTGCAGGACAGGACCCCTGACCTTCCTGGCAGACGTGCTGCTGCACTCCTCAGACACAGATAGGGACGACTCCTCACAGGACCTGCCTGAACTCAGCACCAATCAAGTTCTGATGGCCGTGAAACTGGTGGCCAGAAATGGCGCAGTGTTTCGCCGGTTAAGGGGTCTCTGGCATGCCCAGCGTGTGTGGGTGGGCATCCTGGAGGCCGGAGCCAAAGAAGTGACCCAGCACTGCCACTGCCTCCTGGCCAGAATCATTCGACAGAAACCAAGCCAGTGTCAGCCCACCCCATCCTACATCCATGGGTAGGTCTTGCTCTTCCTCACTCAGTCCTTGTCCTTGTTGTGAACGTAACGGGTTCTCAGCCTCAATAGGACCCCTGTGGTTGGCTGGACGTCCATGACAGTGGACCGTGTGTGTTCCATACTGGCTCAACTGTGTTGGTCTTACTCTGTTCCCTACTTGTATCTCTTTTCACATCATTTTATTGGAGCGGTCACTTTTTCATGTTTCATATATCGCTGAATATTAAAAATAGGTTAACAAAATGAAATGTTCATAAAGTCTTTTTTGTTGTTTCTTCTTTTTTTTTTTTTTTCTTTTTTTTTTTTGATTAACAGTAAATGCATCTACCAACAATAAGTCTGTGTAATTATATATGTTGCCAGAAAATGATTTCAGGATTGCTAGGCAGGCCACTTCAATTTCAGAATTGGTGGTCTGATCACAGTTCTGTTTCTTTGATGATTGCTAGGATAGCCACAGTTGAATTTCAGAATTGGTGGTCTAATCGCAATTGTTTCTTTGATGATTGCTAGGATAGCCACAGTTCAATTTCAGAATTGGTGGGCTGATCACAATTCTGCTTCTTGTATGATTGCTAGGCAGGCCACAGTTCAGTTTCAGAGTTAGTGGGCTGATCGCATTTCTGCTTCTTTATGATTGCTAGGCAGACCACAGTTCAATTTCAGAGTTGGTGGGCTGATCACAGTTCTGTTTCTTTCCGGTTCAGGAACTCTTCCCCAGTGCCACCCCTGCAGGAGGAAGGGAAGGGAGAGGGTTGAGGGGGAGGGGAGAAAAATAGAAGATGAAGATGAGCGTGTTGAGAGGCCTTCACAATTCAGGACTCGGTTGCTCAGCGTTGCAACTGATCAGAGAAATCATGCTGTGATTTTCATCATTGTACCTATTTTAGTACTTCAATCAGCTTACACCATATAACATAGATTTACATTGTTTTATTTCTATTGTGCACTAGATCCATGCTGCCTTAATGTTTGTCCCCATCAATGTTTAATTGAGAACTGACAAAGTTTTTTTTACAAATATCTATTAAACAAGGACAGGATTTGTTTGGGTATAGTATAGAGTTAGCTTTCAAGGATATAGAGTGAAGATCATTATGAATGTCATGTGCACCATATTAACTAGTGCACATATTTGAAAAATGTGTCCGTTTTTTTGTTTTGTCATTAAAAGCTACTTCAGACTTTAGCTTAAGGGGATGGTCAGTAAACCTAGAGTTAAACACTTGTAAGTGTCCCTTATGTTAAAAAGTTCAAAATGTAGACTAAGGTAAAACTATGTGAAAAGTGTTTATGCTTCCTCTCACACTCCCAGAGTGAGAGGGTCAGTGATTCAAATAACAAGTCAGCTTTCTTGGCAGGTTTTGGCAGTATCTAGATGGGAGTGCAGTGCAAGTAAAGCATGATTTTTGCTTGACTGCAGGCAAAGCATGATTTTTGCTTGACTGCAAGGAAAGTATGATTTTTGCTTGACTGCAAGGAAAGTATGATTTTGGCTTGACTGCAAGGAAGTATGATTTTTGCTCGTGATAGGATGACATTGCTGCTGGTGAAAGAATAACATTGATCACTGGCTGTTGCTGGACAACCTGGCTAAGATAGTAGTCAGTGTCAGCAGAGTTGTTCGAGAGAGAGACTGGCCACAACTGTGCTAATATTTTATAGGGAGTGTGTTTCAGAGGTGCTATGTGGGAGTTATCCTCACCTCTGTAGGAAAAAAAGTTTAATTGTAAATTAAGGTAGTGAATTTCCAGTGTAGGCCTAAACAGGGAAAGGAAAAGGTAAGCATAAAAAATACAAGGTTTCCTGATGATTATGGAAGCACCAAAAACATGAGTAGAAAGAAATATTATCTGAGAGTTGAAAATGATTATTAACAAAAGTGTCAGTTTTTCTGTTGCAAGGGTTTTTCTCCTTCACAATTGTCATTCCCTTAAGTTCCCTATGTGACAAAAAATAAAAAGAATAAATAGTGTCAGATAGTGGACATCTAAAACTGGAAGAAAATGAATGAAACAAATAATGACTGACTGAGGTCTCAGTTAGGTTGGGATGATTTTAGAGTGGAGGACTACAACTACTTACTTTTGGACGTGAAGGGCAATGTTGGTTAGTTGGAAATAGTGTGGTGTGGTGGCCAGCTTGATATTTTTGTACGGCCTTAGATGATAAAGTCATTTGAAGGTCTTGTTGTCCAAGGTTGAAGCCTGTGGGGCTTGTTATATTTATTAGTGTGTGCTAAATAATCTTTTCATGAAAGGCTGATGTGAGAGAGGAGAATTTGGGGAACGAAATTTTGGAAGAAATTATTGAAACATTAATATAAATACTTTTAAAAAAAAAAAGGTTAAAATGTATTAAATTTTTAAAACAAGACTACAAGGAGAGTGTCTCTTAGAAGTGGAAAGGTTGAATGCAGGAGATGGTGTAAGACCACATATGAAAGTGGAGTCATGGACGTTTTATTTGTATGACAAATTAAATTCTTTCTCTTGGTCTCTTTGTGCCACTTCAAGGGTAACTCACCCCTTTGTTAATGCTGCGTGTGAGTGAGATGTATGGGCACTGTATAGAATGATACTGTACTCCAAGGCAAATTGAAACCCATTTATAACGGCTCAGCATATCATTCTGTGCCTTACCTGTTACCATGCTATGAACTGGAAAGGAAATGAATGAATGTAACATTCCGCCAACACTAGTTAGAGAAAAATTGGGTGGCCTGATAGGCATGCAGATGGGAAAACAGGGGTGATTATATTTTGATTTTGGGGGCTGGCATTGATGCCATTGTTTCTTGTTGTTTTTTTTTTTATATGGCTGCAGAAACTGAGATGCATGATATATGTACATCAAGTTCAGATAGGAGGAAAAGGTTGTTCGGACTGTACATATTGTCCACTGCAGGAATTAAGCCAAACCATTTCATGTTGCATAACTGACATCAGGGTGGCAGTGAGTTACAACTTACCTTCTCTCTATGGAGCTTGAGGTGGACTTTGATTAAAATGGACTGTGACTTGTTATCTACTACACTGACTGAGGAATGAAGTGTACTGGAAAATAGTTACATCATGCCCTACAGGTCCCAGCATGTATGCAGATACACAGTTCATGGATGATGTGACATCACACCATGTTCTAGTATGTACAGTTCATGGATAATGTGACGTCATACCATGTTCCATTATGTATGTACAGTTCATGGATGATGTGATGTCACACCATGTTCCATTATGTATGCACAGTTCATGGATGATGTGACGTCACACCATGTTCCATTATGTACAGTTCGTGGATGATGTGACATCACACCCATGTTCCATTATGTATGTACAGTTCATGGATGATGTGATGTCACACCATGCTCCATTATGTACGTATGTACAGTTTATGGATGATGTGACATCACACCATGCTCCATTATGTATGTACAGTTCATGGATGATGTGACGTCACACCATGTTCCATTTTGTACAGTTCATGGATGATGTGACGTCACACCATGCTCCATTATGTATGTACAGTTCATGGATGATGTGACGTCACACCATGTTCCATTATGTACAGTTCATGGATGATGTGATGTCACACCATGTTCCATTATGTACAGTTCATGGATGGTGTGACATCACACCATGTTCCATTATGTATTACAGTTCATGGATGATGTGATGTCACACCATGTTCCATTATGTATGTACACGTCATGGATGATGTGATCACACACCATTATGTTCCATTATGTATGTACACCATGTTCCATTATGGATGGATGATGACGTCACACCATGTTCCATTATGTATTCCATTATGTATTATGTATAAACAGGTCATGGATGATGTGACATCACACAATGTTCCATTATGTATCAACAGGTCATGGATGGTGTGACATCACACCATGTTCATTATGTATGTACAGTTTTCATGGGTGGTGGGACATCACACCATGTTCCATTATGTATGTACAATTTATGGGTGATGTGACGTCACAACCATGTTCCATTATATATGTACAGTTTCATGGATGATGTTTATAAGTGACGTGTCACACCATGTTCCATTATGTATGTACAGTTCATGGATGATGTGACATCACAACATGGTTCCATTATGTATATACAGTTTCATGGATGATATGACATCACACCACCAGTTCCATTATGTATGTACAGTTCCTGGTTGCATGGATGATGTGACATCACACCATGTTCCTTATGTATGTACAGTTCATGGATGATGTGACATCACACCAATGTTCTAGTATGTATGCATAGTTCATGGGATGATGTGACATAACAACATTTTCCATTTTGTGTGTATACTTCATGGATGACATGTGACATTACCCTTTTAAAATCAGTACTTCTCCCATCCACCCCTTTCTCTTCTCTTCAGTCCTGTTCTGTAGTTTTTTGTTTTTCATCCCGGCTACAGTTAGTGACTGTTTGTTCATCCTTTTTGTTTCCTTTGTTGAATGTTTCCATTGTTGATTTTTTTTTTTGTTTTTTGGTCTTGCCTAAAGAACTTAAGAAGACCCAATAGGTCAAAACACGCTGTGGGCTTTATCACTTGTTTATAATTCCTTTGTTTGGCAGCTCAGTATTCTATTTTTGCTTTTATGTTTCATTGTCAGCCCGCAGTCACCCTACTTTGACACTTAAAGAGAAAGCAAGTTTTTCTTGAAAGAAAAAAAAAAAATTTCATGAAAGAAAAAAAAAGTAAAGCAGAGAAACTTTTCTATGAAGAATGAAAAAAAAACACCTGAAAAAAAGGAAAGAAACCCGTCTCCATGAAGAAACAAACACACAAAACCAGTTTCTTTTTCCTGGGAAAAAAACAACCTTCCATAAAGGAATAATAAGAGCAGGTAAGTTCCTGAAACACTCCAGTTTTCAGTCAAACGCTCCAGTTTATTTTTAGCAAAGTGCAGGAACCAAGTGGTGAGGATGAAAGGAAATGTATGTGAACATATGCCAAATTGATCACATTGATCTTGCTTGGAATGGTGTGGACAGAAACCACTGCTTCTAAAACTGACCTTGACGTGATGCGAGCAATGTGTGATGTTTACGTGGACTCTGAAGTGTTTCCCGCTGTCCACGCCTGGCTGTCCCTGGTCACTGACTCCCCAACAGGAAGGCCGGATCCAGGTAACTGCAAACATTGTACACCTGTCTGTGTAGGTATATATCATACACCTGTCCTGTGTAGGTAATATACACCTGCCTGTGTAGGTAATATATCATACACCTGTCTGTGTAGGTAATATATCATACACCTGTGTAGGCAACATGTCATAGATAGGTGTTATGAAATAGAGATGGTGAGGTCTGTTGACACATATGGGAACGCCACAACAGGCAACTGAAAACAACAGTACACCTAGTGTACATAACACTGGAAATAGAGATAGTGAAGTCTGTCAGCATATAAAACATAACATCACAGTGATAGTTCTTACACACAATGTGTGTCTCTGATGCATAAAAATCCTGTCTGACTCGCTTGGAATTCAGTCCATGCATCACTAAAACGTACCAAAATTACCGCAACGCAATGATTTTCTCCTGTAAGCATTGCAACTCCTAGCAGCACATTACATAGAAGCACTTTCGTCTGATCCGTCTCGATTGAAGTTGATAAAAACGTCTTTTTCCTCAACGTTTTAGAATGTTCTGAATAGATGAACGACTTCCACTTTAGAACTCTTCTCTGCTGAAACCCAACAAGAGTCTGCTCTTAGTACGGACCTGCTAGCACTGTTAGGATCGGACCCATATCAGGATCTCACTGGACTCCACCTTCATGCCTTTCAGCTGCAAGGAGGTCTCTCCTGGTGAGAGGATACTCGAGAACTGTGATGGACAGGTTCCTCTCCTCGCGTCACTCATCTACAGTAGGTCTTTATAAAACTAAGCTTATTGTTTTTTGAGAGGTGTGTGTTTGTCTAGGGTTAGACCCCCTCCATTTGTCTTTCTCTTGAACATTTTGTTTGTGGGATAAGAAGTTTACAGACAATCACTATCAAGGCTATAGATCAGCTACATCCTTTGTGTATAAGCTATGGTGAGAGCTGATCCTGGTAAGGATTCTCTCATTTCAGCGCTAACAACAAACCTTGATAATGAGAGGTCACAAAGCTGATAATGAGAGGTCAAAGCAAGTGACTCTTTTCCCCAAGTGGTCGATAGACATTGTCATTCGTTATTTGTGTTCTGACTTTTGAGCCTCTGGAAGAAGCCTCTTTGTGCTGTGTGACTTATAAGTTTGTTTTTTCTGTTGACCTTGGCTTCAGCTCTCAGAGTAGGGAAGATCCATGCTCTTTCACTTCAGCAGATATAATGACTGTTTGCACCATAATGTTGATGGTAAAATATTTTCACTGTGTTGCAGTGTGTTAATGGGATTACCCACCTCCTTTTCAGGAGTTGACTATCTTGAACTAAAAACACGTAGTCAAGAAATAGGTAATCCTCACCCCACCCCCCACCCCCCCCCCCCCCCCCCCCCCACCTCCCCCCACCCCCCCATTTGGAAAATTAGTATTTTTTGGTTAGTGTCGTAAGTTCAACCCACAGGCCCTCCCTCCTCCCCCCAAATCCAATTTTTTTTTTGTTTGGGGGAAGCTTGCCTTGAAAAATAACTGATGTATCATACCAGGAAGGATGCTGCTAATGGGTCATTTGCATACCGGAAGTTCATTCTCATTGAATGAATTCATTATTTTTTTTTCAGTATGATTGCACACCATAGTTTCATATTCTGACGAACACCTTGCAAGCAAGTCAGATGCGGCTATCTTTAACTAACAACACTAACCAAAAAATACTAATTTTCCCAAATGGGGGTGGGGGAGGGTGGGGGGGAATTACCTTTTTTATTACTCATTTGAATTAAAGACATTATATTGCAATGTCAGCTGCAAATGCTTTTGAAAAATTATGGTGTGTGCAAGAGAGGACAGAGAACAGAAGTGAGGGAGAAAGGCAGGTTGGGAGAGGGAGAGATGCAGAATGTTTTTGCCTTTTCTTACTGTACTCTTATTACCATTTACTGCTCTTAAAAGGGTTGTACACTATTTTAGCACAAGTGACAATTTACTTTTCTTCTTAGACATTTGTTTTATGGATGGGTGTGCGGTGCATGTTCTGCTGTTTGACTCGCACCTGAAGAAGTTTGGATGCATGTACGACTTTTCCCTACACACACCCACACCACAGGACATAGCTAGTCAGGCAAAAGTGAAAGCTTATACTTTTGTTTCTTTTTGCTGTCTGAACCATCAAATCATAACAAATACATATTACATAACAAGCATGAACAGGTACAGCATAAAGTTCTTGCCACCACCAAAGGGACACACAACTACACTAGAGACTATATTGTCACATCAAACCAAAGCTGGCACCCACAGTAGTAAGTGTCACCACAAATAGTCTATGCACTTGGCTGCATCGGGCCCTGGTCACACAGTCCTCACACAGTTCAGAGACCACTCATGGGAGCAGTTTGTGGAGTCCTTCCAGGGACTCGCCCATCAGAAGAACACCACATCGACTCGACAGAAAATGAAGCTGCTCACAGAAGTAGTTTGTGGAGTCCTTCCAAGGACTCCCACACAACAAATACAAATCATCATCCTGATGAACACCTGAAGCCCTTTGACATGCTAACACTCATTACTGACCTCACGGACAGCCTCTCCATACCCCCACGGGGCAGAGATGGCAGCTGGGTTTGTGCTGCACCCCACATCCGGTTTGGCATGCAGTGTTCATATGATGTCTACTGACCACTGACTCGGTCAGCCTCTCATATACCCCCAACTATAATTTTAATCTTAAATCTTAAATCCCATACCCCCAAGAGTAGAGAGACAGTGGCTTGGAACGGGATGCACCCCACACCCCGATGGCAGGCAGTTCCAGGTCGGACATGGGGGGCTTCACTGACACCTGGGAGAACTGAGAGCTACCTTGATTATCTAGCCTACTTCCAACACATTTATAATTTTAGTTTGTAATCAACAGTCACTCTTCCCATAACACATATATTTCTGGAAAAAAAACATAATAGAATCTACAAAGTTTCAATACTGTGGGTGCATTACAATAGAAAATTTTCTTTAACACCATAAATGTTTACATTGAAGGAAAGGATTTCCACATGGAACCCTTTTTCAAAGTACCAAGAATACAGTTACTACATTATTTGAGGAATCAGTTCTGTTTGTCCTATTTTATCAAGAAAAGAATGCTTTTTATTGTATCACATCATCACTAGACGTGTCAAATTACATTTCAAGGAGCGATTTTCCCGTTCGTCCCTTTTTATCTTTCCCACAACAAGAATCAGAATATATTTCCAATAATTTATGCACAATAATTTTCATTGCTCACTTCCAGAGCTCACCAACACTCACATGATGCTTTAGGGAAGAAGGTAAACAAACATTTTTTTTTAATGATGCAGTGATTTAACTGGATTACTTTTTTTTCCGATCACATATCAGTACCACATTCTGTCTTCTTTCCACTCAGTCTATTTTCATATAATACTATGATTTAAATGGATTACTTTTTTTTTCAATCACATATCAGAATACATATTCTGTCTTCTTTCCACTCACTCCATTCCTCATCCTCCACTTGACTCACATTCACTAACTACAACTTCCTACTGTCACCCTATGTCTTGTCAAATCATAGGATATATCAAGGGAACAATCAAATATTGTTAGGCATTTACTAAGCACTGGAAAGTTCTCAACCACCTGTAGGAAAAAACAACTTCATTAATACAAATCCTTCAGTTCAATTATCAACACATACTGGACTGCCAGCGAGGACTTGCCTTCAGTCTCCCTTCAGCTCTTCTGAATAAGTTGCTCGGCCGGGGAGCTCTGTGGAGACTGAAGGGAAATCCTCACTCACCGGACTAACACAAAATGCAGGTGGTAGTAGCTGTCAGGTAAACAGGACAACCGATTTTACAGGTTACCTGTTCTGGTCAAACATGTCCCATAACTTTGGGACCGGACAAAATATGGTCCGTCACAACATTCAAATGCAAATAGTTTAATTTCTTTTAGTATTGAAGCATGTACTGATTGACAGCTATTCAGCTGACATTGATCTCTCTCATGCATTCCAGTCGAGGGCACTTTCCAGTCATTTTTTTTTTAGATATTTGTTATGGTGCATTTTCAGGCATAATGATTGATTGTCTTATTGTCGGTGGTTCTATTCTGTGGTGACAGCCTTCATAATATCATTTGTTTGTCAAAGGACCAGTACAGAATGACATATTCTAGCAAAAGCCAAAACACTCTGTACACACAGTGAATTACAATACAGCTGCCAGCTTGCAATGTCAAGAGTAAACGACTTAAAGCCATGCAGATGTTATGTTACCACATGACATGTCTCCAGCCATGCAGATGTTAATGTTACCACATGGCATGTCTCCAGTCATGCAGATGTTAATGTTCCCACATGTGTCTCCAGTCATGCAGATGTTAAGGTTACCCACATGACATGTCTCCAGCCATGCAGATGTTAATGTTACCACATGACATGTCTCCAGCCATGCAGATGTTAATGTTACCACATATGTCTCCAGTCATGCAGATGTTAATGTTACCACATGACATGTCTCCAGCCATGCAGATGTTAATGTTACCACATGATGTGTCTCCAGTCATGCAGATGATGTTAATGTTACCACATGACATGTTTCCAGTCATGCAGATGTTAATGTTACCACATGATGTGTCTCCAGTCATGCAGATGTTAATGTTACCACATGACATGTCTCCAGTCATGCAGATGTTAATGTTACCACATGACATGTCTCCAGCCATGCAGATGTTAATGTTACCACATGACATGTTGCCTCCAGCCATTCAGATGTTAATGTTACCA
This sequence comes from Conus betulinus, assembly GCA_016801955.1. Classification (NCBI taxonomy): domain Eukaryota; kingdom Metazoa; phylum Mollusca; class Gastropoda; order Neogastropoda; family Conidae; genus Conus; species Conus betulinus. Next base: position 309,536 of record JADBJO010002283.1, read on the forward strand.
CATGATATGTTTCCAGCCATGCAGATGTTAATGTTAACACTTGACATGTCTCCAGCCATTCAGATGTTAATGTTACCACATGACATGTCTCCAGCCATTCAGATGTTAATGTTACCACATGATATGTTTCCAGCCATGCATATGTTAATGTTACCACATGACATGTCTCCAGCCATTCAGATGTTAATGTTACCACATGATATGTTTCCAGTCATGCAGATGTTAATGTTACCACATGACATGTCTCCAGCCATTCAGATGTTAATGTTACCACATGACATGTCTCCCAGCCATTCAGATGTTAATGTTACCACATGATATGTTTCCCAGCCATTCAGATGTTAATGTTACCACATGACATGTCTCCAGCCATGCAGATGTTAATGTTACCACTTGACATGTCTCCAGCCATGCAGATGTTAATGTTACCACATGACATGTCTCCAGCCATTCAGATGTTAATGTTACCACATGATATGTCTCCAGCCATGCAGATGTTAATGTTACCACTTGACATGTCTCCAGCCATGCAGATGTTAATGTTACCACTTGACATGTCTCCAGCCATGCAGATGTTAATGTTACCACATGACATGTCTCCAGCCATGCAGATGTTAATGTTACCACATGACATGTCTCCAGCCATGCAGATGTTAATGTTACCACATGACATGTCTCCAGCCATGCAGATGTTAATGTTACCACATGACATGTCTCCAGCCATGCAGATGTTAATGTTACCACATGACATGTCTCCAGCCATTCAGATGTTAATGTTACCACATGACATGTCTCCAGCCATTCAGATGTTAATGTTACCACATGACATGTCTCCAGCCATTCAGATGTTAATGTTACCACATGACATGTCTCCAGCCATTCAGATGTTAATGTTACCACATGACATGTCTCCAGCCATTCAGATGTTAATGTTACCACATGACATGTCTCCAGCCATTCAGATGTTAATGTTACCACATGACATGTTGCCTCCAGCCATTCAGATGTTAATGTTACCACATGATATGTTGCCTCCAGCCATTCAGATGTTAATGTTACCACTTGACATGTCTCCAGCCATGCAGATACTAATGTTACCACTTGACATGTCTCCAGCCATTCAGATGTTAATGTTACCACATGACGTGTCTTCAGCCACTCAGATGTTAATGTTACCACTTGACATGTCTTCAGCCATTCAGATGTTAATGGTACCACATGACATGTCTCCAGCCATTCAGATGTTAATGTTACCACATGACATGTCTCCAGCCATTCAGATGTTAATGTTACCACATGACATGTTGCCTCCAGCCATTCAGATGTTAATGTTACCACATGATATGTTGCCTCCAGCCATTCAGATGTTAATGTTACCACTTGACATGTCTCCAGCCATGCAGATACTAATGTTACCACTTGACATGTCTCCAGCCATTCAGATGTTAATGTTACCACATGACGTGTCTTCAGCCACTCAGATGTTAATGTTACCACTTGACATGTCTTCAGCCATTCAGATGTTAATGGTACCACTGAGATGTTGTCTATGGCCATTCAGATGTTAATGTTACCACATGACATGTCTATGGCCATTCAGATATTAATGTTACCACATGTCATGTCTACAGACATTTAGATGTTAATGTTACCACATGGCATATTGTCTACAGCTATTTAGATGTTAATGTTACCATATGTCATGTTGTTTCTGGCCATTCAGATGTTAATGTTACCACATGACATGTTGTCTACTGCCATTCAGATGTTAATGTTATCACATATCATGTTGCCTCTGGACATGCAGATGCTAATGTTGCCACATGACATGTTGTCTATGGCCATTTAGAAGCTAATTGTTATCGCATGACATGTTGTCTACAGCCCTGCAGAAGTTAATGTTACCACATGACATGTTGTCTTTGGCCATTTAGATGCTAATGTTACCACCTGACATGTTTCCAGCCATGCAGATGTTAATGTTACCACATGGCATGTTGTCTACAGCCACGCAGATGCTAATGTTACCACTTGAGAGTCCACTGCAACCCTAATCTCTGACATATCTACCTGAGTTACAGTCCACTGTGGACTGCATGATTTCTTGTTTATTTTCACTCACTGGAAGGGAGGGGAGGGGAGTAGGGAAGGGGGAATGTGTGAATTATGCATTTTAAGTTGGCTTACCAGCTGCAAGGTGGTTGGTACCAGAATTGTGTTTTTAACCACTTTTACCATGCACCAGTATGTTGAATACCTCTGTGTAAAGAGGGAGGTAGGGGTGGGGGTCATCACTTTAATGTTTTTGGAGGGTGGGGGCATCACTCTGATACTTTGTTGTTGTTGCTGTTTTTTTACATTTTTCTATTTATTTGTTATTTTTTGCTTCCATTAGTGAGTTTTTGAGGTGTCAGTGTAAGCAGCTGTGTAATTATGAACTGATTGTTGAAGTGGCAAGGTGCAAATAAACTATGTATTTATGATTGATTTTTGAGCAGTTGGCCTAGTCCAGCCAAGTTGCAGCACCAGCATCGTCTGTCAGAGCTGCAGAAGTCCATGGGCAGTAGCAGTAGCCCCTTTCCCATCAGCCCTTTGGTTCAGAAGGCATGGTCACCAGCACACCTGTTTCACGGAGAGGTTTCCATCACACCCCTCCCACTGGCGGCTACCCATCTCCTGACCAATCTGGGTTGAAGGGCACCCCCCGTGCCTGGCTCTTCAAGTCTCCACCATAGATGATCCACAAGATGGGGGATCCTGGGATGTGCAAACTGAAGATGCCAGATGTGCTGATTTTCATTACTGCTGGCTTGATGAAAAATGGTGGTGGTTGGTTTGTTTAAACACTTATGTTTTTTAGTAACCATGTTTTTGTGATGGGAAAATACTGAACATGGGACTTCAAGTTGTTGTTGTTGTTCCCTTTTATACATTGTGGTTTTTTAGTGCCCTCTAAGTCAGTGCAGATGGTGACCCTGAACAGAAGAGGGTTTTTCCCCCAGTAGCATCTTTGATGATGTATTTATGATATATGCAGGGCTACCTGTCTAAGTAACAGGTCTCCCTGATTCCTAGCAGGTGCCCAAGGTCGGGTAGGTCCCATACTGATTTTATCAGGTTTGGGATGGAATGGAAAGTGCCCAAGGTCTGGTAGGTCCTGTACTGATAAGGTTTGGGATGGAATGGTGAGTGCCCAAGGTCTGGTAGGTCCTGTACTGATAAGGTTTGGGATGGAATGGAGAGTGCCCAAGGTCAGGTAGGTCTTGTACTGATAAAGTTTGGGATGAAATGGAGAGTGCCTAGGTCAGGTAGGTCTTGTACTGATAAGGTCTGGGATTGAATGGAGAGTTCCCAAGGTCGGGTAGGTCCTGTATTACGGTTTGGGATGAAATGGAGAGTGCCTAGGTCGGGTAGGCCTTGCACTGATAAGGTTTGGATGGAATGGAGAGTGCCCAAGGTCAGGTAGGTCCTGTATTGATAAGGTTTGGGATGAAATGGAGAGTGCCTAGGTCGGGTAGGCCTTGCACTGATAAGGTTTGGGATGGAATGGAGAGTGCCCAAGTCTGGTAGGTCCTGTACTGACGAGGTTTGGGATGGATGGGAGAGTGCCTACAGTCTGATTGGTCCTCTGCTTCCTAGCCAGACCCTGCTGTCACTGTCTCTATACTTTAGGCAGACCACTGCTGTCAATGTCTCTACACCTTAGCCAGACCCTGCTGTCACTGTCTCTACACCTTAGCCAGACCCTGCTGTCACTGTCTTCTTATCTTAGCCAGACTTACTGTCACTGTCTACAATTTTTTTAGCCAGATCCCTGCTGTCACTGTCTATACTTTAGCCAGACCCTGCTGTCACTGTCTCTACACCTTAGCCAGACCTCTGCTGTCACTGTCTCTACAACTTAGCCAGACCCCTGCTGTCACTATACTTTAGGCAGACCTCTGCTGTCACTGTCTCTATGCTTTAGCCAGCTCCTGCTGTCACTGTTTACACCCTCACCAGACCCTTGCTGTCACTGTCTTTACACCCTAGCCAGGCCTTTGCTATCGTTATGTCTCTACACCCCAGTCTATACACCCTAGCCAGACCCTTGTGTCACAGTCTCTACACTATGTCTCTACACCTTAGTCACACACCCTTGCTGCCACTGTCTACACCTTAGCCACACCCTTGCTGCCACTATCTGCACCTTAGCCAGACCCTTGGTGTCTTCCTAACCAGACTGTTGCTGTCAGTGTCTTCACACCCTAGCCAGACCCTTGCTGACACCCTAACCAGACCTTTTCCATCACTACATATTTACATCCTAGCCAGACCCTTGCTGTCACAATATCTCTACACCCTAGCCAGACCCTTGTGTCACTGTCTACACCCTAGCCAGACCCTTGTGTTATTGTATCTAGTTTCTATATCTAGCCAGACCCTTGTCACTGTCTCTACACCCTAACCAGACCTTTGCTGTCACTGTCTCTACACCCTAGCCAGACCCTTGCTACTATGTCTCTACACCCTAGCCAGACCCTTGCTGTCACTATGTCTCTACACCCTAGCCAAACCCTTGCTGATGATGTCTTTACATCTAGCCAAACCCTTGCTGTCAGTTCACAATGTCTTTACACCCTAGCCAGACCCTTTTTTGTAAAGTTCACAATGTCTTTACACTCTAGCCAGACCCTTGCTGATTATGTCTTTTACGTCTAGCCAAACCCTTGCTGCCAGTTCTCAAGGTCATTGTCTTTACACCCTTGCCAGACCACTGTCTCTCAGTACATTACATCCTAACACTACCATATTATTTTTCTGTATGGATCACCCCTTTCAGGTTTTTCCTGTCCATGATTTTCCATGTCAGAATGTGATTAACAATGCAGGTACATCACTGGCACCAACAGGGGCGATGTATTAAATGTAGTGACCAGCCTGAATTCAAAACAAAAAAGAGAGAAAGGCATAGTGACTAGTTCTTACGAATGCAGAAAGTGTTAGCAAGGGAGATAACTGATTGGCATCAAGCTAAAGGGGTCAACATGCTGTAGACACTGTCCATTAAACCAGCTCCATTCCCAGTTAACCCTTTACCTCTCTTAATTTTATCTTCAAAACCTTTCAGTCTGACTTGCTGTCTGTAATGTGTAATGCTTTAACTTCAAATTTAAGTTTACTGAATTCTCAGTTCAATTCCCTGAAAATAAGGTGTTGAAATCGTTACTGACATGCTTTTGTTTCCAGTTTCCCATCTTTTCCCATGATCCATGATCCATGGATGTATATGAGATGGGAGTGAAAGACTTGACATAGGCGATCATCAACCCAGTTATATTCCCCGACTCACCAGATAAATCCTGGCTGTAGTGTGTCCATCAAACCGTAGTTCACTCCCTGACCACACTACCTGCTAAATCCTGGCTGTAGTGTGTGTCCATCCAACTAGCTCCATTCGCTTACTCCACTAGTCCTTGACAAAGGGCATCATTAAGATGGAAAGAACCAAAGCAAACTACTGTTCCAAAACAGTGGTCAGCCTTACAAGAACAGCAAGGACATAACACAACAGATAGACATTGTGTATGTGTGTGATAAAATCAAGAATGTCTCAGACAGGATTGCAGCTAAGGGTTTGTCAAGATAAACTCATAATAAACCTTAAAGGAACTTCATCAGTTATGAACTGATTTGTATTTGATGGGTCTCACAGATCCATGCCTTTTGAACAGTTGAAGAAGTAGTTCAATGATATGCACTGATCTGTAGTTCATGGGTCGCTCTTCAGGCAGTTCAACCCAGTAGCACTGTTTCTATGTTTCAGTTTTATGGTTTTTGTTTGTTACAGTTTTATCATTTTACTCTGGGGTTTTTTTTTGTTAATTTATTTCCCTTGTCACAAATCCTTGTCTTTCTTTTAATCCAAAGTCTGTCTTTCATTACTATTTATAGAACAAATGACTATCAACAAAGATTTAAGTTGCTCATTTTTTATGTTTGTGTGAAAAACAAAACAATATGCAAAGCATATAAACGTACTCCCAGCATATCCTGAATACACGTGATATATTCCATAAAGAGGAACAACTGTCTTGGGCTGGTCTAACTGTTCGTAATGGCTATTCTGGTAAACATCAGCCATCATCTGTGACCTATAATGAAAATACTTACAAACTTTCAGAAAGATCCGCCAAGAACTTTCTGAGATTTTCCATAAAGAAGAAAACCATTAAGGGCCATTAGTAATGGCTATAACGGTAAACTTGAATGGCGGGCATCATCCATGACCCATAATGAACATACATACAAATTTTCAGAAATATTGGCCACATACTTTCTGAGATATTCCATGAAGAAGGAAAACCGTTAGGGGCCGTTATAGCCGTTAGTAACGTCTGTAACGGTAAAATAAAACATCGGGCATCATCCGTCACCCATAATACCAACAAATTTTCAGAAATATCAGCCAAGTACTTTCTGAGATATTCCATAAAAAAGAAAAAACCGTTATGGGTTCTTATAGACATTAGTAATGGCCATAATGGTAAAGTGTAACGTCGGGCATCATCCGTGACCCATATAATAAACATACCTGCTAATTTTCACAAAGATTGGCCAAGTACTTTCGGAGACATTTCATAAAAAAGAAAAAACCGTTATGGGCCATTACAGCCGTTAGTAACAGCTATAACGGTAAACTAAAAAAATGTCAGGCATCATCCGCACCTCCAATGAATATACCTACAAATTTTCAGAAAGCTCGTCCAAGTATTTTCTGAGATATTCCATAAAGAAGAAAAACCATTATGGGCCATTATAGCCATTAGTAACTGCTATAACGGTAAACTAAAACATTGGTATCATCCATGACCCATAATGAACATGCCTACAAATTTTCAGAAAGATCGACAAAGTGCTTTCTTACATATTCCATAAGAACTAAAACTGTTATGGGCCGTTATAGCCATTAGTAATGGCTATAATGGTAAACTAAAACATTGGGCATCGTCCGTAACCCATAGTGAACATACCTGCTAATTTTCGCAAAGATCGGCCAAGTAATTTCGGAGATATTTCATAAAGAAGGAAAACCGTTACAGCCATTAGTAACAGCTATAACGGCAAACTAAAACATTGGGCATCATCCATGACCCATAATGAACATACCTGCTAATTTTTACAAAGATAGGCCAAAGACTTTCTCAGATATTCCATGAAGAAGAAAAAACCATTATAGGCTGTTAGTAACGGCAATAACGGTAAACTAAAACACCAGGCATTATTTGTGACCCATAATGAACATACATACTCATTTTCACAAAGATCAGCCATGTACTTTTGGAGATATTCCATGAAGAAGAAAAACCATTACAGGCCGTTACAGCCGTTAGTAACGGCTATAACAGTAAACTAAAACATCGGGCATTATTCTTGACCCACAGTGTGAACACACCTGCTAATTTTCACAAAGATCGGCCAAGTACTTTTGGAGATATTCCATAAAAAAGAAACCATTACAGGCCGCTACAGCCGTTAGTAACGGCTATAACGGGCTAAACTAAAACATTGGGCATCATCCGTGACCCATAATGAACATACTTGCTAATTTTCACAATGATCTTCCAAGTACTTTCGGAGATATTCCATAAAGAAGAAAAACTGTTACAGGCCATTACAGCTGTTAGTAACGGCTATAACGGCAAACTAAAACATTGGGCATCACCTGTGACCCATAATGAACATACCTGTAATTTTCACAAAGATCGGCCAAGTGCTTTCTGAAATACTCCATGAAGAAGAAAATCTGTTACAGGCGATTAGTAACGGCTATAACGGTAAACTAAAACATCAGGCATTATTCGTGACCCATAATGAACATACATGCTAATTTTCACAAAGATCGGACAAGTATTTTCAGAGATATTCCATAAGAAAAACCGTTACAGGCTGTTACAGCAGTTAGTAACGGCTATAATGGTAAACTAAAACATGACCCGTACTAAACATACCTACAAATTTTCATAAAGTTCAGCCAAGTACTTTGTGAGATATTTCATAAAGAAGGAAAACCGTTACAGGCCATTACAGCTGTTAGTAACAGCTATAACGGGCTAAACTAAAACATCAGGAATCATCCGTGACCCATAATGAATGTACCTGCTGATTCTCACAAAGATCGGCCAAGTACTTTCAGAGATATTCCAAAAAGAAGAAAAAACCGTTACAGCCATTAGTAATGGCTATAAATGTAAACTAAAGCATCAGGCATTATCCTCGACCCATAATGAACATGCCTACAAATTTTCAGAAAGATTGGCCAAGTACTTTTTGAGATATTCCATAAAGAAGAAAAACCGTTACATCCATTTATTAACAGCTATAACCGGGTAAACTAAAACATCGAGCATCATCTGTGACCCATAATGTTCATACCTGCTAATTTTCACAAAGATCGGCCAAGTACTTTCTTAGATATTCCATAAAAGAAGAAAACTGTTATAGGCCATTACAGCTGTTAGTAACGGCTATAACGGTAAACTTAAACAGGGGGCATTATCCTTGACCCAATGAACATATCTACATATTTTCAGCAAGATCGGCCCAGTAGTTTTGTCTGGAGCGAGTGGAACGCATTTTGACCACGGACGGACAGATGGACAGACACACAGACAGCATTTCTTCATTCCCATTCTACAGTACTCGGTGTTCTATAAGAGCTGGGAGTACAACTACTGAAGTACAATATACAAAGACAAATTGGAACTGAATAGTTTTCTAGCTTTTAGTTCCTTTTTATTTCAAGGATGTTTATTGTTCTCAGTCTCGTTTTCTCGCTCACCTAATGAATGTCAATAACATTTCTAAATACTTCAGTTTAGGTCAAATGTCCAAGTGTCACCTCAGGCCATGAAAGTGATTCAGTTTTAAACTTTTACTTGAATGCCGATTCTTAATTAAAAATAAGCAATTTAGACAGGTTTTAAAGTTTCACCCTAATTTTTGCCTAAATTTTGACTACTTGTAGAACTGGTCCAGGGAATGTGAAGAGCATGTGAGATTCTGAAGTAGATTAGGTAAGAACATTGTTGAGCTTCCTTACCATAAATTGATGGGTTTGCTTGCTTGGCACAGTTATTTCCCTTTCTGCAAGAGGAGAGGGGCTTGAGGCCACCTAGCACACAATTTCCTGGGAATATTTTGTGGAGATGGTGCCTTCAGCCATAGATTTTAGCTCTGACACTGTAGCTGTGTTGGTGGAGAGGGTGTCCAACTTTAAGACAGTAGCACTGGTCTGACTGCAGAAAGGGAATATTCTTTTACAGACAGTAGCACTGGCACTGCTGGTCTGCAGAGAGAGAATCTTCATCCACAGACAGTAGACAGTAGCACTGGCGCTGCTGGTCTGACTGCAGAGAGAGAATCTTCTTTTACAGACAGCAGCAGCAGCACTGGCATTGTTGGTCTGACTGCAGAGAGAGAATCTTCATCCACAGACAGTAGACAGTAGCACTGGCATTGTTGGTCTGACTGCAGTGAGGGAATCTTCTTTTTCAGACAGTAGCAGCACTGGCATTGTTGGTCTGACTGCAGAGAGGGAATCTTTTTCAGACAGTAGCAGCACTGGCATTGCTCGTCCGACTGCAGAGAGAGAATCTTCTTTTACAGACAGTGGCACTGATGCTGCTGGTCTGAGTGCAGAGAGAGAATCTTCTTTTACAGACAGTAGCACTGGCACTACAGGTCTGACTGCAGAGAGAGAATCTTTTTTTACAGACAGTAGCAGCACTGGCATTGTTGGTCTGACTGCAGTGAGGGAATCTTCTTTTACAGACAGTAGCACTGGCATTGTTGGTCTGACTGCAAGAGAGAATCTTCTTTTACAGACAGTAGCACTGGCACTGCTGGTCTGACTGCAGAGTCTTCTTTTACAGACAGTAGCAGCACTGGCATTGTTGGTCTGACTGCAGAGAGAGAATCCTAATCTTCTTTTACAGACAGTAGCACTGGCACTGCTGGTCTGACTGCAGAGAGGGTCTTCTTCTTTTACAGACACTGAGACAGTAGCACTGGCACTGCTGGTCTGACTGCAGAGAGAGAATCTTTTACAGACAGTAGCACTGGCACTACTGGTCTGACAGCAGAGAGGGAGTCTTCTTTTACAGACAGTAGCACTGGCACTGCTGGTCTGAATGGAAAGATGTTTGTAAGGTTGTTAGGGAATACAGAATTCTCAGGCTGCATTGTGGGGACACATCCAGTAGTGACACTGTGTTGTAGGTGAGACTGTTGTCACATGGCAAAGATATCTTAGAGACTCACAGAGGCTGATAACTGGTCAGTGTTTTTTTTTTTTCTTATGATGATAATTTTATATTAAGGCTGTGATTATTAGTACCTCAGTCTTTTTGGAAAAATATGGTTCCTTGTGGATATCAGATTATGCATTTATCTGTCCATGAAATGTATGTTTTTGTAGGTATGTTTATTCATGTGTCCATATAAGTGTGTTTGTATGTCTGTCTGTGCATATCTCTTACATAATGTTATGTAATGATATTTTGCCACTCTAACCTACTGTCACTGTAGCTTTTTTACATTGTCAGACAGTAGCATCCATACTGCATAGCTCACCTTTGGGACACAGCTAAGGTCAACCTATAGGTCACAGTGACAGTATCATCCATATTGCATAGCTCACTTTGGGCCACACACCTAAGGTCAACCTATAGGTCACAGTGACAGTATCATCCATACTGCATAGCTCACCTTGGGCTACACATCTAAGGTCAGCCTATAGGTCACAGTGTCAGTATCGTCCATACTGCATAGCTCACCTTGGACCACACAACTAAGGTCAACCTATAGGTCACAGTGACAGTATCAGCCTTTCTGTACAGCTTGCACTGAGGACATCATGTGAGGCCAACGAATAGGTCACATTGTCACTGTTTATTGCTACCAATCTGATGCAAACTTAACAGTTTACATTAAGGAATGCCATTTAAGGCAAACAATGGCATCTTGTTGGTTGTTTGACTCAGTCTTCCCCTGCTTAAGTTGTGTGCCGCTCCCACCCCCACAAGTTTATTTTTAGCAAAAAGGAAGAGTTGACCAAACCCACTGAAACTGAAAAAAAGTAATTAAAAAGCACTGGTGAGAATGACTAACAAACATGAAAGCTTATCAACTGGTTTGTAGCAGTAGTAATAATAACAGCAGATTTGTCTACTTTGCAGAGTACCTCTTGCTGTCAAGAGTTGACCAGTATATGGAGCCTGTCATTCTATCAGGTGCCTGTTAGTATCTGACCAATACAATGGGTCTGTCATTCTACCAGGTACCTGTCAGCATCTGACCAAAACATTGAGTCTGTCATTCTGTTGGGTATCTGTATCTGACCAAAACATTGAGTCTGTCATTCTATCAGGTATCAGCCATGGTCTGTCCAGGACAGTCTATCAACAATCAAGTGCAGGCATCAGAATCTTTTCCTCCAGCTGTTTGTTTATCCTGTATGTTTGTGGACACTGGATGAACTAATGACATTTAACACACACCCGAGGTCTGGCTGAGCAGGAGGGGTGCAGTGTACATGGACTGGGACTCTTCATGCAGCAACATCTCCCTGATCCCACTGACCTTCAAGGGAATCTTCCTCTGAAAGCAGCGCAAAAGAGCCCCACAGCACACCAGGGGTATGTGTGTGCAATATACCCAACAACAAGTCTTGCTTACACACATGGGATGTGTGTAAACGAGTAGGTCACCAGTGCACATGTTAAAAAATAAAATAAAATAGAATAAAAGTAACTCAGCCTGTTGGCCCCTGGACAAAATTTGGCAACAAGGGGTTGCACACGATATTCAAAAAGTTAAAAGCAATGGCCAGATTCAGGCCCAGGTAACCATAACATATCTGAGGAAGTTAAAATAGAAAAATCTGTCAATATGCAGATCTCAAGACTGTCATATCAATTTGATTTTTAAATGAGACTGCATTTGTGGCAATCTTGATGGCACCCGGCAGTGAGTTCCACAGCCTTACAGAACTAGGATAAAATGAATGTAAATGGCTGTCAATATTTGATGCAGGTATGGTATAAGATTGACTGCCACTCCTGGTGCTACTTTTATTCAATACTAGTTGTTCCATTGGGATATCGATTAGTTTAGCTCTGCCTTTGAAGAAGATATATAAGTTTAATAAAAGCTCTTCTCTCTCCTAAGGGTTTCCATCCTAATTTCCTCATGTTTTTCCTAGTATTCCCTTTCTCTCTGATGTGGTTCCCTGTTGCGAACTGTACTGCTCTCTTCTGAATCTTTTCGAGGTTATCAATGTCCTTTAGATGGTAAGGATCCCAGACTGAGCAACCATATTCCAGTACTGGTCTAACCAGTGTTTTGTAGCAGTCGTCCTTAACCTTTTTGGACTATCTATAATCACGCCTAAATATTTTGCAGCATTGGTTTCTTTAAGAATAGTATTGTAAATAGAACATTCTGATCTAGTTGGTGAGTATTTATTACATATACGCAACACCTGGCACTTCTGGGGATGAAATTCCATTTTCCAAGTTCTTTCCCACTCTTGTAAAATGTTTAGATCTTCTTGCAGAATGCGTGTATCATTCTTGCTTCTGATTGTTCTATATACTAAGCTGTCATCTGCACTAAGCCTTACAGTAGTTCCAGGAGAGAGATTCTGCTTATGTCATTTATATGAATTAAAAAAACAAGGGTCCAGAAACAATTCCCTGTGGTACACCTGACAAGACTGGTTCACAGTGGATGAAGACCCTTCCACAACAACTTTCTGCATTCTCCAAACAAGGAATGAAGCAGACCATTTTAGCAAAGAACCACCAATGCCGATGTGTGCTAATTTAAGCAGCAGGCCCTCATGGTCAACCTTATCAAAGGCTTTAGAAAGTCTAATAAAATTGCATCTATTTGCTGTCTGTTGTTAAGACAGTTATCAAAATCATTGAGAGTTGTATAAGTTGAGTCTCACAACTTCGCTGTCTAAAACCATGCTGGGCATTATTTAAGAAGTCATATTTGTCAAGATGGTCCATTATGCTACTATATGTGTGTGTGTGTGTGTGTGTGTGTGTGTGTGTGTGTGTGTGTGTAACATACTCCTACGACAAGACTTGGAAACAAACACACCAGGGGTATGTGTGTGCAACATACCTCCACAAGTCTTAGTAACACGCCTGCGGTATGCGTGTGCAATATACCCCACCCCCACAACAGGTCTTGGGTACACACCTGGGATATGTGTGTGAAACATACTCTCACTACCAGCTTGCTTATACACCTGGGTGTGTGAGTGTGTATGTGTGTGTACAATATAGCCCCTCAACAAGTATTATAACACACTTTGGATATGTGTGTAGCATACCCCTGTAACGTCCCAATTGTCGCACCTTCCCAAATTGTCGTAACGACATTTTGGGATGACAGTTGAGGACCAAATTGTCATAGCAACGACAATTTGGGTCAGACCGTACATCCCAAATTGTCATTCCGACATTTGGACCTGAAGTGCACATATTTTGTCCGATGCACCAGACAATGAATATGACTGACTGCTCAAGTGAGAAACTGATGAGTTAAAAATGAATTGACCCAGCACTGATATAACACCAAATCACCTCTTTTTGATGAATGCAATTTAGAGTTTAGAGTGTGCTAACTTATCACAACGTGTTCACATCTCTTTGTGTAAAGAACCGTGCATATTATCAATATGAAACTTGGTATGGATGTGAAGTGCATACCGCATTTGTTCGGCTATTTTTCATTCTGGGGGAGATAACTGTTGTGCACTAAAATTGCCCGAAACCTTAACGTTGGGGCTTTTTCAAAGGCTATGGTACCGAGTTTCTTCAAACTTCAAACTTTGTGTGATTATAACTTTCTGTGAGCATTACAAGTGTACATTATTTTTGGTGACCTTTGACCTTTATTCAAGGTCATAAGATAAGCAAAACCTAAAATTTTACTGTTTGCATATCTCAAGAACCACTGATCTGATCAAGATGAAACTTTGTATACATATAACCTAAGGTAAAAGTAATTTATACATATCAGTTTTCTTGGAATTCTAAAATTCAGGGGGAGATAACTGGCATAGAATGAGTGTAGTGAAAATCTTCACACTGGCTGGTCTTTGAAGACTATAGTACCAAATTTCTTCAAACTTTGCACGGTAATAAACTGCCTTGAGGACTACAAATATGCATCATTTCATGACCTGTGACCTTTACTCAAGGTCACAGGATGAACGGTAAAATGAATGTGTTTGACAGTTCAATGCGTGTCGTGTGAACATTTGGTCTTTTTGTTTCAAATATCATATTGTGACACCACAAAATGTATGATCCCAGATGCCATAATTTGTAGGTCCTGTTGTCTCTGTTGGTTTGACTCTGTTTCTTTGTGATTCCCATGTTATTGTGAGTGTCTTTTTTTGATGTCATCTTGTTGTGACACTCTACAAACATGATGCAAGATGTGATGAAAATGACTCAATATGTTATTCCTATTACCATAGCAGTTTTAACACACAGATATGGTGTCACATGATGTGTGGAAAAAACACTGTTACAATAATCGGGGTAGTTTTGGGCCCAGTTATGATTCACACATACATATACACGCGTGAGCGCGTGCGCGAGAACACATGCACACACACACACACACATTTTCCTGACCTACAGCAATATTTCCAGGAAACCTGAATCTTGCAGGGCGGGTGGACTATAACTTCCTTCGTGTCTGTTTTTTGTTTGTTTGTTTGCTTGTTTTCTGTCGGGTCCAAAAATTTTACCATTTTTTTGCATGATAACTCAAGAATGCCTGACCAGATTTTGTTCAAATTTTCACAGCTGATAGAGTATGACAATATCTATCCGCAGATTCATACCGGAGTGATACATGACCCTGACCTTGACCTTTTGGTAATATCTTTTGAACCGCTATACTGAGGCACTTAAAACTTGGTAGGATGATTAAGCTCCTTAGTACCAAGAGATATGCAAATTTACAAATTGATGAATATTGGGGTTCTGAGGGTTCGGGGTTGGAATCGTAGGAAACATAATCTGCTATATCTCCCAAACTACTGTGTGTGGAGGCTTGATTTTTTTTTTTTTTTTTTTTTTTTTGGATCCTACTTTGACACAAAGCACGCACGCACACACACACACACACACACACACATATTACATTACATTACATTATCAGAGAAGAAGCCAGAAAGAGAGACAGAGAGAGAGAACATTCAGGGGAGATAACTGCTGTGCACTAAAATTTGCCCGAAACCTTACACACACACACACACACACACACACACACACACACACATACATTACATTATCAGAGAGAGAGAGAGAGAGAGATACACACGTGACAGATTTCCGTCTGTTTAGTTGTAAGGCGACGACAAATTGGCCAAAACAACAATTTGGTCCTTGATTGTAGACCCAAATTGCGCAGAAACAATTTGGGCAGCTACGATAATTTGGTCCTCGATTGTCGTCCCAAATTGTCGTTACGATAATTTGGGAAGGTGCGACAATTTGGTCCTTGACTGTCATCCCAAATTGTCGTTACAACAATTTGGGAAGGTGTGACAATTTGGACTCAACTGTCATCCCAATTGTCGTAATTGTCCAAATTGTCAGCTGTAGGTGTGGTGTGGGTGTGTACTGATGGCGACAATTTGGGACGTAACATACCCCCACAAGAAGTCTCTTATAACACACCTGGGTACATGTTTTGAATATACCCCCACAACAAGCCTTACCCTAACTAACATGCCTGGGGTATGTGCAAGTAACATTTACTGTAGGTGTGGTGTGGGTGTGTATTGATGGTGTCAGCTGTATGTGTGGTGCGTGTGTACTGATTGTGTCAGCTGTAGGTGTGGTGTGGGTGTATTGATAATGTCAGCTGTAGTGTGGCGTGGGTGTATGATGGTGTCAGCTGTAGGTGTGGTGTGGGTGTATTGATGGTGTCACCTGTAAGTGTGGGTGTGGGTTTATTGATGGTGTCAGCTATAGGTGTGGTGTGGATACACTGATGGTGTCAGCTGTAGGTGTGGTGTGGGTATACTGATGTTGTCAGCTGTAGGTGTGGTGTGGGTGTATTGATGGTGTCAAGTGTAGGTGTGGTGTGGGTCTATTGATGTGTCAGCTGTAGGTGTGGTGTGGGTATACTGATGGTGTCAGCTGCAGGTGTAGTGTGGGTGCACTGATGGTGTCAGCTGTAGGTGTGGTGTGGGTGTATTGATGTGTCAGCTGTAAGTGTGGTGTGGGTGTATTGATGGTGTCAGCTGTAGGTGTGGAGTGGGTGTACTGATGGTGTCAGCTGTAGGTGTGATGTGGATGTATTGATGATGTCAGCTGTAGGTGTGGAATGGGTGTACTGATGGTGTCAGTTGTAGGTGTGGTGTGTGGGTGTAGTGATGGTGTCAGCTGTAGGTGTGGTGTGGTGTGGGTGTATTGATGGTGTCAGCTGTAGATGTGGTTTGGGGTGTACTGATGGGGTCAGCTGTAGCTGTGGAGTGGGTGTACTGATTGTCAGCTGTAGGTGTGGTGTGGGTGTACTGATGGTGTCTGCTGTAGGTGTGGTGTGGGTGTAGTGATGGTCAGCTGTAGGTGTGGTGTGGGTGTACTGATGGTGTCTGCTGTAGGTGTGGTGTGGGGTGTAGTGATGATGTCAGTTGCAGGTGTGGTGTGGTGTGGGTGTACTGATGGTGTCAGCTGTAGGTGTGGAATGGGTGTACTGATGGTGTCAGTTGTAGGTGTGGTGTGGGTGTACTGATCGTGTCAGCTGTGGGTCAGTGCTCCTATTCCATGCTGACTGTCTGCCCTTTGAACAGCTTGCTCAGGATGGTTGTGAACAACACTGAATGGAGCTAGATACAGTGTCTGAAATAGGACAATCTGATTCACGCGAAGGGATTTATTGGACAATCTGATTCACACAAAGGAAAGTAGAACACCAAGTAAGCTGGTCCATGTATGAATGTAAATCAGTGAAATATGCTGCTCCATGTGTGAATGAAGATCAGTGAAAGATGTTGGTCCATGTATGAATGTAAATCAGTGAAATATGCCGGTCCAGGTATGAATGAAGGTCAATGAAAGATGCTGGTCCATGTGTGAACGTAGATCGGTGAAATATACTGTATGAATATAGATCAGTGAAATATGCTGGTCCGTCTGGATCAATGAAATGTTGGTTCATAGGTCAGTGAAATATGCCGGTCCATCTATGAATGAAAATCAGTGAAATATGCTGGTCCATGTATAAATATGGAAATCAATAAAATGTCGGTTCATAGGTCAGTGAAATATGCTGGTCCATCTATGAATGAAAATCAGTGAAGTATGCTGGTCCATGTATAAATATGGAAGGGACATGTAAATATTTATTTTGATTTTTGTGCTGAAAACAGTGCTGTTGGAGTGTGGTGACTGAAGAAAGAAAAATCTTACAGCCAAGTGTCAGTTTCTGTCATTTTCAACAGGCTCCTCTGTGCCCTGAATATGAAAATAAAACT